>JAUPMG010000004.1:3063695-3078909 GCA_031762675.1 Pachysandra terminalis | reverse complement strand
TCGTATTGCTTTCTTTTAAGTTATTATATTGAATATGTTCTATAATTTTTATACGATTTGACCGTGGTTTATTACACCTGAATTCTTATATGGGGATTCCAAGCTCACTGCAACTTTTCATGTTGCAGGTCAGCAGTGATATCTGGATAAGTTAGTTTTATTCTGTCTTTATTTTTATGTTAATCAATGTAAGGCTAAGGCCATGTTAGTTTTATTTTGAAGATATGTAAGCGCACTCTGAATTATTAATGAAATGAAATTTTAAGATCCACTTGTGAGTTGTTAATTATCTTAGCGGTAATGATATGACAATCCGCGGTCTAGCAATAGATCCCGAAGGTCTAACCTAGTGATTCGTGCCTTCCCTTATAGGATATAAGTCACTGGGTTCGGGACGTGACAAACACACTTGCACCGCATAAACTCTCGACCATAGTTTGGTCCAAGAGTATTACCTTCTTTTTCGAGACCATGTGTTGGGATCTCGTGAATTGAATAAGAGTACTGTGAATTCCACATCTAGTGAAATTGGTAAGGGTGAGTTGAGGGATTACCCACCCCAAAACACTCATTTATTGCCCAAGATCATTTTTACCCAAGAATACTCACGTTGGTGAAATCTTGGACGTATGATAGGAGAGAGAGAGAGAGAGAGAGAGAGAGAGATAGAGTGATAGAGAGAGAGAGAGAGAGAGAGAGTGTGAGACCTCTGTAGTATGTCGATTGTCATGGCTTCCTGAGGGCGTACTCACGTTGGTGAAAACCTCGGAATTTTACCCTTGATCAAAAATAAGTGGGGGGATTGTGCCTCCTTGGTTGGAAGCCCATAGAACTATGTTGTATACATAGAATAATCATATCCCTTGGCCATGAATACGGGAATGAAGTCACGTTGGTGGGACATCCTGGATAGTTGTATTGTGATCATGAGGAAATATGCCATATTTACATATCTGACAGACTGCATTGCATAATTAGACTGTTTGATTAGATCACCTTGGTGGTTAATGTGAGTTAGGTGCACAACATGCATGAAATTAAGACTGGACCTCATGCATTTGTATACATTAAATAAATTTGTTGTTGTATGCTTAAGCTTTCGTTGACTAGTGGTTGTGACCCTAAGTCAAACATGAATTATTATGAACTTGTTTACTTACTGGCTTTTATAGCTCACACCTTCTAGCAAACAACTTTCAGGATCTCTAGAAGAAGAAGTGGCCGTGGAAGGTGAGGTCAAAGAAGAGTTCGTTGATGAGGAAGAAGAAGACTTTTATTATGAGTAGTTGAATTGTAATATTGTAAATAATATTTTTGGATGTTGGTATTTCTTTTTGGGCATAGGCTTCACTAGAAATCTGATTTTAATTTAGAACTTTACTTAGAAATTTTCTGCTATAATACATGTAATTATTATATGGAAATGTCTGTTTGTCATAATACTTATTTAGGACGTCTATTTCCTTGATATCTGACTGCCACTCCCTTGCTTAAGGGGTGAGAATTACACCTTAATTCCTTCAGGATTTTTTTTTTATTTGTAAAATTCTAGGTTTTGGATGTGACACAAGAGTTCTCCAACGATTGTAAAAGTGAGTACATGTTTCATTGTGTTGTTGTTTCATGTTGGCTAAATCATCTAAGGTGACTTCGGTTTCTAAGTTATATGCGAATTGGTTGATAAAAAGTTGGGAAGGCTGTAAGAATGAAGTGACAGATTGACTAGGTAGGTAAGCAAACCATGTAAGGGCAAGTGCGGCTAGGCTTTGGGGGAATAGTTGAAGTAGAAGGGCATCATTATGTTGGATATTAACACATTTAATTATGAAAGCTTTTAATGTGGGTGCGAGGGTTTCCAGTACCATCATAAAGGGTAAACTGTGGTATGGTGAAGTTGGGAGGGAAAGGCAAATTGGTGATGGATTCTGGAAATGGTAAGGAGCAAAGTTCGAGTAAGGATAAGATTGGGGTATGAGTTTTATGACCATCTAATTGTTTTGTTATAAATTGACTTACAATATCTTCGAGGTTATCATGTTGTATTTGAGGTGTAGTGGGAGTCGGGTTTAGCATAGGTTGGGGTAAGGGCAGTGGTGGGCTAATGTTAGGTGGTGGGATGGTATAGGTAACTGTAGGGCTTTGTGTATGAGTCGGGTCAATAGGGTGACTTGTGGTTGGTTGGTGTTGGGTGAGAGGATTAGTAAGTGTTTGGTTGTGGCTTAATTGTTGGCGCAAATCTCATTTTTCAGCAGCAATAGTAGCTAAACATTGGTTTAAGGCAAATAATGCTTCTTCAATGGCTGAGGGAATTATGTTGTTGGGTTTCACCCACTAAGGTGTCAATGGGCTCTAAGATAGGACGGTTGGGGTTAAGGGTCGGCTCAATAGTGATATCAGGAAGGGTAAAGTGAGCGGCCATTAAAAGGTTATGTGATCGTCTAGATTGTCCTTTAGTAATAACATGCATACAAAGTGATCAGGTGTGTGGGGAACTCGGGCGTGCCAATTGAAAGTACTAAAAAATAATTTAAATAAGAATATATTGTTTTCCTATTATTCAGCAGCTTACTAAAAGAAATTTTTGATCAAACAAGTTGTTGGGTAAAAGATCAAGAAAAATTCCGTTTTTGAGGTATATCAACAAATAAAGTGAAGGGAGAATTTAAATATGCTCGAGTAAGAACCAGCAAATAAATGGGAATACCCGTCAGAAAGTTGCAAGAAATTCGAAATTAAATCCTAAGAATGTAAATCTAGCAATTTTATTCTAGAGTTTTGAAAATAGTAATGTAAGCATGAATTGTGTGCAAAATATCAATGTGAGGTTAAACTTATTCAAGTTTTTTCAAAATATCCGCACTATTAAATATGCCTAAACATAAATTTTGGTGTGCTACCTAGAATTATCAGATCTCAAAGGCTGAAAAAAAAAAAAAGGAAGTGAATTGATGTCTAAATAAACGTTTGCTTATACGGATCAGCAAGCATTCGAATTATCTAGAATATGAATCTAAGCCCGGCATATATAACATGCAATGCAGGCAAATATTAAGATTTAAGATAAAATTGATAGGCTAATGTCCTAAAGTTGAGTGTTATATAATAGACTAAAAGAAAACTTGTATCAATGTATAAACCAGCAAAGCATTAATTTATTTTGTTTTTATTTTTTCTTTTATACATCAGGATCCCAAAATGAGTTAGGAATATAAACTAAAAAATAAAATCATAAAATGATGATGAGAACAAACGAAAAGGACAGTAGCTTATGTTCATGTAATTATCCAGTAAAATGTTCAAGCAAAATATTCAGATTAAAAAAATGAAATTTGGGATTCAGAACTTCCCTGGTTTTCTCTGCAACTGATTTCTGCAGCTTCGAACCGCTCCAAAGGCTTTCTTGGAGTTGGAACCAATCGAAAAGACCCAACAGAGCTTTGATGCGTTCCAATACCGGGTATGTATGAAGACGGTATGCAGCTGCCCCCAATAAACGAAATATAAGGTAAAAGAATGAGAAATATTGTAGTAAATAGGATTTCTTTGTGCGTTTGGTTGATGCCTCAAGAAAATGAGATGGCTTAAATAGAAGGAAAACAAGAAAAAGAAAGGGAAAACTCACCTTAGGCAAAGAATCCGGCTATCCGACCGTTGCTATGACGGTTGGATTTTCTGAGATTATTTGGCCGAAATCCCTTGCTGGCTTTTGCTAGGGTTTGCAGAAAAATGGAAAGAAAGAAAAAGAGGAAGAAGAAGAAAAGAAGAAGGAGAAGAAGAAAGGAAAGGGAGAGAGAGAGAGAGAGGAGGGACAAGGGCACGTGGTGGCCCCACTTTCTTTTTCTTTTTCTTTTTTAATAAAAAAGGGTATTTACAGGTTTGTTTATGAAGAATATGTTTATATCATCTTTGTGAAACTCTTATAATAATTAAGGTGTTTGGCATATATGTTTTAAGAATATATATATATGTATGTGTGTTTTATGTTCATGAATGAAATTGTATGTGACAATGGTAATATGGGTGGAAGGAGTGTAGCAAAGAGAAGATGGATGTGTGATTGAGTACCTAGTATTTAACTGGGTATTATGGGTGTGTGAAAGAGTTGGGAAGCACAAAACTTGAGAAAAAGTGGGTTTCTGGGCAGTTCCCAAGGTTCGGCCCAGTCGAGGTCGACCTAAGGGTGGACCGAAAGTTTTAGTCCACTTGGGGGTCGGTCAAGCGGAGGACCGAAAACCAAATTTTGGTGTGATGAAGTCTCTGGAAAAGAGACCGAAGTCGAGGGTCGACCGAGGAGTTCGACCCCGAGCCATTATGGGTGAAACTTTGTGGGGGGTTTGATTAGACCCCATTAACATTGCGTGTGGTGGTTTTGTTTGACAAAAATGTGTGGAGGATGAATTATACACAAAAGCGTGTGAATGCTATGATTATTGTCTTTTGTGAAAGGAGAATGAGTACTATGACTCATATGAGAATATGTGTTACTGTTCTAACATGGGCATCATGAATAGATGATGAGATTGAGTGTATATGTGTATATTGTATGAGATATGCATGAGTTGTGTTGAATGGGCCATAAGTGACCCATCCATGCATTAGATGTGCATGAGATTATGAATAAGGATGTTGATAGTGAAGGGTCCAAGAGTAACCATCCATGCATTAGATATGCATGAGAAACAAACATGAAAAGAGTTATAAGAATTGAGCCCGGTAGGTTGAAAATCCTACAAAACCATGATGTACACATGGGATGTAAGAGAGCAGCTTCCAGTTGTATTAAAATGGATGCCCATTAACTAAGTTATTTGATAAGAGAGTCGCTTCAAGCTGTATTAAAGTGGATGCCAAGGTTACTTCGAAACCGGATGATCACCGAAATTGCATTAAATAACATTCATACTTTATGTGAAGCATTGTTTGCATTAATCATCATTCTTGCATAACATTCATTTATTACATCAGACATTACTTTGTGCATTATAATATTATGTTTCTCTTTTAATTGCTATTTTTAATATTCATATAATGATGTGGATGAGACACTAATACCTGAGTTATGATTTAGTGGTTTTGATTGTTAAAGAAAATTGAAAATCAAGTTCATAATGTATAACACGAGTATTTGTATGTGGCTGGGTATGTTGTTGATAATGTGAGATATTGGACTTTGGTTTCTTACTGAGCCTCAAAAGCTTACACTTGCGTGTGTTGTTCGTCCAATAGGTTAAGGAGACGAGTCGGAGCGAAGAATGTGTGGCGGGATAGATTACTAGTTGCTATTTTTCTAATTTCAGTCTCTTTGAATTGTAATAGATTCAAAGAACTTTGAGCTTGAATTGAATTATATTTTGGATTTAATGGTATGATGTAATGACATTTATTATTAAAGGATGGTTTGATTTTATGTCTTAGCTTCCGCATATGTGTTTGTAAGGTTGATTTTTTTTTTCTTTTTGATAATTGATGAATTGTATAAAATGAGTGAAAAGCAAAGATACAAACTATAAGCAAGAGAGACAAAGTACTCAAGCCAAAGAGCGGAAGAAAATCGATACGAACAAAAACACACACCCAAAACCATAAGATGTACATCCCTAACCAAACGGAAAAATATAAAGATCACAACATCTCCTGCAGTGTCTCATTCGTAGGAAACCCAGCAAACAAGTCATCTCTCCCCATACCCCTCCTAGCCAAAAGCTCCTCCATTCGGCTGGCCCTGTGTGACACAAGATGAAACGAGATGTTTCATTTGTGCCTTAAGGACCAGACCAACCGGACCAAATGTAGAAATCTCCAGTCACATTGCTGAACTCTCTCCAGCTAGTCAATTACGGACGCCGATGAACTCTCCACAATCAAACTCCTAAACCCCCTCTCTCTGGCATACCTTAAGCCAGTTCCAATGACAACAAGGATAGTGCGCCTCCCGTCACCTCCTACCGCAGGACCAAGGAAAACGAAGATGATATCTCCACTGCTATCTCTAAACACACCACCTTGACCAGAATGTCCAACCGCCTCCTGGGAGAAATCATCCACATTCAGTTTCACACACCCAACCATCGGGGAAGACCAAGCCAAATGTGCTGAAGTTGAAACACTGTCGCTCACCGAAATCTTGTATCACTCTCTCTGAATCTCCTTAGCCCTAATATCAACGAACTGAGTCCTCACTACCGTCCATAAAGTCACATAACTCAAGATCCCCTCAATCACACTGGAGATCGAAGAACAGCAATCCTGAAAATTCCTCTGATTACGCTCCCTCCAAATTTGCCATAAACTGGCCATGAAGACGGAACGATACAACATACAACCTCTCATAGCCAATCCGAGAAAGCTCCACTATGCAAATAACTGGCAAATACTCCCGGGCATCACCCATATCTTCCCAATGATGCTCAAGAAAAACTTACACACCTTGGGGGCCATCGTACAATGAAGAAAAATGTGGTCAATCGTCTCCTTCACCCTGACGACATAAAAAGCACATATGGGATGAAATTACCAAGTACCTCTTCTGTCTCTGGAGCATGTCAGCCATGTTAATCCGATAAAGCAATTCAGACCACACAAACGTCTTAACTCTAGGTGGGGCAGGAGAGGACCAAACTATCTGGGCAGAAAAAAAAATAGCGGATGCCCCTGTTTATTAGATCGAAACTGGTTGAAGAAAGATCAACACGAAAAGACACCCCTAGGATCTGGAGTCCAGATCCTCCGATCCTGCCACTCCTGACTCACAATGATATCCCGAGCGACTCCAAAAGGGAGGATAGCTCACTCAACTCCACATTCCTAACATTCCTACAAAGGGAAAGTTTCCAAACTAGACCAGACTCGGACCGAAAGATGACCTCACTCACCAACAAAGATTGACACTGGACCAATTTGAAAATTCTGGGAAACTGAGAAGCAATTGGAACCTCCCCAAATCACAAATCATGCCAAAAGGAAACAGAAGACCCACTACCCACCTCAAACCTGATCAAAGAGAAAAAAGAAGAGACTAAGGCTAAAATAGCTTTCCACGGGTTCGTTGCCAAAACTCTAGCGGCAAAGTCACACTTTGGAGTCCTCAAGATTAGATATTTCGGATCCGGCACGTGACATAACCTTTCACAAAAAAAAAAAAACAAAAACAAAAAATCCACGTTTTAAAATTCGAAACCAACGACCGTGTATGTGTCCTCTTTTTTCGTCCAAATTTTAACGAAGAGATGCGCCGATTAATAAAAAACAGGGCGCCAGGATCACATTTCCCATTTGCAAAGCCCGGGAACAGAACGAAATAAACTGAAAATGACAATCCCTTGTTACATCCGACCTTAGGAAGCAACGAACTCAATTACCTCGTCTTGTTGCAGTCGTTAATGGCGGATCAAACTATGAAAGATTTAACCCCAAAAATGATACCACAAAGTCCTCTTGCTAAATCCCACGAGAGAGAGAGAGAGAGAGAGATGGGATTCCAATCATTATCATCTCCAGGAGAAACCGTGGTAGTAGTCATGGATGCCAATCGAAACAAAGGAAGAATGGACGCTCTGCATTGGGCTCTCAACAATGTTGTCCGCCCAAAAGACGCTGTGGTAGTTCTTGGGATTCTCTGTGAATTCGGGAAGAAGAGCTCTTGCTTACCTTTCTACATGGGCATCGGAATCTCTACGATCTGTAAGCTTTGAAAGTTCTTCCTCATCACATCAGATAATATCTCAAATGAAAGAAATCTTTCAATTTTTCAAAGTTTTTGTTACGAAAACAATATTTCTACTAAATGGGTATTTTTTTTTCTTAATCCTTGTATAGATCTTCATTAATAGTTGCTTTTCTTGATTCACATATGATGTTATTATAGAGTAGTTGTAATAACAACTTAAGTTAGTACTTGGTTTAGAAAAATGGCTCATCTGTGGCCTCTTAATAGGTTGCCTTGGTACCAAGGTTTTAAATTTCACCGGCATGCCGTGAAATATTGCCATTCCCCAAAATATTTCGGTGATATTTTGCGAAATTCCCTTCCCCCCCAAGCCAAATCACAGGCGAAATCGAAATTCAAAACCTTGCTTGGTACAGAATATGTTACATGGACTTGAGTGCAGGTGTCGGGTATGGATTTACGTCTAGATATCAAGACTCAGGACGCAACCCTGTGTACTATTCATTTTAAACTTATTTGGATCAATTTACTTCTACCTATACACAACTACAGTTTCTATAGAATTACAACTCAAGAGTTAAGCATATAATGAGGATAGTAGGAACCTGTTTAGAATAGAGGAACATCTGTTAAAAAATGGACACGGGTGTGAAGGATCTAACACGGATCCCATACCGATACCAATGTCTTGCTGAGTTGAAACAGGTACTCTGATGTAAAAGTCCATGTACCATAGCATGTAAGAGGGTCTTTTTTGGTTCAATCCCACATGCATATGCAATACATTTAAGAGCTCTTTAGTGTTGTGAAATCCAAGAATCTTTCCAACACCATTTGAAGATCTTGGATGAATATGTATTATCTCTGATTGATCAGTATCCTTTGTTAAGTCCTTGCTATTCACATTTCCAGTCAGAGCTAGAACATCTTAGTAGATAACTTACTCCAGTTATGACTAGTGTTTGATTGATTGCTTCCAGGCTTGTATTTAGTGTTATTTGTCTTTGGCAGGGGAAAGATTAGAGTTCTCTGGACATGGGGAAATGACTCCTACAGTGCTTGAAGAAGAAATTGAGAAAAAGAGGGAAGAATATCAGCACAACCTCCAGCCGTTTTACCGACAATGCAACAAGAATGGGGTGGGTCATTCTGTTTTTTCTCATATAAAGTTAAGAACTTGGATGCTTACTTCAAACATAGTAATAGGAGTTTCATGTCCTCACAATCTCATACTTCAATTATGCAGGTGAAGTTGGAAGTTAAGCTTGCTGCAGGATTTGATCCCAAGATAATAACTGTTGAAGAAGCACAAAACTCCAATACCCGCTGGATTGTATTGGACGGGTGATTCATACACTTCGAAAGTTTTTAAAATTTCACACCTTTAGAATAAGAAAATTCTGCTTCTTCACAAGATTTTCCATGAAAATTATACCAAAAAAAAAAAAAAGAAAGAAAGAAAAAGTTCATGAGAAATGAAATATCTGTGTGGGGTAAATTTTTTTGATGCAAATAGTTTGGTTTAACCTCTCCATAACATTGGATAAGATTAAGTTTCGATAATTTGTTTTCGATGGCAGTCACTTGAAGAAAGAAAAAGCATTTATACGTGAGCACGTTGACTGCAACATTGCAACAATGAAAGGAAAAGATCTTGCCACTATAATGCCATCAAGAACTGCCAAGTACGAAGGACCTGCTAGAAGTACGCCCATGAACAATGACAGCAGAGCGGCTTCAGCTTCTCAGCCCATGAGATTACAAGACAGGGATCTTAAGTTTATCAAGGAAAAGAAAGAATTTCCATCAACTCCTCCAAGGCCCTGTTGGTACCCACTTGCATGGAGAACTGGTTTTCCTTGTAAGGTTACTCATCCAGAGCTTGAAAGGATAACCAATGGATTTGCGGATGAGAAAATTGTTTTCGAAGAGGAGAACTTGCGAGTTTACCAAGGAGTTCTGCTGGAAACACCTATTTTGATCAAGTCCTACACTGGCAATGATGAACGGTTCTGGTCAGAACTGAATATCCTTTCTCGGGTCCACCATCGTAGCATTCTGAACCTTGTTGGGTACTGCTGCACGGATCTGTCTTTGTTCTTGCTCTTTGACTATCCAAGCAATGGTTCTCTTGACAAGCACTTAAAATGTAAGAAAATTTTTGCAAGTCTAACTTCCATTAAAGGGAAAAAAATATGCCAATTTAATTCTAATTTGTTCCATTGATTTACTTCTAATTATGATGTTCCTCTTCGGCCTATCTTTTAATGCTTTCAAAAATGTTTTACTGCTTTTAGCATTTTGTTTTCTTCTAGGCATGGTACAGTCATGAAAGTGATTTGGTAAATTCTGTAGGTGATGAGTTGGCTAAGGAACTTCCATGGAAAGCAAGGTGGGATGTTGCAATAGCAATAGGTGGTTGCTTGCGATATCTTCACGAGGAGTGCCTTGATGGACCTATTGTGCACCTTTCTCTCTGTTCTTCTCATGTTCTATTCACTAACGGTTTCTCTGCTATGGTAAGTCTATAACCAGTGTTCACTTCTGCTACTACACTTGCAATCACAAACTGAAATTAAGGCTTTGACTGTGTTACCAAGCTCGCCGATTTCTCATCATCTAAGCGACTTAAAGATGATTTTCCATGTGATGTAGCTTCATCATTTGAAGAAGGACCAATTGAGTAAGTCTTCCTATCTCATGCCATGGTCATTACTCCTTCAAGAATCTTACCTTGATTTATAGTAGCTGATAAGGCCTTGTTGCTTTGATCTGCTAAAGATGTCCAAAATTGGAGGAAGATGAGCGCCTTTCTCTTGATGTACATGGCTATGGTTTGTTACTTCTAGAGCTTGTAACTGGACAGAGAGCCTATAGCTTTCATGCCCGTGAAGAGGGTCAGTCCTTAATAGATTGGGTAAGATAATGCAATTGCTCTACTTATAATTGGTCTATAAGGCACAGAATATTTAGTCATTTCTACATGAAACACAGGCGTTGCCGCTCCTAGAAGACGGTTCCATAAACCAAGTGATGGATTCCAGGTTAATCGGTCTCTGTGATTCTAAAGAGGTTCAACTTATGGCTCATGCTGCATTTCTCTGTCTGAAGAAGAATGATTCTGGGCATCGGAGTTCTATTAGTGAGGTGAGTGTCTGTGATGTTTCTATAGAATATTACATTTCTAAATTCGAATGTCGTTATTGCAGTAATTAATGGTTACCTTATAAGTTTCTTCAAGACTCTGAATTTATACCAATTTTATAAGAACAAGAAAATGATATTAATCTATGTTTCCTTTGCTGTTATTGTCATCATGTTTGTTGTTATCATCCTGCATGGTTCATTGCTGAGATAAGTTTCTTCAGGTCTTGGCTATAGTTCGAGGTGATCGATTCGGGTTTTCCAACTGGACTTCGTTGAAAGATCATTGCAGCCACTTTTAATTTGTAATTTTACTGCTGAGGATAAACTTTTGAAAATCTTCTCTAGTAGTCGGTGCCTTGATATGTTATGTTTATGCAAATGAAACTGTAAATATTG
This sequence comes from Pachysandra terminalis, assembly GCA_031762675.1. Lineage (NCBI taxonomy): Eukaryota > Viridiplantae > Streptophyta > Magnoliopsida > Buxales > Buxaceae > Pachysandra > Pachysandra terminalis. Next base: position 3,067,700 of record JAUPMG010000004.1, on the reverse strand, counting down.
AGAGAACTTCTTTACCTTTCATTATGAGCCAAGAAGAATAAATGTTAAGGACTATTTACCGACGGCGACTCACGTTTTCGAAACTTTAGATAAGCATTTTGAGTTTGTGTAGAATAAACAAGATTGAGAGAAAATAATTGACATGCAAGATTCTCCCACACTGAAGTAAATAGTTATGGTTTTTATACTGGACTTATGAAAATCTGATGTTGAGCAAAATTATCCGAGTCATGGGTATCAGGGATTTGCATGGTTCATATAGGCAAGGATGATCAATGAACTTCTATAATAATGGAGATTAAGTATTCTCCAAAACCATCTCTGAGGACTAAAACTACAAGAGAACACTCCACCAAAGCGTAGACCCAAAAGAAGAGCCACACAACTACTCTTACCAAGAAATCCCAGAGAATACACCTTAAAAAGCGCACAATAATAACAGGCAACCATCCTAAGGCCATCTAAATTTTCAAATTCTCTCCCCAGGAACTAGACTCTAAACCTGAGATCAAATGTCACGCTTCGAAATCTGGATTATATTGATATGTGTGCAATCACGAATCTTGAGGGTGTAACATTGAGTTTCAATCCCTAGGAGGTCGCTAGGTTACTAATTCTCTTACACAGGTGTGATGGAACTAAGTCACCCAAATGGAATACTACAACAGAAGACTAACTTTGAACAATACGAGTTAACAAAGTTGAAAAGCCTAGCTTATTCAACTCCTTAAAACCCATGTATTAAGAAGAGGGGAACTGGCACCTTATAACTAGCACAGACGAGACATAGCCAGGCTATGTGGGACCCATTCCAACACACCCCCTGGACCACAACAACCGGACAGCACCGGACAACAAATCCAACCAAGCTTTGATACCAAGTTGAAAAGCTTAGCCCATTCAACTCCTTAAAACCTAGGTATTAAGGAGAGGGAAACTAAAGCCTTATAACCAGCACAGACCGGGCAAAGCCAGGTGATGTGGGACACATTCCAACAAACAAAAAAATTTCTATTCAAATATATATATAAGAGTGAACGAATAACAAATGGTTCTAAAAAATAAATCAAACTAGAATGAACTACAACCTACCAAAGGCTGCTTACATAAAAACCAAATCTGACATAATCAAACTAAGGTTTATGAACTCAATAAAAATAAACTAAAACATATACTAGTCTATACTCTCAACTAGAGCTATATACTAAACACCAGGAAGGCAGCTACTATGTTTCGTCACCTTATCGTCGGATCACGTGGAGGACCTAAAATATAAATCCCATAAAGGGTTAGCTCACATCCAGTAGATGCAAATCAACAACTAGCCCTTCACACATAAACACACACAAAGCGATCAGTTCCTCATGTTATCACACAAGATGTATCAACATCATAAATCCATGTTATTTCATACATAACGATTTATCATTGTCATTCGCATAGAATCTGTCATGACATCTAAACATGTCATATAGCAATTATATAACAATTATCATATTGAATCTTATGATATAATGCATACATAATAGTATACGCATCGCATCGAGTGTCGTACATCACGTACTTCATCCAATAGCATATCAACATATCATAGTAAACTCATGCAAGATCATCCATAACGGGACAATAACCCACAGTTTCACAAAGTGTAACAACACGCTACCATCTCTGATGATATGCACAGGCAAACATCAGCATGATATAAACATACACAACAGAACATCAGCGGTACTGAGTTGACTCAAATCTATGTCACGGATAATCCAACTTTCAGGTAAGGATCAAACGCCTCATGTATCCCATTTAACACTGGCTGGATAAGACCATCACAAATCTACGTACGCAAACATCTTCTAGGGACTTTCAACCCACGAGTCACAAGCGCCCAAGTCTATTTTCCCTTTAGGGACTCAAACCCACGAATCCCACTTAAGGTAAACCCAATTACAACCACCCTGATAAGCTATATGAAGATGCCTAATTCATTTATTCAATTCATGATTGACAGACAACCCAATTATAGCTTACCATCCATAACTAGACAGACTCGAAACTATAAGGATCGCTTAAACTCCAAAAGCTCAATTACTAAACCCTTACTCAACATCTGGTCTCTCATGTCTATTACCTCATGATGACCCTATTAGCATAAGCCAATCCAAATGGTTTGACATCTCTAATGCACCTATCAAGGTCTTTTCACCCATCAAAACCTACAATGATTGGTTCACATCTAAGCATGTCAATATAATTAAATAGTATAATCATGCTCACAACCAACCACCAAGCATAGCACTTACCTTGCACATGCATTGCGTCGACAATATCATTCACAAATCACATATGCATAATCATCTCTAACATCCTAACATGATTTCATGATTATCATAATGTATTACATGATAGCAACCTAACATTATTATAATCCACACACTTATTTTTCGGAACCTTTTTCGTTTTTCCTTTTTTTTTCGGAAAATAACTTCCAGCAAAAATGAGCGGAATTAATTTTCCTCTAATTTTTCAGCTCTTAGAAAAATATTTTTCAGAATTTTATATATTCCGTTCAAACAAACACTTGGAGAATTTTAAAATCCTGAAAAATATTTTTTTTCCGACAATTCAAACAGAGCCTAAACACACCAAAAAAGGGAGGCCGAACCAAATAGGCATTACCTATATTGTTTAAAAAAGGGTATTTGTTGGATTGTCTAGAAAGAAAAAAGACGGATCTGCATTAGAAAAGGGAGGTCGAACCAAAAAAAAAAAGGGTTTAGAAAGGGACGGAATGGGCTGAAGAAGAAGGGAGGACGAATTAGGAAGAAAGGAAAAAAAGGGATTTGCGTTAGAAAATGGAGGCCGAACCAAGGAGAAGGAAGAAAAAGAAAGAGAAGGGGGTGTTAGTCGAACGGCAACGGAGAAAGAAGGGGGCATGCTCAGTATATAGATCGCAATCGTCATCGGCACTTCGTCTTCCTCCACTTCCATGGCCGGCTAATCTCATTTCTAGGGTTTCAATGAAACCCTCGCCAAGTAAATTAGGGTTTTATTAATTTTGCTTTAGTGTTTTTGATTTCCTCTTGTATAGATTGCTTAACCTTGAGGATTACATTCATGGTAATTGATTTTATTGAGTTATTTGATCTCTTGGAAATTATATTTCATTGATTTGAATATACGTTGCTTGAGATTAATATTCAAACATAATCTAGTCTTGTAGTCTAGATTATGATGGTTTTGCAATGATTTTCTCATGATTGTGAATGTGCTGATTGGATAATCCATTCTTAGAGAAAACAAGTTGTCTTACAACCCTGGTTTAGAGTAGTTAGTGTATACAACTTGTGCGAATCGAAGATGGGTTATTCCATGATCTAATTTGCATAACCTCTCTTGTAATTGGTGAGACTTGTAGTCAACACCCAATTGGTTATACAAGTTAGTCAAATCCCCTAGACTAGATCGGTTTCCCAAATTTAGGAGGTTAGTGGTGGATTTGAATCCCTTGACCAACTCTCCCTTGTTAAACTACCCACTTTTAATTCATTGCATTTTGATTCATTTTATTCAATTAATTCTTAGCTTTAAAGACCAAACCAATTATGTTTTGAACTAGTTAGAAGTCAAGTGACTTGAACAAGCCAATCATCTTAGTCTCTTGGGTACGATACCCTTGTACTTGTCGAGCTACGATAGAACTCGTGCACTTGCGAGGTGTTCTCAAATTGAAACATCAATTTTTTGGCGCCGTTGCCGGGGATTGCTTGTATGATTGATTAAATTAGGAAATTTGACCTCCAAATTAGTTCTTAGTTTAGGATTTATTTTTTATTTTATTTTATTTTAGTATTCTTTTGTTTTGATTTTGTTTTGATCTTTCTTTCTTTTTACTAATTGCATATTTTCTGTTTACCCTCTTACTTTAGCAGCTCGAGTAATATTGACAAACGGTTGAAGCACGCTACAAGAGGTAAGTATTCCTTCTTTGTTATTATTATTGTTGGG
>JAUPMG010000004.1:3042583-3063595 GCA_031762675.1 Pachysandra terminalis | reverse complement strand
TCTCTTGTAATTGGTGAGACTTGTAGTCAACACCCAATTGGTTATACAAGTTAGTCAAATCCCCTAGACTAGATTGGCTGCTCAAATTTAGGATGCTAGTGGTGGATATGAATCCCTTGACCAACTCTTCCTTGCCAAACTTCCCACTTTTAATTCATTGCATTTAGATTCATTTTATTCAACTAATTCTTAGTTTTAAAGACCAATTCTGTTTTGAACTAGTTAGAAGTCAAGTGACTTGAACAAGCCAATCGTCTTAGTCTCTTGGGTACGATACCCTTGTACTTGTCGAGCTACGATAGAACTCGTGCACTTGTGAGGTGTTCTCAAATTGAAACATCAGGCGACCAATGATCAATGGACAAGATGGAATCCATGGGCCATTCAGCTGATGGATACGGGCCAATAAATGGGATGGGTCATCTAATATCAATTAGGGGTGGCAATTTGTCGGGCCGGCCCGGGTTCGTGCCGGGTTCAAAACAAATTTGGGATTTCATGCATGTCCAAGCCCGGCCCGGTTTTCGGGCCTGGTAATGAATCCCAAGCCCGGTTTTGTTGAAAGCCCGAGCCCAGCCCGTTTAAGCCCATTTCTTATTATTTTCTTTTTAATTTTTCTTATTTTATTAATAAAAATATTTTAAAAGTCAAACATTTTGCATTAATGTTTTTACTGTTGACAAGAATCGAACCCAAATCTATACAATGAGAATGTAACATTCTCACCACTAGGCTACAACACAAGATCTTATTACATATTCTTCAAAGTTTTAATAAAAAATACATGTCTATAGTACTATAAATGCATGACAATTAAAATCGGGCTGGGCTTGATCGGGCTTATACATGCCTAACCCAAGCCCGACCCTAAATAAATCGGGATTTAAAAATTCGGGCCTAGAAAGCCCACGGGCTTACAAACCGGGCTTAAGCCCAAATTTAAATGGGCGGGCTAACCGGACCAATTCGGGCCTGGCCCAAATTACCACTTCTAATATCAATATGTTTGTTCATTGAACAAGATAGATAGACTAGGGGTGGCAACAGGATAGGCTAGGACGGGTTTGTATCAGGCCATAATTTACATACAAAAGTAATTGTTGGCCTAAGCCTGGCCCGAATTTCGGGTTTAGCAATGTTTTTCTAAGCCCCTCCATGGTATCCTTTGTTAAGTCCGAGCCCGCTCATGTTTGTCGAAATGGGACAAAAATATTACTGCTTTGTTGCTAATAGGATTCAAACCCAAGTCTCCACAAGCATAATGTGAACTTTTCACAACTAAGCTACAACCACAAAATAATAATGAGATTCAATAAAAGTTATAAATTACTTTGTAATCTCTGATCAGATTGGGCTGGGATAATTTAATATAAATCGGAGTCTGGTTTGATGTTACGGGCTACTAACCCTTGACCAAGCCCATCCAAACATAAAGCTGGGCTGATAGGGTCAGACAGGTCACTCGGCCCATTGCCACCCCTAAGATAGACACATCACATATTTCTAAGTGTTTAGGGACCCAAAATTCTTGATGGCAAGGATGCCTAATAGGGCTGTCAACGAGCCGAGCTAGCTCGGCTTGGGATCGGGCTCGATTATTATGAGTCGAGCTTGAGCTCAATATTTAGGCTCACAAGCCGAGCCTGAGCCCAAAAACAAGCTCTTTATTTTAACAAGTTTGAGCCGTGCTTGGGTAGGCTCGGCTCGATCATATATGATATATAAATTTATGTACTATATATATATATATATTAATCATTAAATACAAAATTAATGACTCATGTAAACACGAGCCGCGTTTAAGTCAAATACTTAGTTATTGGTATTTTATTCAAATATAAAATTAATGACTCGTGTAAACACGAACCATGTTTAAGTCAAATACTTAGTTAGGTATTTGATTTAAATACAAAATTAATGACTTGTATAAACACGAGCTAATTTTAAGTCAAATTCTTATTTATTGATATTTGATTAAATACAAAATTAATAACTTGTGTAAATACGAACTGAACTTTTACGAGTCGAGTTGAGCCTGAGCCCGAAATTTTTTTTCGAGCTTGAGCCGAGCTGGGCAAAGCTCGGCTCGTTTACAACCCTAATTCCTAAAGTTTATAGATGGATCTTGGTCCTAAATCTCACTTGCTAGAAAATTTCTACCGGTTCAAATTTTAACCATTTAACGATCTAACCAACTGATTTTCACCTTTCAAAGACATCTTTCTTTGTTTTCTTTTTTTTGAATTTCTAAGAACCTAGAATTGCAACCAAAGAAACGAATGATTAGCTATGTCACAGAATGATCACAAACGTAATTTTATTTTAGTGAGATATCTTACCCAATTGCTTCTAATTATCCTTTCGATCCTAAAAATCAACTCCGGCTCGTTTCCCAATCGGTTTGCAGGTTCACACTCGGTCGTATGGTTGAAGTGGGTGCGGGCGTGCCATAACTCTTGAAAGTTCACCTGAAAGACAGGTTATGTGAGTTAACTGCGTAAATTAACTATTAGAATGAATCGGTCGGTTATATGACCGATTATGAATAAGAGGATTATGTGGCTTCCAATCTCAAAGGATTAGTGGCCGATCCAGAGAAACTGATTTTACGCGATCAACAACACCTTATAAATATAAACCAAAACAAGATAACATGCAACTAAAAAGTAAACCTTCTAAGATGCAAAGGAAACAAGAAAAATACAAAAAACTCTGGAAGTTCCTTGGGCTCCTATTGTGAGACGTGACTAACCTACTCCACGGGTGCACAATTCGGCATGCAAGATACTGTCGAGAGGACCTCCAATGGTTCCTTGGGCTCCGATTGTGGGACACGACTAAACAACTTCGCGAGTGCACAACTCGGCATACAAGGGACAATTAAGAAGGGTTCTGAAGAGCACCCAACGGGGATTCCTCCGTGACCGACTGATTTGGATGACGAAGTAGGTGCAGTAGGTTCCTTGCAGAGTGCTATACTAGTGATCACGGGGGATCAAGGGTGAAGCTATCTGTAGCTTTAGTTGATTTGTTGTGGAGCCTTTTTTCATTATGTCCAAATCTCGTCTTATAGCCCCTCATTTGCAACCATCTGACAATTTGTGGATAGTGGGTGGTTTATTTATCTTGATTTGTTGACACTTTACCCACTACCCTAAATCATGTTTCCTTACTTCTGAGTTCGTGTCTTTCTTCTTTGAATTGGAATTTTCTTCTCCAGCCATATGTAAGTAGTTGTAGAAACTACTTTTGAAACTTTCAAAAGACATTGTCATGTGTCATCTTCATAATGTGCTATGTGAGAGTGATCATGATAACTACCACCTCTATGTCTTTTCATTGAGATGTGTAACGATAGGTAGTTATCGTGACTACATTGAAGCCTCCATGTTGCATGCCATATGTCATTTTCATGATGTGCCACATGACAAAATCTAATTCATTTGTGACTATTTGTGAAATATGGCCTAAACATATGGCCCAAATCATTTTTTTTTTTGAATGGGTAGGTCAAGATCACTTACCTCAATGACACCATGATTGCACTTGAATTGCAATAAAATTGATAGTACACCAAACAATAGTCTTTTGAAAAATCATAAACTTCCACTTGTGTTCATTGAACACATATTAGAATGGAGCTATGACTACAAAATGGGCAAGTTGTACCCATTTTTTTACTAGTAGAATGTTGTTTAAAATTCAAGTTTCAAAAAGTAGAAACTTAGGATTCACTTTTGTCTGGAAGGTATGCTGCACCTTCGTTCAAATGCTTGTACCCTGCGTTGCATTTTAGTGCAGGTACAAGCATTTCAATACGAGGTCCAAGCTCGTAGACCAGACGAAATACTCTGATCAAATCCTATGTATTGTGATGTTTGGTTATTGTCCACTTTTGTAGTCAACTTTCTCTCTTATTGTTGAGGGGAAATATCAGTAAAAGCCAACTATTAATACCATATGGGTGAGTGGGGCCTATTGTCTCAAAAGAAATCTTTGATATTTTCATCAGTTGTCTTAGGGAAATATCGGTAAAAGCCAACTATTAATACCATACGGTTGAGTGGGGCTTCTATTCTTTGTTATCTTAAAAAAAAAAAAAAAAAAAAAAGACTTGTTTTGAAGATCTTTGATATTTTCATCAATTGTCTTAGATCATTTCCAATTTTTCCCTAAAATTTTTCTTATACTTGAGGATGAGTTTGATTCGAAAGTTATATTTGGGGAAGAGCTCTCCAATCCTTTTTTTTTTTCTCAATTTTTTTTAAAATTTCAATTTTATCCTAAAATTCTCTTTTAGGAAAAGATTTGGGATTTGAAAAGAAATTTTTCATCTCCAATTCTTTTCCTATATTCAATTTCTTCAAAATGTGACTGTTGGGTTTAGAAAATAGTTTGGGGTCCCTAAACTTTTCCCCAAATTTGAAGAAAAGAATAAGGATTCTCCATATTTGAGAAAGAGCTTAGAGACGATTGGAGATCATTTTTTCTCCTAAATGTTATATGGAAGGATTGGAGATGCTATTAAGAATTGTCTTAGGGTCCCCTCCACACTTTAAAGTTTGATTTGGTCTAATAATTTTGCTATAACTACAATATTGCATCTCAAGAAAACACAAAAAGAACCAAGTGAGAAACAAAATAAAAAATGCAAGGCCACAAGATCCTACTAGAGCTATATTATATTCAAAACAATAAAAAAGATATAATTAAAATTAAAAAAAAATTACTTAAGGGCATTGAAAAAGTTTTGGATCAATCTTTTATGACCAGAAAAGTCATCAGAAAGCAAATTAATTTTTCTTCAGTTTTAGTTATTTTTTTATTAAGAAATTAATATTTTGATGTTTTAATCTAATGTAACATAGTAATATTAATGACAATAAAAATAAATAAATAAATTTAACCGTTTACTTAGAGAGCCTTTGCCGCAAAACTGTTTTAAATTTGAACCGTTGTGATAGCCGTTATAAATAAAGTAAATTCGAGTAAAGAATAAAGAGGAAGAAACACAAAATAGAAGGCTCAAGTGATAGGCCCTTTTGTTATAGTAAAAAACATTTATGGCCCCATTACGATTTTGTACCTTTACAGGGGCCAGTATTGATAAATTTCCTTGTATAATATTATTATAAAGGGTTAATTCTATTTACACTCCTTTACATTTCTGATAATTGTAGATACAGCCCTTGTACTTTTTGATATTTTATTTACACCCGTCAATGACGTCAAGTGAACGGCATTAATAGAAAATCTTAATTTATCTTCTTAACCATGTCTGAAAAATTATATTTAAATGAGAGAAAACAATTTATATCGTTTTTATCTTTACCTTTTTTTTCCCTGATAATTGTAGCTACACCCCTTGTATTTTTTGATATTTTATTTACACTCGTCAATGACGTCGAGTGAACGGCAATAATAGAGAATCTTAATTTATCTTCTTAACCGTGTATGAAAAATTATATTTAAATGAGAGAATAATTTCTTATAAGACAAAATTGTCCTTATACCGTTTTTATCTTCACTTTTTTTTTTTTTTTTTTCAAGGAAAGACCCTCTAAGGCAAGAATAGCCGTAGAGGCACTCTAATGGTGGGAGGGGGTTGGGCATAAACCCCGACCTATATATTAGAAATTAGTTAAAAAACTATACAAATGGGATAAAACCAAACCCTAAAGTAATGTTCACCAACTAATAAAAAATGACCAAATAAATAACCTAAAAACAATATAAAAATTATCTTCTAAAACTACTCAAATCAACATTGTCACAATTGATAAGGTAGCAAATATCGAAGGAAAGTTTTTATCTTTACCTATCAATAGTATTATAATAAAGTAATATAAATATCATCTTATCCAGCAGGCATTAGGGATTTTTTTCTTCCCATGTTTAAGTATACGGCTTTAGTTCAAGGATAATATAGTCCATAAATTAATAAAATCGAATGACACTAGACTTTTAAGAAGATAAGACAGAAAGTTAACGCAAAGAGGTGTAGAGGTAAAACCTCAAAAGATATAAGTGAAATATCAAAAAACGAAAGAGATATATCTGTAATTGCCAAAAATATGAGGAGATATAAGTAAAATTAACCCTATTATAAAAATTCAATGCCACGGAGATCCCCATGAGCTGGAAGGCCGCTTTTGCAAGACAAATCATCTTTTTTTTTTTCTTTAGATCTAAACCTTTCCTCCATGTGCCCTTACAGTTCAAGCCTACTACAATTTCCCACAATAACAAACAAGTCCTCCACCCATCCACATGTGGCCTCCTCTTCCCTTTTGTTTTTTTTTTGCTTGCTCTTAACCACATGGTGTCCCCACACCCACATATGTGTGGGACTAACCACGTTCGGGGAGAGAGCATTAAAAGTAAACCTTTGGTCACGAGTGATTTTAGCGAAATTCGAACTCCAAATTTATTTCCGAAGACGCCCACTAGAGTCATATAATAATAATAATAATAATTACAACTCCAATCCAAAAACTTGAATGCTTGAAAATCCTTACCCTTTGATCCTTACCATACTACTGTGGTTGATTTAGGAGTGTCAATGGATCGGTTTCGATTATACCCAGAAACCATACCCGATTGAAAATATCGGTCTTGGATCTTAATCAGTTCTTAAACCTTTTGAACCAAAGTCAACCCTATAAATACCCAAGAACCATCAGGTACCTTATAAGATGATAAGAGTAAATAAGAAAAGTCTAAAAGAAAAAAAATAAATTAAAAATAAATAAGAAAAGAAAAATTGCCTTTTTCAAGAGTAACTATTGTAGACTCCATGCTACTCTTTCCTGTATTTGTCTGTCGATGAATGAGGGTCTTATGCAATGAATAATTCTCATTTCTCTGTTTGTTTTCTTGTTTGGTATATATATATATATATATATGTGTGAATATTCTCAGATCCCAAAAAAATCTTTTGAAAAAATTTATTATGTGGAATTTCCATGTATGACAAGGTTTTATGGTCTCTAATATAGATCCATCTACAGGTTAGCAAGCAAAAATATTACCTACATGATCAATTGATCTACTTTTGGATTCTATAAACTTTGACCAGTCAGTGATCAATGGCCAACCAATATGCAATGGGTTTGAAAGCTACTAAAGATCAAGAAATTGGATTCAATCAGAAGTCAGAAAAAGTGAAAAAAGATATATCTCACATGTGAGAAAAGTCTATTGATCCCATATGATCATTCTATCAAATTGACTTGCTAAAAGAAATGTCTTATGTCGGTCGACCCGATCCACCAATTTATTCAAACCCACCGTGTGATCAGGTCGGCTTGGGTTAATCCGATTGGATAACATAAACACATCAACTCAACTCGACTCAGTCTGTGTTATTCAAGGTTTAAAGTCTCGGGATTGGGATCGGACCGGACCTAGCCGATCCTGATCTAGACGGGCCGTTTCAGATCTGGTACAAAAATAGATAGCCTAATTAAAAAAAATTGGATTGGCTGGATCGACGATACCAATCGCCAGAGCATTGGTATCGGACCGATCCAGATCGATACCGATCTGGACCGTCTAATTTATAAATTAAAAAAACAAAAACAAAAACATTGAATCGGTTGGACCAGTCATTGGGGATCGGTTGTATTTGTACTGGCTAGTCCGTACCGATATCGGTTGGATCGATTTGATCTAAATCCTTACGATACAACTATTGTATTGTGGCTTGGGATTGGACCAGTCTTGGCCGATCCTGGTATAGACCGGGCAATATGAACTGAATCAGTCTAATCCTTGAAACCTTGGTCTTATCTGGACAGGTTCAAATTAACTATGATGTAACCCGAACCGAACCCAATAATGGTCAGGTCAGTTTGGGTTGACTGATTTATAGGTTGATCTGGTCCAACATTTGACGCGCTGGAAGAACTACGGGCAACGACTGATGAGAACCTAAAAATCCAAGTTTGACCCAACCCATTGAAAGAAGAAGTAATGGGTAGAGAGAGGAGAGCGGATAGAGGAGAGAGAGGGAGAGGTGGAGTTGTGGGAGTTCACCGAAACCAAAACGAGAATTTCCATGGCGTGTGATGAGGAGAATTCAAAGCCGTTTTGAGTTCCATTGAGAACGTAAACTTGATACCATCAACATCACATGGGACAAGAGACACCTCCACCGGTACACTACTTCCATGCCCTTGTCTCTCTCTCTCTCTCTCTCTCTCTCTCTTCTTCTAATTCTCCTTTGGTCCTCCTCCTCAGAGACTCTTCAATATAGGGTTTTAATTGCTCCTCTATAACCATTTCTGTTGCCTGTTCTCTTGCTCAGCCGTTTTAATTCGTTCTGTTGCTCCCCCCCTCTCTTTGCCTTTATTTTCTACTTATCTTTCAGTCAGTCAGTCAGAAAGGGCAGTAGCATTCACGTGGATTTAGTTGATGTGTCGTTGATCTTACTGGGTTCTTTATTTATATACTTTCTGGTTCTTTGGGGTCATTAGAGATCAATGGAGGAGATTCGGTTGTGCCAATGGAGTGATGTGCGGTCTCTTCTTGCGATCCTTCAATGGTGGGGTTTCAACGTTACAGTGATTATCATGAACAAATGGATCTTTCAGGTGCGTATTTGGATTGTGAGATGACTAAACCTTGTGGTTTTTTTTTGATTATGATACGATGGTTATGCTTGAATTTTGGTATCCTTTTCTGGGTATGTCTTAGTTTTTAGTTTGGGTTGTTTGAGTTCTGATTATTGCTTACTTCTGTTACTTTTTCAATTCTGGTAAATAGATATACTTCGATTTTTTTTTTCTGGGTATGCCTTAGTTTTTAGTTCTGTTGCTGTTTGTTGACTACAATTTGTTTTTTTTTTTCTTTACTTTTTTTATAGTTTTATTTGTTTAAGGATCTCCCCTTTTTCACTATTAATCCTGCTTGTGTGTGTTTTCCTTGTGTCTCATAGGTTTGTAGATTCTTTTTAACAGGAAAGAATCATGTTTATGCCCATCGAATTCAAATCATGTGCAATCTATTATATACTTTATCTTGTTTACCAATGTGTAGTTTTCTTTTTCAATACATTTGGGATCTGAATAATATGATAAGAAAACGTGGGATTTTTCTGGTAGGATCATGGTCTCCTTACTGATTTCCATATATACATCCAATAAACTTCAATTGGATCCTCCTCCTGCAAGGTGTTATGATCTGTTGTTAGGAATAATTGTTGGTTTCAAGTTTTTCAGTCAAGGATCTAGTGAATGGACAATTGATTTGGCATTTCCTTTTGATCCATTGTTGAAGTATGGGTTCTTTGAAATCCGTACCCCTTATTGATGTAGGTACTAATCATACTTTGCCTATGTCAGACTGAGTTAACTGTGAAGAGCAGTATCTTTCTAATAGAATTGCCAGACATCATGTTTGTTGTGTTCCTGCTTCATCTAATCATACATTATAATTTCTTGATCATAGCTGGCCACTTGAAGGCACATGCTACATGGCAAGAGTTTGGCAGCTAATGTTGTTAAATGGTTTTGGGAGGTCAGGATGTGTCATTTGGGCAACTCACTTAACAATTGTTAGCAAAAGAAAAGTGTCTACCTGCAAATGAAACAATACCCATCATTTCGGTAACTTTTACAACAAATGTGATAAACAGAGTTAGTTTCTGTCGTACTTCTTGTTCGCTTCAGTCAGTGTCACACTACTGGGCATAAAAAGACGAATCCGTGACAAGATTTCTGCACTGTGCACTATTACTTTGGTCCACATGATGGATGAGGTCTGTTCGAATAAATTAAAATCTATTGGATATGGATGTAAAGGCGGTCTAGTGAGGAAAATAACTTTTTTGTTCACCCAGGTTAGCATCTCTGAAAACTGTTCTAATATGGAAGGCAGGGGTTTGTTTCTGTACAATTTATCAATTGTGGACAAGGTTTTAGTTCTCATTTTGATCCATATGCACAAGGTTTTCCGAGAAACTCATATAGCAGAACATGTTGCTCTTTTCCACTTTGATGGAAAGTTGACTGCTCGTCATATTTAGTAGATTTATCAACTAGTACTTCAGGGTGTTTCCAAACTCTCCTCCCTACATCCAGTTCTCCAATTGTGAAAAGATTGTGATTGCCTAGATCTACCCATCAACATAATGTTCACTTTTGATCATTCAATGCTCTTTTGTCCAGTGTACTTTAGTCTAGAGAAGATTTCCTACTAAATTCTCAAGCAAGATTTTTGCTGAAAATGGAAGCTAAAAACCCTTCCATGTTGTAAGATTCAATATAAAAATCTCAACCACTGGATATTACTTAAACTTGTGATTGTACTGGTCCAAAATAGATTTTCTGATATTTTAATTCAGGGATCCACTAGAGATGCTCTATGCTAGGGTAATAAGACAATTTTCTCAAGAGGTAAAATAGTATTTGACTAGGTCAATTATGGCAGTTTTTTCTCACTTTAAAGGCCATCACTTCATTGACGGCATCACGGTATTCCCTGGTAAGGTAGTAGAAGCAAATATACTGAGTGCAGGTTTAAAAATTCTAAATTTGGAAAATATGTTGTAGCAATTTTCTAGTTGTCAAAGAGTTTGAATCGACTAAAACTGCTTTGTCCATTTAACACCTGAATTTGGCATCTGTAGAAGTCAGAAAGACAGAAACCATAGGGCTGAGTTATGTCCCTTTAAAGGATATAACCTTCTTGATTTATCTAAAGAAAGGAGCTTCCGATTCTCCTTTTAGCTGTTTGATGAACTCGAAGTATTTTTTTTAATTTTTTTTTTAATAATTTATCTATAGATAAGAGCTTGCTTGTTAGTGCTTTTTACCATGCTTTATTGAATGAGATGTTGCAACTTTTGAGACAGTAAATGCCCCAATTAGGAGATAAAGGTTGCAGTTTGCAATAAGGTTTTCAACTAAGTCTGCCTCCAAATTCTAAGATAGCTTAATTAGTTAATTTATTGTTGCTATGTGATGACCTAAGTGTTATTTTGTAACCATTGATCTATGTAACTTCTGTATGTCAAAAAAACATGGAATAAGACCGAATCTAATCCATGTATGGACTCAGCTACAAGTTTTGGTTGGTGCCACTCGGCGGAGAAGGTTTACCTGTATGGTATAGGTACACGGACACACCATTAATTAAAAAACAAAAAAATACAATTCCCATATAATGGACAAGCCTTCTATATACAATGTATTATCTATATCCTATAAAAACATTATTCCATAATACAAAGCAATTATAAACTTAAACATGAGTACTTGACAAAATAAAGTCAAAATTTAATAACTTAATTAATATTATACAAGAGAATACCAACCTCAACCTTCTTAAATGAACTCTAAATGTTGGGCATGTCTAAACAAAAGTAACGTCTAACCAGGTGGACAGGAATATATATATATTTTTTTTTTGGGGCCCTACCCACATTATGTTGTGTTGTATCCGATGTGAGTAGAGTGGGTAAAGTGAAGGAGACCAAATATTGTAGCAAAAAATTGATCCAATAATTTTGTCTTTGTTTTGGGAATGTGGCAATTAGTAGATGAAGGTCTTGCAAGTAATTCCATTTTGAAGGAAGTTGTCTGGCAGTTGAGATTTTCAATTTTTTCCAAGACAATCAAATGGAAATGGTAAAAGTGAACATGAATAAAGATATAACCCCAATAAAACAAGAGGCTAAGAGTTTTAGCAACCATGACTAATTATCTATTAAGCTAATTATGATTTTCATGAAATAGCTATATTTGAAACTAGCTGCTTGATCCTTTATTAGTTGCAAAATTTTGGCGATGGTGGCTCATTGTACCATTGCTTCAAAGGAATTTAAGGCCAGCAGGGTGTTAGATTTTCAAAGAAATTGGAATAGTCCTATAAGTCAAGTCAGAACATTCGTTTCTTTATAAACCTCTTGAGGATGAGTATTCTCTTGAAACTTGCTCTTGAGGAATAAGTGGCTTGATGCAATAACATTTTCAAATAAGAAGTTTGATAATCTGGTTTGTTGTTACTTCCATCTATTATCTTGATTGTGGATTTTATAGACCTCCTGAGGATGAGTATTCTTTTGAAACTTGCTCTTGAGGAATAAGTGGTGTGATGCTATAACATTTTCAAATAAGAAGTTTGATAATCTGGTTTGTTGCTACTTCATCTATTATCATGATTGTGGATTGATTTGAGATCATGAGAAAAACGTAATAATCTTTACTAACCCATTACTATGAGTGCCTAGAGCCTATTGATCACCTACTGTAGATATGTCAAAAGCATGTACAAAAAATATGTGTACTGGAATGTCACATGGTGGTACTGCTTCTACACAATAGGCATATTGTCAGCATGGATGGGGTTTCGCCACAACTTTTTTATCCTACAGACTCCGGGCTCTGGTTAACTTTTAGAATTATGGGCCTTTTAGATAAATAAATTTTCTAACTTTTTGGTGTAGTTTTGTTCGAGTCCCTGGGCCTTTTAGATAAATAAATTTTCTAACTTTTTGGAGTAGTTTTGTTCGAGTCCCTGGGCTTAAATGATGCCTATGGCTTGTGGGTGGTTGTAGGTATCTGGGGTTTACCCAGTCATACTAAGTACAGCTGGGGTTCCACATTATAAAAAATAAAATAAATAAATAAAAACCTTTTTGGAGTATTTCTTTATTCAATGATTCTATTTCCATGTTGATGTAGGAATGTAGAGTTTATATATATGGCTGGGTCCATGGTTTCAAGGATCGGCCGATACCGGTCCGTACCGGCTGGTCTGGACCCAGACAGGACCGGTCCGGTTCCAAACCGCGATACAAGCCTTTGTATCGCCGGGTTATGGACCGGCGGTCTAGTGACCGGTTCCGCCGGTCCGGCGACCAGTCTGGATCCCTCCGGTCCAGCGACCGATATTGCTGGCCGGCAGTCCGGTGACCGGTTCGGCCGGTCCGGCGACCGGTCCGTACCGGCGATCCGGACCGGAACCGGACGGAACCAGTCCGGTGACCGGTTCCGGTATTTAACACCCTGGCTGGGTCACTAGTGTGGAATGCGATGTTTCGGATGGAGTCGTTATTGATTAAATTGCTCCTTTTCTTAAAAAAAAAAAAAAGTAAGTCCAGCTGTTTTTTTTTTTTAAAGCGCTCCTTTTCTTGAAACCTATGTTGCATTGGTACAGGTATGAGTGTCAAAATCGACTAGAGGTATGTAGTGTTGGATTTAACAAATCCTAGAAAATTAGATTCATGAAAATTAGGTGGGTTCAGGTTGACCTGATTAAGAAAATTCTAATTTAGGTCGACCTGAACCCAACCCAATCTGCTAAAGTACCAGGCTGGTTGGTCGGTGCAAATTATGCCACTCCTAATTAATGTTACTTATTCTTATAACTTTTGGATCATCCATCGGGATTTCAGAGGTTGTCCCATGACACAGATTATTAGAGGATAGAGAGAGATGGCATTCTCTTCACTCTTCTCTATTGTTGTTGACGTAGCTTGGAGGGCCCAAAAAGAGGTTTGGGTGCAGATGAACTTTGGTGGGTGCTCATATAGGAGCTTCAGGGGTAAGAGGGATCTGTAGGGACCATGAGGGACACATTCTCCATGCTTTCTCTGGCCCAATTAGGGAGGGAAATGCAGTGTGGGCAGAGATGAATGTGATTCTCTTGGGTCATAGAGAAAGATTAAGGATTCTTCAACTATTTTGGCTTGGATGAGAGGATCAGATCATATTCTGTGGAGCTTTATCCACCTTATATGTTTGGCTAGGTCTTTGGTTAATGAGTTCAACATCTTGTTCCACCGTGTGCTAAGATCTGCCAACAGAGTGGCTGAAAGGCTTGCCAGGAGGGGGCTAGAAGTGTGACTGTTTTTCAGGATTCTGTTGAAGGATGTGTTGCAGGGAGAGTAACACCATTGACAAGCGACGTGGAGGAGCAGTTATGTTTGATATAGTTGATTATTGTATCTTGTGATTTGCTTCCATGGGTGTAGGGATTTTAGGAGCAGTCAGGCCTTTGTACTTCCTTTTTCTCCCTTTTTATTCTAATAAAATAAAGAAAAAAATAACTTTTGTATCAAAAACATCTAAATGATTACAATTTCTCATGAAACTTCTGATGGAGACCTTAAAATTGGGTTACAAAGTGTTTTGTACAAAAATATTTGAAATTTGGAAGGGTTGAGGATTTGAAAAGCTTCTTGGTTGGAAAGAGGGAATCATCCTCATTTTAGTTGATGTAACTCTATTGTAAAACAAATAAAATGTTGTAGTGGGGGGGCTACATTGTGATATATCTTTTGAGGGTAGAGGTTTAGTGATATATCCCTCAATATTTTTAAAATTAAAAAAATTTCCCTTTAATTTATATTGGAATATAGGGAAACACGATATATTGAGGGATATATTGAATATATCAGGGATATTTTGATCCATGGTGTGGCAACAATATATTTGATAAATCTTGAAGAAATTAATTATATTCATACTTTACTTTGAATTAAGCAATAGTATATCTTATATCTTATGAATTGTGTCATATACATATGAACGAGGAATTAATGAGCTTAATAATACTGTGTTATCTACTTGCATCTTTTTTATGTCCATCTATGTCGATGTTAATCGGTAATGTTTTAAGATGAAAGTAAGGAAAAGGAAATTTAGTGGGTATTTCCATTGAAGTGTCGAGTTTGTT
Organism: Pachysandra terminalis; assembly: GCA_031762675.1. Taxonomy (NCBI): domain Eukaryota; kingdom Viridiplantae; phylum Streptophyta; class Magnoliopsida; order Buxales; family Buxaceae; genus Pachysandra; species Pachysandra terminalis. The sequence goes on along the minus strand of JAUPMG010000004.1, from coordinate 3,048,913 downwards.
ACATATCTGATACAGGTGCACCATTCATTTAGAAAAATCCATGAAGCATAGCTCGAAACCAAGATGAACAAGTTCTTTGCTCATAATCACCCCCAATGGAAGCTTGTTATTCTAACAAGCTGAAGCTCTTTTTCTCCTCTATGGATTTTGATACGCTAAAAGTACTTAATATTCAAATTATTGTATTCAAAAAAGAGTCTATCAATGATATAAGTTGGGCTATGGTTAAGAACAAGAGTTTATGGAGACTTTTCCATATGGTGAACGATATACAAGAGTTTTTGGCATCATTTAACATCTCATTCTCGAGTCACTAAGATCAGTCAATGGTAGGTAGTTACTCTTGTCCAAAGAGTATATAAAAAGTTCTAGTTTCAGGCCCTGGCCTACCCTATTAATCCTTTACACTCTTTCTTATTTTTGTTTGCACCATTTTTATCCATTAAAATATCTTCATTTATTAAGGAAAAGAAGCGGGAAAATAAATATAAAACCACTCTAGTTTGAAAATGCACCAAATCCAACATGATAAATATAGGATTTTTTTTATTTTTTATTTTTTATTTTTATTTTTTTAAGACCATTGTCCAAGGTTATACCTCAAATCCTCCTTGAACCATGTGCAGTCAAACTTTGTCTTAATAAGCTTTGTACGTTATTGACAAAACTTCATTTAAAACTTACTCTTTTCTTTCTTCAAAGAAGCACAATTGATGCCCAAACATATTGAACTTATTTGAAAACTTTATACAATTAGAAAGACGCACATTGCTTATTTAACTGCCCATGCTGAACACAGAAACTAATTTGGATTTTATGTATTTTTTGTTTGCAGAAAATAGATTTTAAGTTTCCTCTGTCAGTGTCATGTATTCACTTTATTTGCTCAGCTATTGGAGCATATTTGGCAATCAAGGTGTTCAAGATTAAGCCACTGATAGAGGTTGATCCTGAAGATCGTTGGAAAAGGATTTTTCCCATGTCATTTGTGTTCTGTATTAACATTGTTTTAGGGAATGTGAGCTTGAGATACATTCCAGTTTCTTTTATGCAGACTATAAAGTCGTTCACCCCTGCAACAACAGGTTAGATTGTGACTTTGTTCGTACTGGTCTTAAATTTCTGTGATCCTTTATTTTGGTATCATGTTAATATATATCATCTGCTTCTGGTTGTTGCATTTGAAACAGTTGTGCTGCAGTGGCTTGTTTGGAGAAAATACTTTGACTGGCGCATTTGGGCTTCTTTGGTTCCCATTGTAGGAGGAATCCTTCTGACCTCGGTTACAGAGCTTAGTTTCAATATGTTTGGGTTTTGTGCTGCTCTATTTGGTTGTCTGGCAACATCTACGAAGACTATCCTTGCTGAATCTTTGCTGCACGGTTACAAATTTGACAGGTAGTGTTCTGTTATTATTGTTTTGTTTCACTTTAAATGCTTCAATCTTTTGCTTTGAATTAGGTTTGTGGGTAATGTCATCAATGCTTCTTTTACTTTCTTTTTATATCATTTATCTTGTTGATGGCAATTTTTCTTTCCCTTTGTTTTTGTTTCTCTTTTTGTTCGAATATCACTATTGAAATTGCATGGAATTGATGTGATCAATTTGCATGGAATTGATCACATCATGTGGCTGTGACTTTTGTTGTATTTTACCCTTTTCTCTTAGTTATTGGTTGCTTTTAATTTTCTTTTAGATGTTATATGTACTGATGTCTCTTCTAATTTATTTTAATTTTGCACTAAAATTTTTCGTATTTTCTCTAATTCTTCCCTCAGTTGTTGAATTTTTATGGCATATCAATCAGTTTTATTAAAATTTCCTCTTAAGTTTTACTTTACAAATAACAAAGTTCCCATTGAAGGTGAAATTTAAAATCTTCGGAAGGAGAAGCACTAGCATGCATATCCGAGTCACCTTGTCTATGGTTTAACCTCTCTTTTGAGACCTTGACAAATCTCAACTATCACTGGTTGACTCATGACCTGCTTCACACTAGGCTGAGTTAAATCCCGGTCAAATGAACAATCAACTGGTCTAGCCAGTGTGAACTAAATGACCCAGAAGACCTAAGAAGATTTCATTGAATCACCGGTTTCTTATATACTTGGAAAGATTAAATAAAACATTATAACCAAAATTATGAATCAAGATGGATCATGGCTATTAGATTATGGTTTCTTTCTAAATCAGAGTGGATCTTATACACCATAACCTCTTATCTTTATAAGATGGTCATTTACAATTTCTGGGGTTTTATTTAGAGGTGCCACTTATCAGAGATAGAGAGAAGAGAGAGATCTGTGGAGCTGACATGGTGATTGGTAAACTTTTTAAGTTTTTTTAATGATTTTTATTTCCCTTATCTTTTGGTTTTCATACCTTGACATTGCATGTTTTAAAAGTTGCATGATAGTGATACAGATCTGCCGATCGGTATCAATATTGGACTGAAGCAATCCTATAATACAGTGGTACGTATTAGGGGTGGCAACGGGCCGGGTGACCCGCCTGTCCCGATCATCACGACCCTATGTTTGGGCAGGCTTGGGCAAGGTTATGTAGCCCATAGGGCTGGGCTTAAATTTAAGGCCCGAAGGGTTTTTCGGGCCGGGCTCGGGTTTGTGTTTACTTAGTCCTGGTCAGCCCGGCCTGATGCTCTAATATACTTCAATTTGTCTTTTCTTTTATTTTGTAAAATAAACAAGTTGTCAACATATATTGCATCGGTTGGAGGATTGTTTCATCTCCAACCGATGTGGGATGACAATCTCATCTTACTATTAAATATACTACAAGTTGTCAACATGTAATAGTAAAGATGAGATTGTCATCCCACAGCGGTTGGAGATGAAACAACCCTCCAACCGATGCAATATAAATAGCGGTTTGCAATTTGCAAGTGTGCTAAGTTAATCATTGGTAGTCCAATGGTTTGAGTTGGTTGAATGGACCGGTTCGACCATTGATTTAAATTATTTAATAATTAAAATTTTATTATAAAAACAATAATACCTATTAAGTATGGGTGGGCTAGGGCTTGAAAAATAAGAGCACGGGCAGGCTTGGACAAATATGTTAAGCCCAAAGTTCGGGCTCGGGCCGGCATAAGTGCTGTTATATATAGACTGCGGCCCAGCCCGATCCCGGTAAAGCCCGGCCCGTTGCCACCCCTCGTACGTATCAGTTGATACTTGAAAGAGCCCCTTGATTCCACTCGATGTCTCAAGACTGGTCTAGACCATACTGATCCGGATCAGCAAATCCATATTTGTACTGGAGCTGTATAATTGGTGATACCGATACTTCAAACCCTGTGACATTGGCCTGCAATGACCCCCCTCCCCACTCCCCCCACTCCCCCACATACAGGTCTGGACCCTTGGCTGGGTTAAGGTTGGTCCAGGTTTCGGAGCGGTTGCTTTAACCCGCATCCTAAAGCTCAAAGATTTTACGTAATATACTTCCAACCGTGGTGAAGTACTAGATTCTGAACTTCAATATGGGGAAAAATTAAATTTTTAATTCCAAATTCATTTTGTTTGGTCCATAAATTCATTTTTCAGTTACTGCTTTGAAAAATTCTAGTTACCAACTTTGGCTTATAATTTCTGTTTGTTCATGGCAAGAAATCACTTGGTAGCATCATGGTTTGTTTTATTATGACAACAATCATTTGTTCCAAAACTTGTCCATCCGCTGCAGGGATCTGAATATGGTCTACTAATCTATAAGGGTATTGATTATTTGAGTCTCTACAGTTTTTTGCTTGGTTATATGTACTTTAAACCACCGTAAATTTTCTTGCATCGTTCATCTTTGTTGATCTTTCTTGTTGTGTATTGTGTAGCATAAACACGGTATACTACATGGCACCTTTTGCGACGATGATATTAGCAGTACCAGCATTACTACTTGAAGGAGCTGGGGTCATTGCTTGGTTTCACACACACCAGTCGATTTGTTCATCTCTCTTCATAATTTTCAGCTCTGGGTGGTTGGCTTTCTGTCTCAACTTCTCCATCTTTTACGTGATTCATTCCACAACTGCAGTCACTTTTAATGTTGCTGGTAATCTCAAGGTGAGAACTAATTAGATGAGTTGGATCCTTCACACTTCTCTAATCAAATGACTACTATGTTTATGTTATCTTCGGTCATTCTGCACTTGACGTCTTGTGTTCCATTTACAGGTTGCAGTTGCTGTTATGGTTTCATGGTCGATATTCCGAAACCCAATTCCAGGTTTGAATGCTGTTGGATGTGCTATTACACTTGTAGGCTGTACGTTCTATGGGTATGTGAGGCACAAACTCTCACAGCAACTACCGGTGACACCTAGAACGCCCCGGACCCCAAGGAGTCGGTTGGAGTTGCTTCCATTTGTAAATGATAAATTAGATGATAAAGTCTAATTTAAGGTTCATGAAAGCGGCCATGCCAGTCACCGAAAAGGGTAAAAGAAAAAGCAATACTTTACATCCTTGCTTTGTAAACTTGCATTAGATCAATTAATATCTTCCTTAGATAAATATATACCTCTTACTTGCCTATGAAACATTATGGTTTCACAGATTATGAGGATGAAACAGATTGAATCGCTGACCCCCATTTAATCTCTACATCTAAACCAAGATATAGGTTTTGGCTTGTGACTTGCCCAGTTCTAAGATGTCCAGCTCTTAAACTGAGATAACAAACCCATCTGTAGAATATATTGCAAGTAACATGAACTTGATTGAAACCAGGATTGGGTTACTGACAGGTCCAGGCTCCATGTTTACCACATTGTAAGCATCCCATAGTCAAAGTTCCATGAATCTACACAAGCTTGATAGAGATGAAGAAAGCTTCTAGACTGTTTGGAATGGTTCCATATTGTGTATAGCAATTATTAGGGATATTAGTAATTAATGCTTATAAAACATTTTTTTCGGTGGTTAACAGTATAGAGTATTTGGATGGTTGTAAAATTGGGTTGGGTCAAGGGCCTGCAAAGCAACTGGTTCTGGTCCGACCTGTCCACTGGGTCTGGGTTTAGTAATCCCCTGAAACCTGGACCAACAGATTTGAATTTGAATGAGACAGTTGCACTTGCACATACATACATACAGAGAGAGAGAGAGAGAGAGAGAGAGAGAGAAAGAAATGGGTACACCTTTTGAACAAGATACAATATTACAAACACATTTTTTCTTCCCCATTACATTTCTTGTATTGAGTGATTAAGCCAAGAGCCAAAAGTTCTTCTGCCATCTGGTGCTAATGAGGTATCCACCCATGCCTTTGCTTTGCCTTCTCACTCCAAAAGTTGGGCATTCTGCACTGTTGATGCACTGCTCCACAAAGTCCTTGCTACTGCTTCCACATAAGCTGCAAAACTCATCCAACATGACAATACTAACTGATCAAGATCATAAGAATGAGATCTAAAGCTGGACGTAGATCTATAAAAGATATGTAAATACATGATGAGATCTTGAGAGAGAGAGAGAAAGAAAGAGAGAGCGTGAAGGAAGATTTGCTGGTTTAGTTTTGTTTTACACCCACCAGTTTATGATAAGTGATGATTTCTTTTGTCCCAATACCAAGACAGATACTTCAAGCTTCTTCACTTGGCTCATTACTGTAGCTACCTTTGGTCCTCGTATCACTAGAGCTTCCACTTCAATCTGATCATTACCAACCCAGGAAAGGAACAAAGACAAGAAAATAAACAAAGAAAAAAGAAATTATAAACTAAATATAGAAAAATATAATAAAAAGAAAAAAAGGAATGTTAATGATCTGGTCAAAAATCAAAATACAGTGCATTATTAATGGGAGACAATACAAGTGACATGTGCAAACCTTTTGCTCTAAAAGGACTTTCCCATTTATTCAAAATTGAATGTGTCTAGCCAAGCAGAAGCAAAGTAACAAGAAAAGAGAAAAAAGACATCAAAAGAGAGCAAGCCTTTTTTCTTTTTCTATAGATTCAAGGGTAAAAGATGGATCATATCCAAAAAAAAGGGGAAAAAGAAAAACATTAATCTAAGCTGGAAAAAAAAAAAAAACAATAACAAAGAGAAAAGACTCCTCACATCTCTCTCCAAAAAAAGGGGGGGGAAAAGAAAGAAAAACAATAATCTAAACTGAAAAAAAAAAAAAAGAAACAAAGAGAAAAAACTCTTCACAACTCTCTCTCTCCTCTCCCCCAAAAAGAACCAAATTGTTTCTTTGAAGCACCCAAAAAAAAAAAAAAAAAGATAGAATGAAAGAAAACATAACCCAATTTAGATCTTTATGTGTGTCCTGATATGTTGATCAGTATTGAAAATTATATAAAA
>JAUPMG010000004.1:3021911-3042483 GCA_031762675.1 Pachysandra terminalis | reverse complement strand
TGATTCTAAATGGGGTTTGTGGTGGGACACTTTGAGCTAAATTTTTTTTTCTTTCTTTGGGTGGGTTGTAACATATGCATACATACTTTATTGTACAATTTTTTTTAGCCTGTTTGGTTTTCAATTAATAGAAACTTTTATTACCGATCAAATAAAATAAAATAAGATCCTTAAATCTTTAATTTAACCTGTTAAAAAAAACATAAGTAAACTTTAAATAATAAACTAATTAGAATAAAAATAATTAATAAATTAAAATTTAAAATTACAATTAATCAATTTTACAACTTGGGCGACCGCTTGGCCAAATTAGGCGACCAGGCAGTCGCCTTGTGGCATAGGCGGTCGCCTAGGTTTCCAGACGCTCGCCTAGGCACACTTAGCCTAGGCGGGAAACACCTAGTAGCCTAGGCGACTGCCTTTAATAACACTGGTGTCGAAGAGTTTGAATCGACTAAAACTGCTTTGCCCATTTAACACCTGAACTTGGCATCTGTGGAAGTCAGAAAGACAGAAACCATAGGGCTGAGTTATGTCCCTTTAAAGGATATAACCTTCTTGACTTATCTAAAGAAAGGAGCTTCCGATTCTCCTTTTAGCTGTTTGATGAAACTTTGTAATCATCTTCATCTAGAGTGAGGACTCAAAGTATTTTTTTTTTTAATTTATTTATCAATAGATAAGAGCTCGCTTACTATTGCTTTTTACCAAGCTTTATTAAATTAGATGTTGCAACTTTTGAGACAGTAAATGCCCCAATTAGGAGATAAAGGTTGCAGTTTGCAATGTAGTTTTCAACTAAGTCTGCCTCCAAATTGTAAGAAAGCTTAATTAATTAATTTATTGTTGCTATGTGATGACCTTAAGTGTTGTTTTGTAACCATTGATCTATGTAACTTCTGTATGCCAAAAAAATGTGGAATGAAACCAAATCTGATCTATGTGTATGGACTCAGCTACAAGTGTTGGTTGCTGCCACTCGGCTGAGAAGGTTTACCTGTATGGCGTAGGTACATGGACACACCATTAATTAAAAAATTAAAAAAACAATTCCCATATAATGGAGAAGCCATATATATACATTGTATTATCTATATCCTATAAAAACATTATTCCACAATACAAAGCAATTATAAACTTGGAACATGAGTACTTGAGAATATAAAGTCAAAAATTTAATAACTTAACTAATATTATACAAGAGAATACCAACCTCAACCTTCTTAAATGGATTCGGTGTGTCTAAATATCTGGGCATATTTCAATCTACAAAAGTAACATCTAACAAGGAGGACATGAATTTGATTGTTTTTGGGCCGTACCCACATTGTGTTGTGTCCGATGCGAGTAGAGTGGGTAAAGTGAAGGAGTCCATATATTGTAGCAAACAACTGATCCAATAAATTTGTCTTTGTTTTGGGAATGTGGCAATTAGTAGATGATCTGTTTTGACACCGCCACAAACTTTACCAGCTTATCAAACATGTTGTTTTCCCATAATAGTGATGAAATGCTTAGAGCGCATTGAGAGTTGAGACGGACCGTATTGCCTGGTGGATTCTTGGATTGTAATTACACGGGGGCCTCTCTCTCTCTCTCTCTCTCTCTCTCTCTCTCTCTCTCTCTCTCGATTGAATGAGATAGATCAATCGATAGTGTAAAAACGTGAAATGATCAAGCTCTTGCAAGTAATTCCATTTTGAAGGAAGTTGTCTGGCAGTTGGGATTTTCAAGTTTTTCCAAGACAATCAAATGGAAATGGTAAAAGTGAACATGAAAAGAGATACAACCCCAATAAAACAAGAGACTAAGAGTTTTAGCAACCATGACTAATTATCTATTAAGCTAATTTTGATTTTCATGAAATAGTTATATTTAAAACTAGCTCCTTGATCCCTTATTAGTTGCAAAATTTTGGCGCTGGTGGCTCATTGGACCATTGCTGCAAAGGAATTTAAGGCTAGCAGGGTTTTAGATTTTCAAAGAAATTGGAATAGTCCTATAAGTCAAGTCAGAACATTCGTTTCTTAATAGACCTCCTGAGGATGAATATTCTCTTGAAACTTGCTCTTGAAGAATAATTGGTGTGATGCTATTACATCTTCAAATAAGAAGTTTGATAATCTGGTTTGTTGCTACTTCATCTATTATCTTGATTGTGGATTGACTTGAGATCATGAGAAAAACGTAAGAGTCTTTACTAACCCATTACTATGAGTGCCTAGAGCCTATCGATCACCTAGTGTCCAGCAAAGATATGTCAAAAGATTGTACAAAAAATTGGTGTACCTGAATGTCACATGGTGGTACTGCTTCTAAACGTCCTCCACACAATAGGCATATTGTCAGCATGGATGGGGTTTCGCTACAACTTTTTTATGCCATGGACTCTGGGCTCTGGTTAACTTTTTACAAATTATGGGCTTTTTAGATAAATAATTTTTCCAACTTTTTGAAGTAGTTTTGTTTGAGTCCTCGGGCTTAAATGATACCTGTGGCTTGTGGGTGGTTGCAGATATCTGAGGTTTACCCAGTCATACTAAGTACGGCTAGGCTTCCATGTTATTTAAAAAAAAAAAAAAAAAATTGTAGTTGTTTATTCAATGATTCTATTTCCATGGTGATGGGAGGAGTGTAGAGTCTATATATACGTCTGGGTCACTATTGTGGAATGTGATGGTTCGGATTGAGTAATTATTGATTAAATTGCTCTGTTTCTTGAAAGAATAAAACTAAGTCCTGCTGTTTTTTTTAGAGTGCTCCTTTTCTCGAAGCCTATGTTGCATTGGTACGGATATATGTCAAAATTGAGTAGAGGTATGTAGTGTTGGGTTTAACAAATCCTAGAAAATTTGATTCATGAACATCAAGGTTTTAAATATTGATAGTGTAATATATCACCCTCCCCAAAAACATAGAAATATCTATATCACCGAAAAGTTAGAGAAATGAAGGAAACGCCGGGAAAATTTGAAAATTTTAAATGAAACTTGGTGTGTCTTGATAGTTGATACCTATTTTGTTTGGTATGGGTGGTATGGGTAATAGTGTCAGAATCGGACACAGGTATGAGTGTTGGATTTGAAAAATTGAAGAAATTTAGATTCATGGACATAAGGGTTCGAAAAATCTATGTCACTTGATGTATCTACCCTCTTCAAAATTAAGGAAGTATTGATATCACCAAAAAGTTAGAGAAATGAAGGCGTCATTGGAAAAATGTGAAAATTTATACTTTGTGGGTGCAGATTTAGACATGTTTACACCCAAGTAACTCAAAACATCGTAGAAAAACGATGATATTGGACAAAAAAAATGCATAGACCAAATAGGCACGCGCTGCATGTCATTCAAAAGTTTAAATGATAATCAAAGAATATTTTTTGATCAGAAACTAATACAGTATATATTACAAGTTACAAATACATGAAAATAACCAGTCCAGCCATGTAACTCAATTTCATGGTCTAGATTTGGCTTTCTAAAATTTTTAGTTCTTCAAATCTTACCAATGATCAAATCCTTAATGAAATGCATGCCAACCACATATAATGAGTTTGCATGCATTTCATTGTAAGAAAAAAGCAAATTTCCAAAATCAACCTTACAATTACCACTAGGTTGGCAATTGGTTTGGTTGGGTCAGAAACAGGTTGGTTTGTTAAATGGTCCAGTTGAACCCGCTATATAATAAATGGGTTGCTTGGGTTCGGGAGAGTTTGCATGCATTTTATTGTAAGAAAAAAGCAAAATCCTACAATCAACCTTACAATTACCACTAGGTTGGCAATTAGTTGGGTTGGTTCAGAAACAGGTTGGTTTGTTAAATGGTTCACTTGAACCCGCCATATAATAAATGGTTTTACTTGGGCTTGGGAGGGATGGTGGGTTTATAACCTAAAACAGCCGACCAACCCCTTCATTATCAGTTGGGTTCAGATTGACCCAATTAAGAAAATTCTAATTAGGTCGACCTGAAGCCAATCCAATCTGCTAAAGTACCAGGTGGGTTGGTCGGTGCAAATTATGCCACCCCTAATTAATGTTACTTATTCTTAGAGCTTTTGGATCATCCATCGGGATTTCAGGGGTTGTCCCATGACGCAGATTATTAGAGGATGGAGAGATGGCATTCTCTTCATCATTCTCTATTGTTGTTGACGTAGCTTGGAGGGCCCAAAAAGAGGGTTGGATGCAGATGAACTTTCATGGGTGCTCATTTAGGAGCTTCAGGAGTAAGAGAGGTCTTTAGGAACCATGAGGGACACATTCTCCATGCTTTCTCTGGCCCAATTAGGGAGGGAAATGCAGTGTGGGCAGAGATGAGTATGATTCTCTTGGGTCTTAGAGAAGTGAGAGATTAAGGATTCTTCGACTATTTTGGCTTTGATGGGAGGATCAGATCCTATTCTGTGGAGGTTTAGCCCACCTTATACGTTTGGCTTGGTCTTTGGCCAATGAGTTCAACATTTTATTCCACCATGTGCCAAGATCTGCCAATAGAGTGGCTGAAAGGCTTGCCAGGTGGGGGGCTAGAAGTGCGACTATGCTTTTCAGGATTCTGTTGAAGGATATGTTGCAGGGAGGGTAACACCAGTGACGAGCGAAGGACCAGTTATGTTTGATATAGTTGATTATTGTATCTTGTGATCTGCTTCCATGTAGGGGTTTTAGGATTGGTCAGGCCTTTGTACTTCCTTTTTATTCTAATGAAATAAAGAAAAAAAAATACCTTTTGAATCAAGAACATCTAAATGATTGCAAGTTCTCATGAAACTTCTGATAGAGTTGTTAAAATTGGGATACAAAGTGTTTTGTACAAAAATATTTGAAATTTGGAAGAGTTTTAAGGATTTGAAAGGCTTCTCGGTTGGAATAAGGGAATCACCCTCATTTTAGTTGATGCAACTCTATTGTAGAGAAAATAAAATGTTGTAGTAGGGGGGCTATATTGTGATATATCGTCCTTATTTTTTTTTTTGGGGGGGGGGTTATATATTCCTCGATATTTTATAACATTAAAATTTTTTCCCTTTAATTTATATTGAACAATAGAGAAACATGATATATTAAGGGATATATTGAATATATCAGAGATATTTTGATCCATGGTGGGGCAACAATATATATATATTTTGATCAATAGAAGATGGTATAAATGAGGAAAAAGAGGAGAGAGTACAAAGCATACAAAGGAAGAGTTCCCCAAGGAGGGGAAACATAACAAGGAAAAAAGAAAGTAAAAAACGGAAAAACAACCTAGAACACTACATCAAATCCACCGTATCCCAACGTCTCATGATCTCTGAAGAGGTGAAATCTCTAAACTCAGGTAACACGCCAACCCAAGAGGCCGCCAAACTCACAATATAATCGGCCAGTGAACCAGAACTACTACTTTTATCCTCAACAATCCACCGGTTGCGCTCGATCCAAATGCTCCAAACAATAGCAAAAAACACAGCCCTGTACATAATCTTGCCCCGTTTCTCGAGAGAAGGAAAACACCACTGGTCAAGTAAGTCACTAATTGGTCTCGGGAAAACCCATACCATCCCATGAGAGCTAAGAAAATGGTTCCATATAGAAGAAGCAAACTCACACGAAAGAAATAAGTGGTCCACCGATTCCCCTGCCCTCAAGCACATAATACAAACCTGTGGAGACAAGGCCATGCAATTCCTTTTTTTTTTGAAGATTTTCGACAGTAGTGATGGGGTTCAGGAGGACCGTCCACATGAAGGCTTTGATTTTGGGAGGAGCACACGAATGCCAAAGAAGGGAGGTGGTGAGGCAACAATATATTTAATAAATGTTGAAGAAATTAATTATATTCATACTTTACTTTGCATTAAGCAATAATATATCCTATATCTTATGAATTGTCTCATATGCATATGAACGAGGAATTAATGAGCTTAATAATACTGTGTTATCTACTTATATCTTTTTTATGTCCATCTATGTCAATTTTAATTGGTAATGTTTTAAGATTTAAGTAAAGAAAAGGAAATTTAGTGAGTGTTTCCATTTAAGTGTCGAGTTTGTTACATATCTGATACGGGTGCACCATTCATTTAGAGAAGTCCATGAAGCATAGCTCGAAACCAAGATGAACAAGTTCTTTGCTCATAATCGCCCTCAATTGAAGCTTGCTATTCTAACAAGCTGAAGCTCTTTTTCTCCTACATGGATTATAATATGCTAAAAGTACTTAATATTCAAATTATTGTATTCAAAGAAGAGTCTATCAATGATATAAGTTGGGTTATGGTTAAGAGCAAGAGTTTATTTATTTTTGATCAATAAGAGCAAGCGTTTATGCAGACTTATCCATATGGTGAATGCGATGCAAGAGTTTTTGGCATGATTTAACATCTCATTCTTGAGTCACTAAGGTCAGCCAATGGTAGGTAACTCTTGTCCAAAGAGTCTATAGAAAGTTATAGTTTCAAGCCCTGGACTACCCTATTAATCCTTTACACTTTCTCATTTTTGTTTGCACCATTTTTATCCATTAAAATATCTTCATTTATTAAGGAAAAGAAGCGGGAAAAAAAATATTAAACCACTCTAGTTTGAAAATGCACCAAATCCAGTATGATAAATATAGGGTTTTTTTTCCCTTTCTCCTTTGTTTTATTTATTTATTTATTTATTTTGGGCAGGGAGCTGTTTTTGTTTTTAAAGACCATTGTCCAAGGTTATACCTCAAATCCTCCTTGAACCATGTGCAGTCAAACTTTGTCTTAATAAGCTTTGGACGTTGTTGACAAAACTTCATTTAGAACTTACTCTTTTCTTTCTTCAAAGAAGCACAATTGATGCCCAAAAATATTGAACTTATTTTAAAATTTTATACAATTAGAAAGACGCACATTGCTTATTTAAATACCCAATGCTGAACACAGAAACTAATTTGAATTTTATGTATTTTTTTGTGTGCAGAAATTAGATTTTAAGTTTCCTCTGTCAGTGTCATGTGTTCACTTTATTTGCTCAGCTATTGGAGCATACTTGGTAATCAAGGTGTTGAAGATTAAGCCACTGATAGAGGTTGATCCTGAAGACCGTTGGAAAAGGATTTTTCCCATGTCATTTGTGTTCTGTATTAACATTGTTTTAGGGAATGTGAGCTTGAGATACATTCCAGTTTCTTTTATGCAGACTATAAAGTCACTCACCCCTGCAACAACAGGTTAGGTTGTGACTTTGTTCGTACTGGTCTTAAGTTTCTGTGACCCTTTATTTTGGTATCATGTTCATATATATTATCCGCTTCTGATTGTTGCGTTTGAAAAAGTTGTGCTACAGTGTCTAGTTTGGAGAAAATACTTCGACTGGCGCATTTGGGCTTCTTTGGTTCCCATTGTAGGAGGAATCCTTCTGACCTCGGTTACAGAGCTTAGTTTCAATATGTTTGGGTTTTGTGCTGCTCTATTTGGTTGTCTGGCAACATCTACGAAGACCATCCTTGCTGAATCTTTGCTGCACGGTTACAAATTTGACAGGTAGTGTTCTTTAGTTATTTTTCGTTTCACTTAAAATGCTTCAATCTTTTCCTTTGAATTAGGTCTGTCGGTAATGTCATCAAAGATTCTTTTACTTTCTTTTTATATCGTTTATCTTGTTGACGGCTATTTTTCTTTCCCTTTGTTTTTGTTTTTGTTTTTGTTCGAATATCACTATGAAATTGGATCTTATACTTCATCTTTGTTCAGTTTCTTGATTATTAGTAACTGCTCTGCTTCAGGTTTGTTTTGAACCAAAAGCTTGCTGCACTGTGACTTCTGTGGGTAATGATCGCCTAATCATAGCATTTGCTGAAATTTATCAGCAAAGTTTTCATTTATTGTCTTTACTGATAATATCATGGTTTTGGATTTCAGGAAAATGATAAAATTATGCTGAAATCAGAGCTCTCTCTCTCTCTCTCTCTCTCAGATTTTCATCAAACTTCACCAATTTTTGCTGAAAATTTCACCATTCCTTTTTTTTTTTGAAAGAAATTTGTTTCTTTTTCAATATTAAATTTACAATGTCAACAAATTCTGTTGAAATTGTCAAAATATCTTTGATTTATTTGGAAGAGGGAAACTTTGCTAGATGTGCAGCAAAAGTCAGAACTTTAGTTTGTTTTTCAAAAGAAAATGCAAGCTTTGCCCTTTAAGCAGAGAAAGATATTTTTATCTTACAATTATACTACAACTTTGGTTCCAATATTGACAGTTTTTCCACTGCACTTTAAGATACAATTTTGTGAAAATCAGTGTAGCTGGTGGGTTTCAACTCACAACTTGGCATCAGTCATCCAGGTGGATGCCAACTTGTCCACCTGATGACATTACGCTTCGTATTGACTCAGATAGAATCCAAATGGGACCTATATTTACTAGCTGTTTTAGCAAGCAAGATAAGAATCGCTCATTTGTAATTTTATTTACTATCCCATTCAGATAAAACTCCCTAAACACCTCCATCAAATCCCCCTTCATAATATCCCAAGCGTCTTGAAAGAAAGCCATAGTGGACCCATCCGGACCCGGAGCCTTATCTCTATCCATACCCATGACAGCCCCCTTCACCTCCTCTTCTTCGAAATCTCTCTCCAACCATAAGGATTGATCAGTGGACATGGAAGCACTCGGAATATTTCTCAAATCAAACTTAAGATCCTGCTCCGAAGAATAAACTCTAACATAAAAATCTCTTAAAGCCTTCGAGATACCCCCCAGATCCTCTTTACTTTGGTCGGGGATGTGCTTAGCATATTTTTTACTCAAGCTGAAGATTTGGGGCTTTTCAAGGGCTTCTCTGTGGGGAGAGATATAGTTCAGGTGTCTCATCTTCAATATGCTGATGATACGATTGTTTATTTTTTGAAGTCGTGGAGGAGCAGGCTTATTGGGTAAAGTCAATTTTGAGATGGTTTCAGGTCTTAAAATTAATTTTGAAAAATCTACCATCTCAGGTTTTCATGTGGAGCTAGGTAGACTTCGGCAATTTGCTGATGTTTTGGGGTGTGGGGTGGTGGAGTTGCCTAATAAGTACCTTGGGTTGCCTCTGGGCATTTTCCTAGGACTTGGTCCTTTTGGTCTCCCATTGTTGAGAGATTGGAAAACGTTTGGCGGCGTGGAAGAGGAATTATCTATCTTTAGGTGGTAGAGTTACTCTCATTCAATATGCTTTGGCCAATTTATCCATTTACTTTATTTATATTGGGCTCCGGTGAAAGTCATTTAGACTATGGAGAAAATTCGGAGAGATTTCCTGGGGAGGGATCATAAGAAAGACCATTTGGTTAATTGGAAGATGATTTGTAGGAACAAAGTAGCTGGTGGCCTAAATTTGGTATATATTCAAACTCGGAATTCGGCGTTGCTTGGTAAATGGCTTTGGCGATTTTACATTGATTCTAACGTGTTATGGCACGAGATAATCGTCAGCAAATATAGAATAGGGGCTAATTTAGGGGATTTGCCAAAATTCAAGAACTGTTAGTCATAACACTTGGAAGGCTATTTCTGCTCTTGCTTCCTCTATTTATCCTTCATTGAGGTTTGGGATGGGGAATGGTGTCGAGGTTAGGTTTTGGCATGATTTGTGGTGGGGTGAATCCATTTTCAAAGTTAGGTTTTCCAGATTGTTCATGGTGGTGCGTAATAAAACTTCGGTGGTTTCTGATGTTCTTTCCTGGTCTTCTTTAGGGCTCGTTTAGAATCTTGAGTTTGGAAGAGATCTCAGGGATGTTGAATTGGGGGGAATTAGCGTCTCTTTTTGATGTTCTGAAATTCTTTTTCATTGGTCCCTTAATTCTGGATGTTAGGATTTTGTCTTTTGAACCTAATGAGATTTTTTTCCACCAAATTTTTTTTTCGATTTCTTGGTAGAGAGTCTAATATTGTTCCACCTTCTTTCCCTAGTTAGGATTTTTGTTTGGATAGCTATCCTCTATAGGATTAACACGAGTGATTTATTGCAAAAAAGGAGGGGGAATCTAGTTTTATCTGTTAACATTTGTTTCATGTGTAGGAAACACGGGGAATCTGTTGATCACTTGTTCCTTCATTGTATCTTTGCCAGGTAGATTTGGTTGCATTTTCTTCAGATTATGGATATGGCTTGGGGTGTTTCTAGGAACCATTGTTGATCTTTTGTTTCAGTGGAGATTTCGGGGTTTGAGTCAACGAAGGAAGATTTTATTGAACTCTCTTTTTTGCGATCTTGTGGGCTATTTGGGGGGATAAGAATAGGCGTATATTTGAGGATGTACAACAATCTTTGTTTTGGATTATTGATGATATTATTCGGAGGGTGGCCTCATGGGTGATGGTTCGATTGGAGTTTAGGGATTTTCACGTGGACCCGATTACTAGGGATTGGAGCACTATTTTATTTACCTCGTCAGGCCGAGTTTTTCATAATGTGTTTTGGCAAGTTCTGTATAGTGGGCTCGTTAAACTTAATTTTGATGGGGCTTCTTTGGATAATCTAGGTTCTTCTGGCATTGGAGGAGTTTTCAGGCAATCAGATGGAGTGATTTTTCATGCATTTTCTGAGCCGATTGGAATTACGAACTCATCGATTGCTGAGATTAGTGCTTTGATTGTTGGTTTGAATGAGGCAAGGAAGTTGAATTTGGATAACATTTAGGTTGAAGGGGATTCATATTCGATGATTTCCTGGATGTCTCCAAATGCTCTTTATCCTTGGCGTTTCCGCATCTTGTAAGGTTGGTGAGATTTTTGAGCCAGGGATTACGGATATATTTTTTTCATGTTCTCAGATCTGCTAATACTGAAGCAGATGTGTGGGCTAGAACTGGGGTTACGAGAGTTACTTTTGTATCGGGGCCTCCTAGTGAGGATTTGTTGAAGTTTTTAGTAAGAGTAGGAGCTAATTTTTTTGCTTTTTGCTTTTGTTTTTTTAGATCACAGTTCGTATTTTTTTCCTTTGTATAGCTCCTGTATATATTTTCACTTTGATAATTAATGAAATGTTGTTAATTATAAAAAAAATATATATATATATTTACTAGCTAACCATAATTGACAGAGGGACAAACCAACACATGGGGAGCACTGGAGGCATGTGGTTTGGCAGCTAAGAGAAAAGGTTCGTCATCTAGGGGCTATTCTTCTAACCAAGGGAGGCTACCTCTATAAGGGCGTCCCTCTTGGTTGGCTCACCTGGCTGAGGACGAGGTTAATCTTCCTTTAGAAATACAGATGTGGCAACTTACATAATTGGATAGGGAAAACAACCATTATCTTTCTTCTATGTATACCCTCCGTTATCCGTCATTTGGACAAGGTTCTCTTCACTTATCCACCTTTAAATTTCCTCATCTGAGGTCCTTTGCTCTCCTCCAGAATCCGAGCCTTGACTCCACGTCACACAATCTCCATAAGGTCGCTACAATAGAACTGGGGTCCTCGGTGTTTCTAAATTAAAGTCATTAGTGTAGAGTGAAGGTGTTTGTTATTTAGATTTTCTCTCTCTCTCTCTCTCTCTCTCTATATATATATATATATATATGTATATGTATGTATGTATGTATGTATATATACATATATGTCACCTAGCGTAAACTCGACCTAATGCATGTATATGGATTGACTTGACCAATTTACATGGATTTGATCACATCATGTGGCTGTGACTTTTGTTGTATTTTAACCTTTTTTCTTAGTTATTTGTTGTTTTTAATTTTCTTTTAGATCTATCTATCTGTTTGTCTGTTTGTCTCTCTATCTCTCTATCTCTCTATTCTATCTGTCTCTCTGTCTCCCTGTCTGTCTGTCTATCTATCTATCTATCTATATGAACAATCAACTAGTCTAGCCAGTGTGAACTAGATGACCTAAGAAGGTTTCATCGAATCACCGGTTTCTTATATACTCGGAAAGATTAAATAAAACATTGTAACAAAAATTATGAATCAAGATGGATCATGGCTATTAGATTACAGTTTCTTTCTAAATCAGAGTGGATCTTGTACATAATAACACCTCTTATCTTTATAAGGGGGTCATTTACAATTTCTTTGGTTTTATTTAGAGTTCACTTATGTGTGTGTGAGAGAGAGAGAGAGAGAGAGTTACAATTTCTTTGGTTTTATTTAGAGTTGTCACTTATGAGAGAGAGAGAGAGAGAGAGAGAGAGAGAGAGGGTTGTCATCTCATCTTTTTTAGGCTTCTGATTATTATTTATTTTTTTGTAAATTCTAGGTGATTTTAAGTATTTTTGGGAATTCGCTTGTTCGTTTATTGGATAGGACCTTTTTAGGATATTTAGGATTGAGAAATAAGGCTTTATAAGGTCATTAATGTTAATGTCAGTCATAATGAGGAATAAGCCTGATTTTGTTTTGTAAATTTCAGGTGATTTAATTATTTGTAGGACTTCGTTTGTATGGTTATTGGGTTAGGACCCTTTTGGGATATTTAGGATTGAGAAATAAGGATTTATATAGTATTAATGTAATTCATAATGACGAATTTTAAGACAGAATACAATGAATTTTTTAATTTGATATAAGTTGTGTGCCCATCACATGAGATAGAAGGATCCATAATTGAAATAGTAATCAAAATAAAGAATGGTGTTCAAGGAACTAAAAATGTTTAAGGACATTTAGGAGTGTGAAATTGTGATTTGTGAAAACACTTGAGCTAGTTGGTACTTTTGCAAGTAATATATAGAATCAAGTGGAGAGGATGGCTCCCAGTCTTAACATGGTGATTGGTAATCGTTTTAATGTTTTTGCAATGATTTTTTATTTCCCTTATTTTTGGTTTTTATACCTTGACATTGCATGTTTTAAAAGTTGCCTGATAGTGATACAGATCGGCCTATCGGTACCGATATTGGACTGAAGCAATCTGAGGCATACAGTGGGACGTATCAGTTGATACTTGAAAGAGCCACTCGAAGTCTCAAGACTGGTCTAGTCCGATACTGATCTGGATCAGCAAATCCATATTCGTACTGGAGCTGACCGATATAATTGGTGATACCGATACTTCAAAAAACCCTGTGACATTGGCCTGCAATGACCCCCCTCCTTCCTTTTGGACTAGCTTGAACAGGTCTGGACCCTTGACTGGGTCAAGGTTGGTCCAGGTTTCAGAGCGGTTGTTTTAACCCACATCCTAAAGCTCAACGTTTTTATGTAATTTACTTCCAACCATGGTGAACCTTGTATCATGACACTGCTGTAACACTAGTGGATGTCCTAGAGTCTCACCTTCAATATGGAGAAAAATTGAATGCTCTACTACAAAATTTGGTCCAGAAGTTCATTTTCCAGTTACTGCTTCATAAAGTTCCAGTTACCAACTTTGGCTTCTGTTGTAGTTTCTGGTTTGTTCATTTCAAGAAAGCACTTGGTAGCATCAATCTCAAAGCAAGTGATACATATGCATATAACTGTTTTCAGTTTCATATAATGTGAAATCTTTTTTGCAATATGATGAAGCATGGGTAAGAAAAATCTCATAGTTTGTTTTATTATGACACAATAACTATTTGTTTCAAAATTTGTCCATCGGCAGCAGGGATCTGAATCTGGTCTGTTAAACTATAGGGGTATTGATTATTTGAATCTGTACAGATTTTGTTTGGTTATACATATTATAGACCCTTAATTTTCTTGCATTATTCAACCCAGAGTTCTTTGTTGATCTTTCTTCTTGTGTATTGTGTAGCATAAACACAGTATACTACATGGCACCTTATGCAACTATGATATTAGCAGTACCAGCATTACTACTTGAAGGAGCTGGGGTCATTGATTGGTTTCACACACACCAGTCGATTTGTTCGTCTCTCTTCATTATTTTCAGCTCTGGGTTGTTGGCTTTCTGTCTCAACTTCTCCATCTTTTACGTGATTCATTTCACAACTGCAGTCACTTTTAATGTCGTTGGTAATCTCAAGGTGAGAACTAATTAGATGAAATCCTTCACACTTCTCCAATCATATGACAACTATGTTTATGTTATCTTCGGTTGTTCTGCACTTGATGTCTTGTGTTCCATTTACAGTTTGCAGTTGCTGTCATCGTTTCATGGTCGATATTCCGAAACCCAATTCCAGCTTTGAATGCTGTTGGATGTGCTATTACACTCGTAGGCTGTATGTTCTATGGGTATGTGAGGTACAAGCTCTCGCAGCAACCACCGGGCACACCTCGAACCCCCCGGACCACAAGGAATCGATTGGAGTTGCTTCCACTTGTAAATGATAAATTAGATGATAATGTCTAATTTAAGGTTCATGAAAGTAGCCATGCCAGTCTCCGAAAAGAGTAAAAGAAAACGCAATACTTTACATCTCTTGCTTTGTAAACTTGCATTAAATCAATTAATATCTTCCTTATATATAAGATATACCTCTTACTTGCCTATGAAACATTATTATGAGGATGAAACAGATTGAATCACTGACCCCATGTAATTTCTACATCTAAACCAAGATATATAGGTTTTGGCTTGGGACTTGCCCAGTTCTATGATGTCCAGCTCTTAAACTGAGACAAACCCATCTGTAGAATTTATTGCAAGTTACATGAAATTGATTGATACCAGGATTGCGTGACTGACAGGTCCAGTCTCCATGGTTGATTTGTGACCATGTTTACCACATTGTAAGCATCCCATTGAAAACATGATTTGCAGTACAAATACTTTGGCATCTAGCTTAGATCATGAAATGAGAAAAAAGTCAAAAGGTTCATGAATCTACACAAGCTTAATCTATGAACAAAGCTTCTGGACTGTTTATAATGGTTGCATGTTGTTTATAGCAATTATTTTGCATATTGTTTATAGCAATTATTAGGGATATTAGTAATTAATGCTTATAAATTTTTTTTTGGGTGGTTAACAGTAGAGTATTTGTATGATTGTAAAATTGGGTTGCGTCAAGGGCCTGCAAACAGCTGGATCGGGTCTGGCCCGACCTGTCAACTGGGTCTGGATTTAGTAATCCCATGAAACCTGGACCGACAGATTGAATTTGAATGAGACAGAATTGCACTTGCACACACATACACCGAGAGAGAGAGGGAGGCCTTTTGAACAAGATCCAATATTACATACACATGAGGGAGGGAGGGATATGGGTACACCTTTTGAACAAGATCCAAAATCACAAACACGTTTTTTCTTCCCCATTACATTTCTTGTATTGAGTAATTAAGCCGGGAGGGAGGGATATGGGCACACCTTTTGAACAAGATCCAATATTACACTTGCACACATACAGAGAGAGGTGATGACATTGATATGGGTATACACCTTTAGAACAAGATCCAATATTTCACACATTTTTTTCCTCCATATTACATTTCTTGGATCGAGTGATTAAGCCAAGAGCCAAAAGTTCTGCCATCTGGTACTAATGAGGTATCCACCCATGCCTTTGCTTTGCCTTCTCACTCCAAAAGTTGGGCATTCTGCACTGTTGATGCACTGCTCCACAAAGTCCTGGCTGCTGCTTCCACATAAGCTGCAAAACCCATCCAACATGACAATACAAAGTGATCAAGATCATAACAGTGAGAACTAAGGCTGGATCGGGTCTGGTCCGACCTGTATAGAACCCTTGATTTTATTTCTTTCATTATTTGATTAAAAAGTTTTTGTTAATTTGTATTTTGAGGTAGTCTTCCGTTGTAAATTTCTGGTTTAGGTATTAGCTCCACTGCGCCTTTCGTGCAAGGGAATTAGTATCCTAGCAGCCTCCTAAGGGTTGGAGTCTAAGTTTGTGTCTTCGGGATTTGTGATTCCACGCTATTCGATGTGATCCGGGTTTCGGGGTGCGATGATGCACTTGGGCTTTAGCTCTCGTTGTTTAATATTTTTCAAGCACAAGGTTGCTTGCTCCCTAGAGATATGGCTTTGGGAACATGGGTAGTGGTTAGATCAATCATAAATGTGTAATTATGAATATGACTATTCTTTTCTTTAGATAAGCATGTTAATAGATTATGTATTAGATGATTTTAACTCTGATGTCGCCGCTTTACTAAATTATTAAGGTCTAAGGGTACCTCAAAATGTGTTCCCTGGAACTGGGTTGTGACATTTACATACTTTATTTTCATTTTCACAAGAAATAAATATCTTTAGTTGGTTCATATAGATTTCTTCTTCTAAATTACCATTAAGAATGTTGTTTTAACATCCATTTGATGACTAACGATATTATAGATTTATGCAATAGCAATCAAAACTCTAATAGATGTTGTTCTAGTAATTGGAGATTATGCATCAAAGAAATCTATATTTCCTTTTGTTTATAGTCCTTAGCAACAAGTCGGGCTTTGTATTTGTCAACAATATCATTAGGTTTAAGTTTCTTTCTTAGAACCCATTTACGTCCAATAGTCTTGCATCGAGGGGATAAGTCTACTAATTTTTAAGCTTGATTATATATAAGATAATTCATCTCGTCATTGTTGACTTCTCTCCAAATTTCATCACCTAGAGATGAGAGAGCTTCATCTAAGGATGTAGGATCCATTCTACTTTGTAAATATAATAATCAGGTCCAAAATCCTTAGCAGCTTTAGCTCTCTTACTCTTACTAATCGGGTCCAAACTCAATAACATAACATTAGTAATTTTAACTAATGTTTTGCTTTTTTACGTTCAACTTCATTTGAGAATGGAGAATATAGACTTGTAATCTCATGTATGATTCTTAATGATTCAACAAATGAGTTAAATACTATGAATTCACTCTCTTCCTCTGTCACTTTTTAACTTCTTAATTTTCTTATTATGTTGATTTTCAACTTCTGAAGTAAAAATTTTAAATATGTCAAAAGCATTGCATTTATGTGTCATTAAGTATATGTAAGTATACTTGGTATAATCATCTATATAAGAGATAAGTATCTCTTTCTCTCTTTAGTTAAAATTTCATCTAATTCACATATAACAAAATGAATAAATCCTAGTAATTCTGTATTTCTTTCCACACTTTTAAAATGTTTTTTTAGTGATTTTAGCCATGGCACATAATTCACATTTATCAAATATATCATTATCTAGTTTAGGAATTAATCCCAAGTCACTCGTGCGTTTTATGTATTTACTATTAATATGACATAAGCGACCAGGCCAAACATTCAAAGAAGAAAGCATATAAACAAAGAATCAGAAGCTTTAGTCATATTCTCAATATTGAGTTTGAACATTCCATCACAAGCATAACCCTTCCCAACAAACATCCCATCTTTTGTGATTACATATTGGATAGACTCGATGGTCTGCCTCAACCCAGCCTTGTTCAGTAGAAACCCAGAAACCAAATTCTTTCTCGTCTCTAGTGTATAGAGTATATCTTTGAGAGTTGAGACACGACCTTTTTAGTTCAACATCACTAGTATCCTGAATAGCAGTGGTGTGAGTCTCTAAGCAACACAATTTTTTCCTTCTCCATTGGAGTATAGGACCGGAACCAGTTTCTTTCATAACAGACGTGCCTAGAAGCACCTATATCAATCCACCACCCTTCATTACCAGTGAGGAGATTAACCATATTAATCATGGCAACAAGGTTCTCTTCGGTTACATTTTTCTATCAAATAGGATGACGTTTTCATTTCTTGCAGACTCGACTTGTATACCATATCTTGCCACAACAATACTCAAATATTTTCTTATCAGTTTTAGTATTCTGCCTTGAAGGGGGGCCTTGGTCTAGATTCTTATTCTTGTTCTGGTGGTGTCGGTTTTTTTTTTTCATGTTCGTTCCCTTGGGTGTCAGCTAGGCTTAGGAACCTTGACTATGTTGATTAGGTTTGTTCGAAGTGTCAAGATTAATCTTAGAAGTATCCCTAAACTGATCATCCTTTTTGTCTTGCATTCGTACCTCTTCTTCTATAAATGTTGAGTGATCAGGCTCTCCATAGAAAAATCTTTAGTTTTGTGTCTCAGCACATTCTTGAATTCTTTCCATGAAGGGGGTAGCTTATCGATGATGATAGCCACTTCAAATTGTTCATCAATACACATTCCCTCAGAGATAATCTCACGAATAATCATCTATAGATCATGGGTCTGAGAAACTAAAGATTTATCATCTATCATCTGAAATTTTAAAGTATCTTAAAACTGCATATTTCTCAAACTCAGCTTCTTCAACATCATATTTCTTTTAGATGGCTTTCCACAACTCCCTAGTAGTCTTACCATACAAACCATCTGAAAATGCATTAAGAATGTAATTCTTGCACTCATAATCATCATCCTTCCATTTGTTGATAATGGAGATGCTAACATTTTCTCCAGTTATCTTAGGGTCTTCATCAATGGTAAGATATGCCATTCATCATATTCAAGTAAACGAACATCTTTTGTTTCCATCTCCTAAAACGGGCACCACAAAATTTGAAAGATTTGTTTCCATCTCCTAAGATATGCCATTCATCATATTCAAGTAAACGAACATCTTTTGGTTTAACTGTATCCTTTCATAGAGTTGACTCACCTTAAAGTTATTTTTTTTACTTAAAAGATACTGATATGATGGTACCTGATAATCGTAAATTCAAAAAATAGCATGGCTGTTGAGAATTGATTGTAGAAGAAAGTGGTGGAGATGGGAAGAGGTATGGACAATGTCACTTTCTTTATGGTGATTCATGCCCCTACGAAAGATAGAAATGCAATCGAGATAACCCAACGTGTCATCCTCAGGATACAAGGGCGGAGTCACATAGGGGTGAGAGGGGGCCCCTCAAATTGTTTTATAAATTTGAATTCAATCTATTTTTTTAATAAATTACAAATTGCTCCCTCTGAAAAAAATTAAAAAATTCCTCCCTAATTTTTTTTTCTTATCCCTTAAACCAAGTCAGTCTTCAATTTTTGTATAAATTTGAATTTAATCTATTATTTTAATAATAGATTACATGATGTGCGCATTATAGTGTTGATTTCATACGCTTAATTCATACTTTTTTCAATATTTTTTTATATTTTATTTAATCTAATTATGTTGATTTTTATGTTTTGTAAGTATCCCAAGAGTGGAAAATAAAGAAGGAAAATTTGTGAAATTAGATTAAGAAAGCTGGTTGAACTCTTTTTGACCACAACTCCTAGCTCAAAATTCAGATTAAGGCAACACCAGATACGTTGGAAAGATAAATCAGAGAGGAGCAATTTGTTAACAAGATGGACACATAGATTGAGGGCTAAAACTGTGTGTGAAGTAGAGCTAAGGAATAAATTTAAGATTGATAACAAAATGGACACATGGATCACTTTGTAGATTTTCATTATGGAAACAAAGCTTATGATATGTTGAATATCATAACAATTATAGTTGAGTGTTGTTTTACAGTATGTGGGCTGTTGGGTGATGCGTAAATAAAGAAAAAATATAGGTTCTTTTATAACCTATATACAGGAAAAGAGATCAACTCAACTACAAATCTATTAGAAGTGGTTGAAATCTTTCTAGTTGGATTTAAAAGGATAGTCAACCTGGGACAAGAAGAGAATTTTGAAAAAAGTGCTCTTAAAAAGGAAACCAATAGAAAAACGTTACTAGGGCTTTTTGAAAACCAAAGATCAAAGGGGGAAGTAGTGAAAGGAAGGATAAAAACGAGCCAGAGTGTTGGAGACCAGAAAACGTAAAGAGGAGCGCCGCATAGTGAAAGGGAGAGCCAGATAGCGCAAAGAAGAAATAGAAAGTCACGGTGCAGTACTTTGGGATTTGTATTATTTTCTTTGGTATAATATTTTTTTTGTTTCTTTAATGATGTGTTAGAACCTGAATAATCACCTTAACTAATTAAGATTAGAGCTCAGGTTTAACTTAAATTAGTAAAACAAACTTGCTTATAGACAAGATTAGTGTTCATCTAATCTTTAATCACATGAATTTAAAAACACATTAAGATCAACCTTAGACCTTAAAACTGATTTAGGAATTAGATTATTTTAGGAGCCAACCTGATTAATTAACAACAAACTTGATATTTAATTTAAAATAAAATAATTAGACAAGATGATAAATTATGCCTGATAGCTCCAGAGATCCACCTCAGACCCACAGTAAAAGCCTTGTAACAGAAGTTGCCTAGGTGGCCAGTTGAAAAATAGAGTCAGAAATCCCGTTTTGCCCCTACTGCTGAACCTATTCCCTATTAGACATGTAAAACCTATAAATAGGAGCCTTTAGTCATTTTTCTTCATTTTCTTCTTCTTCCTCCTCTCTTCTCTTCTCTTGGAGCATTGGAGCACATGGAGAACGACCATCGGAGATTCGCGGAGACACGACGGATCAATCACGACGCATTTCGGCAGTGTCCTAAGTTGAGTATCCTCTCTTTGACGTTGTGTTTGGTCGTGTTTTAGCATTATGATTGAGGAGAATGATTTATTATTGAATTCACACCCTCTCCTTGGGATTCTCAGATGTTTTGCATGTTATAGATGATAATTTAGAATTCTTATAGTCCTGTATGAATTGGTATTGGGAAATCAAATCCCTAAGTTTGTGATTATCTAGAGAGAACCCCAAAATCCCCATGATAGACTAATCTTTT
>JAUPMG010000004.1:2974714-2987377 GCA_031762675.1 Pachysandra terminalis | reverse complement strand
TAGACCTACCCAAGGTCAATAATGCAAACGGGCATATGCTGTGCATGTGTAGTGTAGGTGCACATTAACTAATCATAAAATATGTGTACAGTTGTGAAATAAGCCTAAGAATATAATATGGGGGTTTAACAAATGGCATACATCATTATGGCCTCCAGGATAAGTTGAATCATGTATAAAATATGGTCAACACATATAGTTTCCAATCAATTAAATTAACCATCAATTCATATCATAAAATTATGATAATCAATATGAAATCAATAACAAACAGTCAAGAATCCAATATATGGCATAAAACACATAAGTCAAGCAAACATGGGCTGTCCGGTGGCCTAACTGGCACACCGGTTGGTTACCGGTAGCCTAGGCAGGGGCTTAAACTCATAAATGCAGACAGTGGTCCTACCGGCGAGCTAACCGGCACACCGGTTCGCCACCAGTAGGCTAAACAGTGTTTAACTAAGGCTTCAGTGGAAATTTCGGTGAGATCCCGGTAGGATTCCGGCACGCCGATTGGGGGTTTTCTGGGTTTTCCAGATTTGACATACAGTCGGTATTGTGGTCATAACTTCATCAATACTCATCGGAATCACCTCAAATCGTTGGATTTCTAATGAGCAGGGGAATCTCAGAAAAATATAAAATAAATAATATAAAATATATACATAGGTCTGGGACTCAATCGATTAGGTCTGTACAGTTTTCCATATTTAGTTCTTATGCAATAAATATAAAAACAATGATTCGAAGGTTGTGCTATGTCATATTCAGAGAACATGGCATATCACCTAATCCAAATCAAAAGTATAAAGTAATCAAAACTACTTACAGTGCTCTAGCTCGTTTGATCTTCCTTCTTCTTCAACCCAGTTCAAGTCTGAACTGTTCTTCCTCACCTTTCCAGCTCCAGTTATCAACTTGAATTTAAGTCTAATGAGTTGGACGACCAAGACCATGTATATATAGTTTTTAATCTTGTCTCCTAGTTGTTTTAGAGTTCAATTTTAGTTTGGGATTAAGTTTCTAATCTTAGCCCTTAGATTAGATTAGTTAATTTACAACCTTTAGATGAGTGGTGTTCTAGTTCTAGTGTGAGTTGATGATTAATCTTATCTTATCTTAATCCTAATTATAATTAGATTAGGTTTTATTACCTTTTAATCTTAACCTTTGATTAGTCTAAGTGTTCCTACGAAATCCTAGCCCTTGATATTAAATCCTAGTTTGTAGTTAAATTATGTTATTGTATCTTATCTCATCTTTACCCTATTTATAATTAGAAGTTGTATTATCTTTATCTAATCCTTAGCCAATCAAATAGTTTCCTAATCTTTAAACTAATCTTTATCTTATCTATTAAAGTGAATCCTAGTTAAATTATAACTTCTATTAGTATTATTAAATCTAAACCGTTAGATTAGTCTAATTAATCCCAACCATTGATTTTAAGCCTTCTAATTATATTAAGAATATTAATGATTGTTTTAATCTTAATATAATGTCCTAGTTGTATTATAACTTAACTTTAATTATTATTATTTAATTAGCACGAAAATTAGTTATTTAATCATGTTAATTGGGCTTAAGTTTTAGTTAGGCCTTAATCCTTTTGGGCTTTACTTAAGTCCAACTAATTAATTATTAGAACTAGGTCATGTTTGGATAGTTTTAGTTTAATCCATTAAACAAGTTTTCTATTTAAGCTTAAATGTCCTTTATTTATAACTTATAGTTTTAATTTATTAATTACTCTAGGTTATATTATTTATTAGCTTTTAAATTATGATTTAAATGTCCCTAACATAACTTAGTTACACATTATAACTTGAAGAGTTATGATTGTGTGTGAAGCACTTTAGTTTCCCATTGTGCAACCCACCAATCACAAATAGTCAAAGTCAAACATGTAAACTAACTTTACTAAAATTTTAAATTACCCCTATATTTTAATTAATTACGAATTAATCTCTATAAAAGTTCAAGTTATTACATTCCACCCTCCTTAAGACAATTTCGTCCTCGAAATTCGACATCCTAACCAGCAAAGTTATAGAGATTTACCTTAAAATCATCGCCTGATCATCAATCTCTCTGGGGAATATCTTGAAGTTTCCAGCCATTCTGAAAATAAGATGATGAGCAGCAATATGTTTAAGAAGAAACAAATTTGCCCACACTTAAGTTAGCAGCCATTGTTAGTATTAACAATCAGCACACAGAAAACTTTGAAATATCGACAACTTGAAAACTTTAAAAATATCAGCAAACAAAAACTTTTGGAATCTGACTTAAAACTTGAAAGCTTAGGCTCTGATTCCACATTTGTCACGACCCAAACTTAAAGGAAATTCACGTGGGAATCCCTTAGGTTCAAACCGGGACTCTCACCCCATATTCCTATGGGAGTGGAAAGTAATAAGAGCCAAACCATAGATTCAATGAAACTTAAAGGAATATACTTTACTGAAATTAATCAAAAACTAATACTAAGTTATTACATCCAAAACAACTAATGAAATAGCAGCCGAAAGGAAACTAAATACATTCCATTTCCAAGTTTAAATCAAATTCCTAACCCTATACATCATATCTAATCTAAGAAATAAACCGATAGAAAACTCTAAGTCGAAAACCACCCTTCGCATAATCAAATCTAGCAATGTTCACAATAAAGGTATGACTCATCTTGTTCACCTGAAATTGCGCAAAGGCGTCAGCTATACTTAACCCAGTAAGTAAATCAATTAATGTACACTTTTAAATTGCAATAGGGTCAAAGACACTATCCAACGAAACAACGTAAACAAAACAACAGATAATATGCAATCAAATATAGTCGTAAAATAGCCAATGTAATGCAATATAAATGCTTGTTCAATTATTACTGAATGCAATGCATGCTCATGCAGAAATAAAATGAAAGGGTTTGATCACCAGGTGTGATCTATGCAAAAACATATGTTGTGCAACATGCAAGCTGTTTGGCATTCGATTAGTGTGTGTTCCACATCCGATCTTAATCGTACTAGTCAAGATGTCTCACCCATAACACATCCCCCGATATTTGGTTGGACTAATAGACTATTTTATGTGCACATCATAGTTTCTAGGAGCTTCGACCTAGAGGTCACAATCGCATCGGTCATTTTCAATCATAGGGACGAATCCCAAGGAATCATCCAGATTTACCTCTGTGAATCATACATTGACCGACCTACTAACAAAATTCACTTAATAAATGGTATATTGGGAATGTCACCCAGAACATGTCCCTCACCATAAACAGATTTTGGGAATGTCACATATCCCTCACCATAAACAAATTTGGTCTATTGGGATGTACGTTCCCTCAACACATTAATAAAATATTAATAGTCCAGCCAGGACTTCCTCACCAATATAATAACACTCATTATGTCCATAATATTCAACACATGAATTTTTGGGGTATAGTCAAGGCATTAGACCTACCCAAGGTCAATAATGCAAACGGGCATATGCTGTGCATGTGTAGTGTAGGTGCACATTAAACAAATCATACAATATGTGTACAGTTGTGAAATAAGACTAAGAATATAATATGGGGGTTTAACACATGGCATACATCATCATGGCCTCCAAGATAAGTTGAATCATGTATAAAATATGGTCAACACATATAGTTTCCAATCAATTAAATTAACCTTCAATTCGTGTTAGAAAATCATGATAATCAATATGAAATCAATAACAAACAGTCAGGAATCCAATATATGGCATAAAACACATAAGTCATGCAAACATAGGCTGTCCGACGGCCTAACTAGCACACCGGTTGGCTACCGGCAGCCTAGGCAGGGCTTAAACTCATAAAATGCAGACAGTGGTCCTACCGGTGGGCTAACCGGCACACCAGTTGGCCACCGGTAAGCTGAGCAGTGTTTAACTATGGCTTCAGTGGAAATTCCAGCGAGATCTCGGTAGGATTCTGGCACGCTGGTAGGGGGTTTTCTAGTTTTTCCAGATTTGACATACAGTCAGTATTTTGGTCATAACTTGGTTAATACTCATCGGAATCACCGGCAAGATCCCGGTAGGATTCCAGCACGCCGGTTTGGGGTTTTCTGAGTTTTCCAAATTTGACATGCAGTCGGTATTTTGGTAATAACTTGGTCAATACTCATCGGAATCACCTCACACTTATGTTGTTGGATTTCTAACGAACTGGGGAATCTCAGAAAAATATAAAATAAATAATATAAAATATATACATAGGTTCGGGACTCAGTCGATTAGGTCTGTACAGTTTTCCAGATATAGTTCTTATGAAATAAATATAAAAACAATGATTCGAAGGTTGTGTTATTTAATATTCAGAGAACATGGCATATCACCTAATCCAAATCAAAAGTATAAAGTAATCGAAATTACTTACAGTGCTCTAGCTCGTCGGACCTTCCTTCTTCTTCAACCCAGTTCAAGTTTGAACTGTTCTTCCTCACCTTTCCAGCTCCAGCTATCAACTTGGATTTAAGTTTAATGATTTGGACGACCAAGACCATGTATATATAGTTTTTAATCTTGTCTCCTAGTTATTTTAGTGTTCAATTTAATTTAGGATTAAGTTTCTAATCCTAGCTCTTAGATTAGATTAGTTAATTTACAACCTTTAGATGAGTGGTGTTTTAGGTCTAGTGTGAGTTGATGATTAATCTTATCCTATCTTAATCCTAATTAGATTAGGTTCTATTGCCTTTTAATCTTAACCTAATGATTAATCTAAGTGTTCCTACGAAATCCTAGCCCTTGATATTAAATCCTAGTTTGTAGTTAAATTATGTTATTGTATCTTATCTCATCTTTACCCTATTTATAATTAGAAGTTGTATTATCTTTATCTAATCATTAGCCAATCAAATAGTTTCCTAATCTTTAAACTAATCTTTATCTTATCTATTAAAGTGAATCCTAGTTAAGTTATAACTTCTATTAGTATTATTAAATCTAAACCATTAGATTAGTCTAATTAATCCCAAACATTGATTTTAAGCCTTTTAATTATATTAGGAATATTAATGATTGTTTTAATCTTAATATAATGTCCTAGTTGTATTATAACTTATCTTTAATTATTATTATTTAATTAGCACAAAAATTAGTTATTTAATTAAGTTAATTGGTCTTAAGTTTTAGTTGGGTTTTAATCCTTTTGGGCTTTACTTAAGTCCAACTAATTAATTATTAGAACTAGGTCCTGTTTCGTTAGTTTTAGTTTAATCTATTAAACCAGTTTTCTATTTAAGCTTAAATGTTCTTTGTTTATAACCTATAGTTTTAATTTATTAATTACTCTAGGTTATAATATTTATTAGTTTTGAAATTATGATTTAAATGTCCCTAACATAACTTAGTTACACATTATAACTTAAAGTGTTATGATTGTGTGTGAAGCACTTTAGTTTCCCATTGTGCGACCCACCAATCACAAACAGTCAAAGTCAAACATTTAAACTAACTTTACTAAAATTTTAAATTACCTCTATATTTTAATTAAGTACAAATTAATCCCTATAAAAGTTCAGGTTATTACAGTTTTTCCATCAAGTGCAGTAGCAGGAAGTCTGTTGACAAGATGAGAGGCATACATCAAAGCCTCTACCCAAAATGCCTTGCTCAGTTCTGATTGAGATAGCATACACCGAACTTCCTCCACCAAAGTACGGTTCATACGTTCTGCTACTCCATTCTGTTGTGGCGTGCTACGAACTGTAAAATGCTTGACTATCCCTTCTTTCTTGCAGATTTCTAAGAAGGGATCTGACGTGTACTCGCCGCCATTTTCTGATCTGAGCCTCTTAATCTTCCTGCCTGTCTGGGTCTCGATCAGCGAGCATCTTGTTGAAATTATCCAAATGCTCAACCATAGGAGTACCTTTCTTGTACTAGAATCGAAAGAGCTTCTTCTTCAAGTAGTGCCGGTTCTCTACGCTTTTTGTCATGTACTTGTCCTCCAGCTTTTTTCAGAGACTCATTGCCACAATCTCCTTCATGACAAAGTACTTCTGGTCCTTGGCTAAGCACAATCGGATTGTACCACAAGCTTAATGGTTTACGAATTTTCAATATTCATCTGAAATATCCTTGGGCTTGGCATCAAAGGCAATGAACAATAGATCCAGAACTTCGCACTGCCACATGCCAAAGTTATTGGTGCCATCAAATTTTTCCACCTCAAACTTTGCATTGGACAACATGGTTCTTTGAATAGAACCACTTGTGGATGATTCGCTGATGGTTGCTCGGACTCCATTGTTGCAATAGGTGTAGACAAAGTTTCTACGATTCTATGAATATTATATCCAATAGCAATTTAACAAAAACAAAAAAGGCATAGGAATTGAATAGTACCATTTCTTGTAATTTTTACTCAAGGATTTCATCATTATGTGACCTTTGTTGATGATTTTAGGAAATTTACTTGGATCTTTCCTTTATTCTGCAAATCTAATGTGCTTCCTACCTTTAAAAATTTCAAATGCCACATTGAATTACAACTTGGACATAAAATTAAATAT
Source organism: Pachysandra terminalis (assembly GCA_031762675.1). NCBI lineage: Eukaryota > Viridiplantae > Streptophyta > Magnoliopsida > Buxales > Buxaceae > Pachysandra > Pachysandra terminalis. Next base: position 2,980,820 of record JAUPMG010000004.1, on the reverse strand, counting down.
TTACATTCTGATTGGGGAGGAGAGTATCGATCAGTTCATTATTATTTGGAACATGAAAGCCCCCGAAAGAGCGGTGGCAACCCTTCCGATAGGAATTGAGATGGGAAATTTGGGAATTTAGGAGTCACCACCAATCCTTTTTACGGTGTGATTGGACACCGAGGAGTTATATTCAATGACATGATAAAGTAACAACTAATGACTCTCCTGGATGCGTAACAAGAGATCAATGGGTTCAAAGGTTCGATTATGAGAATGTGGAAGATGTTAGGAGCCCCCACCTCATTTGGTCTAAATCGGTTACTTAGTCATTGATTCCCCTACCATCCTCTCAAGCGTTGACTTAGTTTGTGATTGACAAAATTTGACAACTAAACTATGACTTATGTACTTTATTTCTTATGGACTCACATTTAGTGGACAAAAATAATCACATGTGTCCTATGATTACCGGCATTCTACCTAAATCGGATTCTACATAAGGGGTTGAGGTATATGCATCTAAAGGCCAATGCAAACCCAAAATCGGTAAGCCAACCTCTACACATGAATTTCTCCACATGCTTCTTAGGTCGTTTCGTATTGGGGTGGAGAATTGGGCGCTTACACCAGGGACAATGGTCATCTGGCCGTAGGCCTACTAACTCCAGGAGCGTAAGGTTTGCCACTGGAGACAATGATTGCTCGTTTGCAAGATTACTAAGGTCCTCCTAAGATGCTTAAAATGGTTGGGACAAGGTTTGTGAGTTTATATGATTCATTTGTAATTCAAGCATGCATTTATTATAATGTATAAGAAGAGAGATTGAAAATAAGCAAGAGATATATCATAAACAAGCTACTAACATACTTGGAATGAAGAAAGAAAACTAACTACTATCATGCTTGAAGAAAAAATATGCAAATGAGAAAAGTAGAAGAAAGATGCATGCTCAGTCTATACTTATAATATGGTTAACCAAATGTTCCAACAAAAAAGAGTGATAGAAAAGAATACTATGTGAAAGTGATAAGTATAGACTAAGTATACATCTTTCTTCTACTTTTCCCATGCCTCTATGACACAAAATTATTAAAACATTTGAAAAACCGTGAGAGTTTTTTGGGGAGACTAACATGTAATTATTAAATATTCTATTATTTTTGTAGGGGCGAGAAAAATTTTAGTGCGGCAAAAAAAATTTGAGAGGGAGCAATTTATAATATATTATAAAAAAATTGATAAACTTAATTCAAATTTATACAAAATTGAGGAGGGACAATTTCCCCTTCTCGCCCCTATGTGGTTTTGCCCCTGCATTTTGCCATCCTAGAAATTCTCCTTGGCCTATATAAAGCCTGGGAGCTGAGGCAAATGGGGAGAAAACGTTAGAGAAAAAGCCTAGAAAATAGACTAGAGAGAGACCATATTTGAAAATCTCTGCAGAAATTTCCAACAAGTGAGAGAGAGAGAGAGAGATGGTGAGTCTAGGAAAACTTGTTAGAGGTGACTCTGTGAAGTGGTACCAGTCTGGACTTGAGCCTCTCCCATCATCGGATCTTAGTCACAGCCTACCTTCTAGGCCTTCTCGATTTGCTCTCCCATACTCGATTTGAACAATTATCTTGGAAACGACCGTATCATAATGGTTTAGGCCCAAGTTGAATCTAAACTACCTGGACCCAGAGACACGTGGAAAGACATACAAACATCTTTGACATACGTGGATTGTATTCATCAAAAATCCACCTACAAAAGTATGTTAATCATATAGTAAATATCAGTAGACTACTAGTTTACTAACTTTGTAATAAAAAATATTAATTAGATATACTAAGACCGCGTGATCATTCTTTAGACTTACCTTTTGCAACGATGTTTCTCATTACAGGGTAAAGTCTTGATATGTCGATCTCGAGACCTGAAATCGATTCCCTCTTTCACCATAACACAAGATAACTGGGAGCTAGGTCCTCTCTATGCAAAGTTGGTCCCTCATGCTTATCAAAGAAAATCCGTATGCTCTAATAGATTCGAATAGTTCCAATTCGAGTTTTAAGAAAACTAATGCCTCATTTAACTGTCATTCTAGATCGGGAACTCATTCCAAGAACCAGTTCCCTAAACTCATTTTAAGAACTAATTTTGAAGGTTTCTTGGTCGCATTTGGTTAGCATGAAATATAATAAGTTCTGTTAATTAAAATTATTCTCATATAATCCCATAGCCACACATAAGCTTTGCACACTTATGTCCTTTTAAATGTGATAATAATACTTATAATTAATCTATAAGAGAAATAATGTATTTATAAGTTTGTCATTGCTCACTTTATTTAAAAGTTTTCTTTTATAAAAATTCAAAACTCATTTCTAAAATATAAAATCCAGATTGGAGGTGATTCTGTGATGAGGAGCATTTTCTCATTCTCATTCTGAGAGAACTCATTGAGTCTTTGGTAACCAAACAACCATTTATCTGTGAGAACTCATTTTACTGACTAGAACTCATTCTAAGACGTAGAATGGATCTCAAAATGATAGCCAAACGAGACCTAAGATACCATGTGATTATTGTTAGAGCACTAAAATTCTAAACATGCACCAACTCTGGTTTTATCGCAACACACGTTGAGAAAACTCCTCACATGCCTCAGGCTCTCAAGTGTCTCCATCAATGCTCCTACCTTATAGCTAGGGCTGTCAACGAGTCAAGCTAGCTCGACTCAGATTAGGACTTGGCTCGTATGAATCGAACTTGAACTCTATATTTAGGCTTGCAAACGGAGCTTGAGTCTAAAAATGGTTGTTTGGTTAGCAACGAGTCGAGCTATTTGGAGTATAATTCATTTGGTTTGATTCAGTTTAGGGGTCAAACTAAAACCAAACTAAATTGCACTAAATCGAAAACTGAAGCAAACCGATATAAAAAATCACAAACCAAACTGTATTACAGTGAACAAAACCAAAACCCAATCAAAATAGAAATAAAAAATTAGGTTTGACAAAATTAATGCTATTTTCTTTATCCCTTAACACATACATACATGTATATAATCTACTTGGGTTTTTTCGGTTCGTTTACTCGAATCCTTAACCGTAAACCGAACTGAATTAATTCATTTTTTTTGTTTTCTAAACTATAACCAAACTAAAATGAAAAAAAAAAAAACAAAAACAAATTAACGGACTTTTTTCGGTTTGATTGTTCGGTTTTCGGTTTAGACCGAACCAATTAACACCCCTACTACGATACAAAAGGAAATAAAACCAATATTGAAATTACTATTAACCTCGTACACATCACATTAAGTGCAAGTTCAAAATGGAAGGAAATCCGTTCAAACTACCAAAAGCAGAACAAAAGTTACTTAAAGGAAGGTGCCTGAGGAAATCAACCCTGTAAGTAAGTAGACAACAAAAATAAAAAAATTAAATAAATAAAATAATCTATACATTAATTATAATAATTTTTAAAATTGACCATTCTCTTTGTGTTTTTGCAGGGCTGCAAGTGCAACCCATTGAGGGTTTGTATCATCTACTGTTGTGTGTAGTCCGTGCATTCACCTCTAATTGCTGGCTTCAAGGAAGGTTCACACAGATATGCTTCCACATTGAATTGTAGCGTAACATGATCTAGAGATTAGAATGAGGAAAGGAAGACCTTTTTTTTCCTCTCTTTTTCTCTGGTTTAATTGGCTCTTTCTCTGGTGTGTTAAAAACTGGCCAACTGGGGAAATTTGATTCATTAAAACAAAAGGCATCTGCTTATAGAAAACCTAATCAAAACACATCCACTCTAATTAGAGAACAAATAATGGAGTTCTCTAATTACCCCAAAAAAAAAAATTATGATGTTCTCTTGTTGAGGAAATGTTCAGAGAGAGAGAGAGAGAGATGTAACATTACAAAGTCAAACATCTGAGAATCTTGTTTGTTAGCATCATTGACAACTGGATCACAATAAATTCCATGCACAGTCAAAAAAGCAAGCAAGAAAACTGAAAATTCAAAGCTGCTCTACCTAACCTGACAAATTATAACATGGAGGAAGAAGAATATTGAAGAAACAGAATTATTTACCCATCTTCATTGAAGTGTGTTAATTTTCACCTTGGTAGAAAGAGAGACAAGAAGCAACAAGAGTAATCTGTGCAAGACAATGTTGGTTGAGGGGAATGAAGCCTGGTCCGAAATCATTTAGACTGAAATTCCAAAACTTTTCAATAGCCCAGAAGAGAATAATCTCCAATACAACCTTTTATGACCTCGAGCCAGACAACATTACCCTCAACCTAACCTTAACAGACGATACACCAGCTATCTATCTCTCTTTCTTCACCATCCCAGCAATGGAGAGAGAGAGAGATAGAGAGAGAGAGAGAGACTATACATATTTGTAGGACAACCCCAATGACCTTTCTTCATACTCGCAACCCCAATGAAACCCTTCAGCAAGACAACTTCCCCTCATCACCATCACCACCCCTTCTCTCTCACTAAAACCTTAACTCATATAGCTAGAGGGAGAGAGTCTCAAAACTTATTAAATCAATGCAAAATGGCCTACTAAAACTAACATAAACACCTGGGCACTGTACGCACTCTAAAACCAACTCACCACACCACACCACACCATGACGGGTTGACATGAACATTCCTTTCAGTTTCCCCAGTCACCAGTCTCCCTCTTTCTAAGCTACAACACATGCTGCCGGTCAACAATCCAACCTGTTACCTGCTACCGCCCGTTGTTCTACTCATCATAATCATGTGTTTCCATGGTAACCAAGAAAAGTTTTCATCCAATGAACGATCACCACGTCATATAGCAATGCACACAATCGTTGTGGAATGTATGTAACCGACTGGCTGATGTGAAAGAAGGCGTCAAAAGTCAAAACCGTGTTTCCTCGTTTCCGTCAAACTTGATGACCTTTGACTAGTTTTATACAGTCAAAAAAAAAGTGCTACTGCCATAGCAATTTTCAATGTTCCAGAGAAATTTTGCGGTTTTGCTTAACAAACTTGTATTAATTAGAATCTGGAATTAGTCAAACTTGATCTGACGATAAGAGTTCTAAAAGTAAAATAAAAAAACAGCTTCCATGACACAATTTTCTTCTTTTATTGCAATTTTTCCACCATTACCATATTATTTTTAGCCTTTCCTCTCTTGTTTTCAGTCCTCGATAGGTTAATACCACTAATTCCGCACGAACACACGGTTAGGTTGTTTATTTTTATTTCGTACTTCTTTCTGTATTCACTTATTTATTTATTTTTTAAACTTTTAGGTTTTCTCAATTGGATTTACCCCAAGTCACCAGTACGCCGAGCGAAAACGAGAGCGAGAGCGTCAAACTTAAAAATAACTTGTAGTTCAGAGCGTCTATATGTACACATATATAACCTATACTTCATGTACAAAGATACAATCGTATTTATCAATTTAATTTACCTTTTTTTAAAATAAAATTTATTTATTTTTGTAATATTTTAAAAAATCTTTAAAATATTGTTGATTCTTTTTTTCAAATTTTAACTCCTAAATATTTTTAAAATATCCTAAATTATCTCGTTTTATCATTTACCCCTCTTTCTTCAAACTTTAACTCCTAAATGTTTAAAAATATCTTAAATTACCCGTTTTCAAGTTTTAAAAATATCATAAATTATCTTGTTTTTATGCATTTACTCAAATCCGCCGATTGAATTTTCAAATTTGCAAATTGGTGATGTTCTCGCACTTAGAACACGGATTCACGTTCTGAGCGCCAAAACGTCACCTTAAAGTAGCGGATTCTGTGACTTAGGATTTACCTACAAAACAGCACATTGAAACCAAGGTTACCGTTAAATAATTTGGAAAAAGAGTTTTAATTCAATACCTAAATAAAAATTTGGACCATTAAGGTAGCCAAAAATTTGATAACGTGAAATTATGAGTGCAGCAGCATTAATTATTGTGTTAGGGTGCAACCTTTGTCTGTGCAAACCATCTATATTGATAAGTATATTACTTGTCAAATAATTTGGAAAACGCGTTTTAATTCAATACCTAAATAAAAATTTGGACCATTAAGGTAGCCAAAAAATTGATAACGTGAAATTATGAGTGCAG
>JAUPMG010000004.1:2955228-2974614 GCA_031762675.1 Pachysandra terminalis | reverse complement strand
TTTTAATTCAATACCTAAATAAAAATTTGGACCATTAAGGTAGCCAAAAAATTGATAACGTGAAATTATGAGTGCAGTAGCATTAATTATTGTTTTGGGGTGAAACCTTTGTTTGTGCAAACCATCTATATTGATAAGTTATATTATTTGTCAAATAATTTGGAAATTTTTTTTTAATTCAATACGTAAATAAAAATTTGGACCATTAAGGTAGCCAAAAAAATTGATAACGTGAAATTATGAGTGCAGCATTAATGATTGTGTTAGGGTGAAACCTTTGTTTGTGCAAACCATCTATATTGATAAGTTATATAACTTGTCAATGTGTATAGGCTATTCATACAAATAATGGATGTATCTAACACTATAAGAGCAAGAAGGACATATGTTTCGTCTATCATACCAATATTTTGAGTCCAATACCTAAAATTTTTATTTTCTATGCTTTAGATTTAGCCTTTAGAAAAATCATTTTAAACTTTATTAGAATCAAATCATAAAGGCATGTGTATGGTATTTCACTCAATTTATCAACATGAGCCTTTTTCCTCTACTGCTTACAAGTACTGTTATCCTAAATTGGTAGATAATCGAGATTAACCAAGTTAATGAAAAATAACATGTGTAAATATTTGAATGGCCTATCAATCTCGGTGGAGGAGGTCCGAATACCTGTCTCGTACTGGCCGAAACCAAATGATGGTTGTTCCAATGCGAGGTTTCCCTTAGCATAAAAAGAGAGGATCAAAAGAAGGAGAATCAAGGGGTTAGAGGACAACCCTAGGAATGTTCAAAGAGTTGCAGAGAACCTTTGAGATCCCTTAGAGAGTATGAATCCTGAGTGCTAGAGTCTTAAGGATGTCTCTTCAAGTCAAATATCCTTATCCTTGTTCCACAAGGGTAAAGGTTTTTATAGCCAAAACCTTGGGTCGAAACCCCCATATGGGTGACAAGTGTCGCCCATCCAAAGGGTTTTCTCAATATCCCCCCTCCCTTTTTTCTTTAGACTAAAACATGTAATTTTGGGAAGCATGGGGTGAAATCCCTGAGTTGGAATCACCAAACTATGCTAAGTCTACTATAGGGTGATTCCTCAAAATAAAAGTGCTTAGAATGTCAACCCCGAGTTGGAATTCTGTACGTACACCTAGTTTGTTGTGGCGCGACCTCCCATAAAGGGATTCGAGTTGCGAATCCCGAGCTGGAGTCATGCAAATACGCTAAATCTGTCAGCAAGTGACTCCCTTTAAAGAGATTCGGGATGTTAATCCCAAGCTGGAATCATGCAACTGTGCTAAATCTACTAGAGCGTGATTCCATAGAAGAGAAGTTCAGAAGTGTTTACCAAATATGTCAACTGAGCACCCCGAGGTATCGGGTTAGTGACCCCGTCACCATTATTCGGGGTTACATCCTTGTCAAAACCAACAACTTTGGGAAGCTCTTAACCCGAGTAACAAACTTCACTCGAGGCCCGAAGTGCGGTGATAGCCCTGTAACATCTAAATGGTTGCTTCTATATAGATTTCCTCTTTACCTGAGGAGACTCTATTATCTAGCAAGGGCCTCCATGTAGCCACATATGAAATGAAGCTGACTGCCGTTTGTGACACCACTCACTTTGTCTTGCGAAGACCTAACCGACCTCAGGAGGTCAGTCCCTTGGAGTGACTGTGTCCGGGTATCTAGCTCAGATGACGAATTGACCATCTTCGGGGTGGTTAGTCCAGACGACGAATTAGCCCATCTCGAGGTGGGTTAGGCCACTCTAGACTGTTAAGGGCAGTCAGCCCATCCGAACCACCCGAAGGTGGTCAACATATTCGGAGGATTTAAAGGTGGTCAGTCTATCTAGACCATTTGAAGGTGGTCAGCCTAATGATGAATTGCCCATCTCGGATGGGTGAGGCAGCTCTGGACTGTTAAGGGTAGTCAACCCATCTGGACCACTTGAAGGTGGTGTCACACCCTGGATCCCAATGCCTAAATCCCCATGGTGGTGGCACTGATATCGAGGTGAGACCTTCGGGATCCACATCTGGACCGCGGCTCATAACAACAATCACATTACAAGAGTTATTCATAACTCAGGTAAAGAGAATCAGAGTGCGGAAATAAACTTCTAATAATTTCAATTAACCAAAACTTGTCTTTAGAAGAGCCTACAACCAATTAACAACTGAAGCAATCATGTTACATCAGTTCTATCTATGATTCAAACGGAAATAAACTAAAAGCAGCAATAATCCCAATCCACGTCCAACTAGCAATCTACCTCAACCTGCAACATAAAACGTTGCGTGAGCTTGGAATGCCCAGTAAGAACCATAAACTGACAACCATCCTCATGAAACACCATTAGTCCAACAAACAACAACATCAACTTCAACAGTTTATGTCATCTATTTCACCCATACACTCATACAATCAAATCAACTATAGACATATTAGTGAATAAAACAAACATTAATGTCATTCGGGATGCAATGCTCAAGGATGCTCAAGATAATATGATGCAACACACAAAGTGTGCATGCAAGTCTAATGCATATTCCTAATCATGTGTACAAGTCTAATGCGAGTTCCTAGCCGGTGATCACCCGACGCCAAGTATCACATACTTAGTGCTGCCAGCATATGCCAATCGTATCATAATCATGCTCACAATCTCAACCACAACGCCCACGTCTACAGTGTGGTTTTTGTAGGACTTTCAACCTACTCGAGCTCAATTCTCGTAGCTATTTATAACCTGTTTAGGGAATTTACACCCAAGGGCGGCTACCCATAACCTTTTGGGAATTAACACCCAATGACAGTTAACCATAACTATTTAGGGAATTATCACCCAAGGACAGTTTATCCATAACTATTAAGGGAATTAACACCCAAGGACAGTTTATCCATACTACAACGAATCCAGAATCAAACCCATAGTTGCCCTGTTTCCCGTACAAGCCATCAAATAAGCCTGTAGAATTACAGGTCAAAATATCCTTCGGAAACTACCCGTGTTCCCATACACACGAATAATCCTTGAAACACCATCACAAGCATCCTTTCAATATAACAGTAGGATTTCCGGTGTAACAACCTTCGAAAACTGTCCGTGCGCCCATACACACAAACAATCTGCTGGGTGCCATCACAGGTATCCATTCCACAGGAACAACAATATAGCTATCATAATTAGTATAGGTCTATCAACTTTGGATCCTCATGATAGTTCTCATTAGAAGCTATCCACGCGCTTATACACGCGAATAATCTGTTGGAAGCCATCATAAGTATCCTATCAGTTATCACACCACAACCAATTAACCAAGTCACTTTCATATCAATTCAACATCAAACCTAAGGTGGGATGATGACCACGACAACTTCGGAACACCAAGTTTGACTCCCCGCAAGAAGGCTAGATGCCCTCAGGTCAAAACTTGTTTTCGGAACTCGACAATTACCAATGGCCGAAGCCCTTCATCATCCACCCAAGGGATCCACAAAATCTCACATTACTGTGGAATGTACAGGGTCGACGGTGGAGTGGTCGGTGAACCGAACCCTACCGAATAACAAATAAACCTAGAAAACAGTCTCTGTCGGTGGAGTGGTTGGTGGACCGAAGTCTACTGATCTTCTCTGTGCATTTCTCAGGTGTTCGATGGAGTAGGGGGTGGACCGAAGCCTACCGAACACCCAAATAAGCCTATAATTCACGTTCTATCGGTGGACCGGTTGGTGGACCGAAGTTTACAGACCTGCCACTTTTCTGGGTTTTTCAGCTTCGTCGAATAGTTAGTAATTTGATCATATCTTCCTAAATACTAATCGGAATCACTTCAAACTTATTTTAACGCGTTCCTAACGAACAACGAATTCAGAATAAAATACCAAATAAATTCTTAAAAATATCTAGATGGGTCAGTTTTTCTGGGTTTTGAAATCTGAACTTATGGGTTCCGGATTCAGACAAAACAACCTAAAATCACATCTTTAACACCATATATGCATTCACCCACCAATACATCATTCAAAACACATGTCAATAGGATCCAAGACACATAATAAATCAACATATTAGATCATATTCAAGATCTAGAGATCAGAATCTCATTAAGAACACTATACTGTCCACATAACTTACAACATCAATATTACACTATATACATCTTACCAACATCATTTATCATACTTCCGGAGATCATACGATACATAGAATCACAGCACAATGACTACGATATTCGAAGAAGACTATACAGAAAATGGATCTTACCTGATGATCTAGGCTCGACTCGCAACGATAGATATTCTCTTCCTTTCTTTCTTCTTCCTCTTTTCCTCTTCTTCTTTTCCCCTTTTCTCAGATCTGGACAGCTAGGGTTTCTGACCTAGCCTTCTCTATATTTTTCTTCTAATACTTCTTTCCTAAAGCTTCTTTGAACACAAGGAAAGAGAGAATGAGAGAATGGAAACTCTCCCTCTCTCTGAATCCCACGCACCATTCACGCACCCCCACCATCCTACTTTGAATTTAATTTTCTACTAATTATTTCTCTCTCCACCAAAGTCTCCTATAATTGCAATATAACCCCTCATACCATATTTTAGTCCTTAACAGTCCAAGGCCCTAAGTGACCTAAATTTCGCACCATATGCTACAGAATTTTACCAACTGCCCTTATTGGTCAAACACATTAATTATAGGCATTACATCACACTCCCACATACCATCTATTAATTCCAATTTAACCCCAAGACTTCCACTTAAGTACAACTTAGTCCAATTATGCATTACTATAACATATAGTTACCATTGATTAAAATCCAAATTTCATTAATAATTATTTAACTCTATTAAATAATCACACAATAATTTCTATTATAAATTTTCCGAATCTAGGTCACTACAGTAGTCAACCTATCTGAACCAATCGAAGGTGGTCAGCCTATCCAGACCATTTGGGGGTGATCAGCTTGATGACGAATTGTCCATCTCGGAGTGGGTGAAGCCGCACCAAATTGTTTATGGTAGTTAGCCCATTTGGACTACCTGAAGGTGGTCAACCTATCCAGACCATTCGAATGTGGTCAGCCTAATGACGAATTGCCCATCTCGAGGTGGGTGAGGCCGCTCTAGACTATTAAGGGTAGTCAACCCATCCAGACCACCCGAAGGTGGTCAACCTATCTAGACCATTCGAAAGTGGTCAGCCCTCGGGGGGAAATCCCTATCCGGGATAATCCTACCCCGATTAATTTGTCATTCGGATCTCAAGTGGGAATCCCTAAGAAGGGGGCTTCGAGAAATGGAATGAAGTGAATACATATATTTTATGTGTCATGCCAAATGGCGTTATACCATTGAGCACTTTTGAAATTACAAATTGCTTGGTCATCAGTAATACATACTCACCTATACGTTCATCATTATCAAATGTACTTATGGCTTAAGAAAGTACTTTAATAACTTACGATGTACAAATAACCACTTAATTAAAGCAATGCCAATTGCAGCCTTAATTGATAAAAGGAAAGAACTCATTAATTTGGGAGAGCAAAAAAAAGATGCTTCTTATTTTTTATTTTTAAGAAAGCCCAAGTCCGGCTCTAAGTACTTCGAGTTTTATAAAAACTGGGCCTAATAAGCTCGACGGGTATAAGCCCAGTTTAAATCGGACAGTTTCGTCGGACCTAAATGGGCCGAGCTCAAATTGTCACTCCTACGCTTAGGTCACTCTTTTTATTTACTTAAATATTGTCAAACACACCCTTAATTTTATACTTCATTGTTATATGATTAAGAAATATCTATAGACAAGCTAATTATTAAATATATTGAGTTCAACAAAACTTTACGTAAGTCTGAACCTATAAAAAGAAGGGAAAATTACATTCACAACTCCTTGGATTGGGCATAATGGCAACAAGAACCTCTAAACCTTGGCCATCACAAACACTTCTCGTATAGTTTGAAAGTGTGTTACAACAAACCCCTTCCATTATAAGTAACAGTCAACAAAGTAATGGAATATTTAATTTTTGCTTATAATAATTTATTTTAAAGACGAAAATGCCCTTATATACCTTGTTTAATGATCTTAAGAACAAAATAGGCGCTTACATATAAAAGAAGAAAGAAGCTTTGTAATATTAACAAATTGTAAAAACCCCAATCATCTCTTATAATTACTAGTAATAGTGCATGTGCGTTGCACGTGATAACATCGTATACAAAGGTAAATCAAACACAAGTTTATATAGCTCATATACAAGCTTTTGCATCATATCCAAAACTACTTTTTTGAGAACTCCAAAGCTCAAAAAAAAAATATTATCCTCAAGGGCCAAGTGTAATCACTTTAAGAAAAGAACTAGTGTGTGTTTCTACATCTTTATAATCTCTTATGGCTTTAAAAGCTCAGTACTCCTACCAATCTTCTTCCCTAAAGCGAAGAAACATAAATTGTTTCTGTTCTAATATATTCTTGAAATTGCCTGTAATTGCCACAAGAAATTGATCTTTATAGAGAAGGAAAACATGAAGCTAACCATCTTCAGAAACTTTTAGTGAAGCTGATTTCCTCAATGTTTCTACCACAACTTTCACTCTATCTTCCAACACATCTTTGGACTTAGCATCTCCAAAGCCAAGATGACTTAGTATCCCCCATTGTCCAAGCATTATAGTGCACAGCTTGCCCAATGGAAGAGAAGGGACAAACTTGATGATTGCCAGGCCTCTGTCATAACATCATTCCCATCAAATTTCCTCCTATTCTTTTCCTTCCACACAATCCAATGTTACTCAACAACAACAACAACAACAATTACTTACCTGTCCAGAAAAACAACAACAATAAAAAAAAGTAATCTTAGTTTCGGATCTGTCTGTTATATTATATATTTGAGAATAACTAAGAAATTAATGCAAGGATATATCTTGAGTTATTGGACGATTATTCTTACTTACATGGTTACATGACTTGAGGTTAATCACATATAATATATGAATGATAAGATTCTCTAAGATGCACTCAGTTAAGTGACTGACGTAAAGTTACAACTTGAGTACCACCCCACTCATCTATCAAATCTCATAGATTATATTGTTATATACCACTCCACTCATCTATCAAATCTCACAAATCTCATAGAGATTATATTGTTACATACTTCTCTGCAATGTCAATTTCCTAACTTAACACATTAAATAAATATCATAGAATATGTTTAACAAACTAATGCAAGCAAATATCTTACTCTAAATAAATCTTGTACAAACATATCTTAAGGCTCATCTCAGATATCAAGATGACTTATCTATCTCTAGGAATATATCTTAATGCTAAGATCAGCGATAGCATCTTTGGAATTGGCATCTCCCAAGCCAGGATGACTTATCATATGAGAAAAGGAACATATCAAAGCCAAACTAGCCCCTACAATTACAGTCAAGAACAACGAAGAGCAGGGTAAAATGAAACCATTATCAAAAGCTTTTATTACAGAAGAGATCAAATTTTTAACCTGGTGAAGAACTTTCTTCGATGTTACCTCATCCAAGGAAGTCGTCGTCTCCATTATTGTAAGTCTTTGGAGTTTGAAACAGTTAGAACGAGTGAAGAGAGGAAGCCCAAATCCCAATTTTTTTCTTCTTCAATTAAGATCCAAATTCTCATAAAAGGAAATATAAAAAATCAAATACCTCAAAATTCATTTGTAAGAAATTATCAGTTTATACTTATTGAATTTGATATTCCAAGCAGGGCAGCTACAGAGAGGCGCATAATGCCGCGATGAACCCAAACCAGAACCCAATGGAAGGTTTGAAGTGACAATCACACTTACAGGCTTATAGCTACCAATTAAAAGGAACAAACTAAAAAATCTTAGTAGTCTAGGGGGTTTACGAGGGGGCAAGTGGTTATGGAAGTGAGAATAGTTCTAGCAAATAGGAACTTGAATTATGTATATACCCTTGGATGGTAGTGTATAGCCAAAAAAATGCTGAAGCTCCAACAGCAGGGCCAATTTTTGCCTTTAGAATATTTTATTCATCGACAAGAGTGGCAATTGATTTCATAGATTCTGTCAAGCATGACATTGGCTTTGAAAAGAGAGGAATATGGTAACATTTCTTTGATTCTTCTAATTGGCCACGAAAATTCTAATGCCATATCTTTGAGCTGAACCTTCAACAACCCATAATCACTCTTTGCAAAAAATAATTAAATAAATGAATAATAGTAATAATTAATAAATATTTATGTTGAGCCATATTCTTGATTCTAGTAAGTAAATGATCTGTAACAATTTATGTTATTTTGCACCCAGTTCATTACTCCTTGCAATACCCAGATCAGGTATATTGTGCCAGTTTGGGGACTCTCTCTCTCTCTCTCTCTCTCTCTCTCTCTCTCCCTGTTAGAACCCATTTCACGCCAATATACCAGATCAAAAAGGTTGGTAGTACTCTCTCTCTCTCTCTCTCTCTCTCTCTCACACACATACAAACACACACACCATTAGAACCCATTTCACGCCAATATGATAAGCTTAAAAAGTAATACAAATACAAAAGAACGAACAAAGTAGATCGGAATAGTTAATGCCTTGCAATAACTATTCCTTGCAATAACACACACACGAACTGTTAGAACCCAGTTCATTACTCCTTGCAATACCCAAATCAGGTATATTGTGCCAGTTTTGGGACTCTCTCTCTCTCTCTCTCTCTCTCTCTCTCTCTCTCACACACACACAGACACCGTTAGAACCCATTTCACGCCAATATGATAAGCTGAAAAAGTAATACAAATACAAAAGAAGGAACAAAGTAGATCGGAATAGTTAATGCCTTATTTCTAAATCATTAGAGTAATAGAAACGAATTTTAAATGTCTGCAAACCTAAAAAAGAAAGATTGATTGAACATTTTATATATAAGGTAACCTAAAACTCAACTAAAAAGAAAGGAAAAACCTAACCGTTCTGTTCATCAGAGGCATCATGATACTCATACTCCTCTTGTATTGACCCTCACTTAATTTCTTTATTGAGCCTAGGAATTATTGATAAGTAATTTCTAAACTAGGGTTTAAATTGTAATTAATCATGAATCTGGGTTAACTTTGTTATTTGAGTAATTCAGGAGTATTGGGCTTGGGCCCAAACGTATGAACCATAAAGAGAATGGGCTGGTCGTTTGGCCCACAAATAAGAGGTAAGGACAATTGAGACATTTCCTTCATAGTTGAATTTGTAGGAGGTGGGATAGACCCACTAACTCCACTACTCGTACAAGGTGTGACAGAGGGAAGGAACCACCAAGAGGAAAGAAGAGAAGAGAGTTTTGACTAGAAAATTCTAAGGAAGGGAAGTAGGAGAAGAAGAGGAAAAGGCAAACAGGAATCACCTTGCTAGCAAATCCGGGTCGAGAGATTCAGAAAAACTCAAACTTGGAAAGAGGTAGGAATCTTTCGTGGTAGTACGGTAGTCACCCTCATAGTAAGTAACGAAGCTATAGACTAATGCCTATAGGTTTGGATTGTTGTATGTGTATGAAATTCGTGAAATTCTTACCTTTGTGTAGAAAACCTGTTTAGGAAGATTTATGGTTCAAATCTGTGTTTTTATGTGGAATTTCTCAATTTCTATTATTTAATCATGATTATGAATCTATGATCTTGTACTAAGATTTTAACTCAGTTTATAGGTGTATAAGATATGTGAATTCATGTTTAGATTGATCAAAAGTTGTATTAGGAATGATTTAGTACAAAATTTGGTTGAAAAACCAAGTATTCTGAGCTATTGTGCAAGCTCGGCACCTGCTGAGGAGACGAAAGTCTCTGGACTTGCTGCCGAGGGTGCATCCGAGGAGGGTTTGCAGGAAGCTCGGCATTTGTCGAGCTCATCTGAATCCCAATTTCGGTGGGTTACTTCATTTTGATTTGATTAGTGTGCGTGTGAAGTCGGTTTTTCTGTGAAACGTGTGTATTCAATTTTATAAATTAAAGTAAGTAATATGCCTAGTTTTGAATATCCAATTGACTGTTTATATTATGTTATGAATTGTGATATGATTATGGTGCTTACCATCTCATCAGTTGTACTTGTGATATTATATTCTCAAGAGAATGAAAAGCGGGCTTCCATCCCTTCGACTATCCATACTACCCAGATGACGGACCTTCGAAAAAGTAGGCATGAAAAGAATTCGAAATACGTATATCTGGTACTAAATAAACCGCCTTCACAGGCCAATCCCTATGTCTTAAATTTGACGTACTTTTGGATTCATGTGTTGTGTGTAACACAAGCTAATTTGTACTATGAATTGTGTTGTGGTTGTGAATGGATCATATTGTTAAATGTGTTGTAAAGGTGAATTGCTTGCCTTGGGTGTATATTCTCTAAAAAGAAAGATGACGACCAATCTTTCCTTGGGTGTATATTCCCTAAAAAGAAAGATGGCGACCAATCTTGCCTTGGTTTGTAGATATTCCCTAAAAAGAAAGATGGCGACCAATCTTGCCTTGGGTGTATATTCCCTAAAAATAAAGATGGCGACCAATCCTGCCTTGGGTTGTAGATATTTCCTAAAAGGAAAGATGGTGCATTCTACCTTGGGTTGTAAAAATTCCCTAAAAGCAATGTTACTAACAGTTACTCAGTTGTTGTGTCAGCTAGGCGTGACCGAACTATTGGTGTATACATTGGGCCACTTTAGTCACACACACACACACACTTGTGCCACACTTGGTCACATGAAACATGCACTTACCTTAAACACTACCTTGCACATTATACATCACTTTCACTGTAACACCCTGAATTTATCCTAAAACTATAACTTAAAATGTTAAGGGTAAAATAGTAATTTGGCAGACTAGTAATTTAATCTCATTAATAAATTAGGATTAAAACTCATTAGATTCTTAATCTTTGAAAATATTTTAGAAATCCTTAAGTCACCTAAAATTGATCAGATTAACCAGATAGACTTAGGATGTAATACGGGTCAGATAACTGGACTTAGCAGTTAAATAAGAAATAAAATCAATTAGCAAGATAATAATTAGTTCTAACAACTTAGTAGACCCATTTGCAAACCGTAAACCTAATTTCACAATCAAAAGTTAATTAGGAGGTTAATCAGGAATTAAAGAGCTAAAAACTCGATTTTGCCCTTGTGGCTGTTTTAATATTACAATTTTGCCCTTGGCCTATAAATAAAACCCTTAAACCCTTTTCTCTCATTTCTTTCCTTCTCAACTCCCTTTTCTCTTGGAGCTCTTGGAGAAGAAAATGAGGACGACCTCAGATGCCCGGATGCAAACGGATCGACCTCGGACCTGACCCGGCTAGTGGAGCAGCTTCGGATGCGACCCAGCAAACCCCAAGCTGAGTATTCCTTCGATGTTCGAGTATTTAAATTTATTTTAACATTGTGAGCATGGGGAAGAATGTATGTGGTTGTGGTCTCCCTTCCCCCTATGAGTTTGGGATGTTGATTTGATGATTTAGGGATCAAATCCCATGTTCTAGAGAACTCGACCCTCATAGACGACCTCCGCGACTCAGATTGTGGAATTCCATTTTCTAGGGTTTGGATTCATTGAGACTTAGTGAATCTCCGTGTAGATCATTTCCCCTTGGTCTAGAAGCCTTTTTGAAGCCCCATTAGGTGCTTAGCAAGCTTTGGGTAAATTCCGCCCAGAAAACCCCTTCGGAATCGCCTGAACCTGACTTTCGGCGACCTCCTCGGTTCGCCGAACTACCCCGCCGAGACCCTTCGGTGACCTCCTCGGTTCACCAAAGACCCCGCCGAGATCCTCTTGGTACACTGTTGGACCTGGCCTGAGTTTCGGTGATCTTCTCGGTCCAATGAAGAGACCACCGGCGACCTCCTCGGCTCGCCGAGTATGCCCACCAAATCTCAGTGACCCGGTTTTGTGTTCTGGTTGGGTCGTTGAACCCCTCTCGGTTCGCCGAGATCCTATAACCACCCTCTGTCTAGGTTTTGACCTTGGACGTTTTGATACCCTTATCCAAGTGTTTCAACACACTTTTGGAGTTAGTAGACTTGCCCAACCAAATGTGACCATCACCAAATGTCTGGCCTATCTTGAGTTAGCCTAGTGATGTGAGTTTCCTAGGAAACTCATGTAAACAGTCCCAAACCCATCCACTTGTTCCTTTCCTGTCTGTGCAAGTCTAAGCACAGACTTTGATCTCATGTGTTGCCATTTGAGGGTTGACCCATATGTGTGGGTGTTTATTATTATTTAATTTCTTTCATCTCCTTGATCAGTTAATGCATGTATTTCTTTATGTGTAATGCACTCATCCTACTACTCTTGATTTTATTGCATTTTCTTATGATTGGAAAACTACTTATACTTAGTGGGTGATAATATGCCTTAGTATGTGTATGTATTAGTATTACTTAATAATCTCTTTCCTCAGACCCGTTTCATATGTGTATTATTCTTTGTTAGATGTTTAAATCCTGCTTACACTGATTTTTTTCATGTTCTTCACATTAGAGGATTATTTAAGTTTAGTATGTACTAGGTGCACTTTGTGCCTTGTAGAGTAGAATCATGGGACTGTGCCCATGTGTTTGAAGATTTGAATATATGTCTATAATGCATTGTGTGTTGCATTAATTTAAATGAATTGAATATGATGAGTTGCATATAGACTTTCCGGTTGTGATAACCTAGTCTAATACCTCATTTGATACCTTGGGTTTAGACTAACACATGAGATGTTGACTTGTAAACTATTGTTGTCCTATGAGAAGACCCTGTTTGGTATACCCAAGCTGAGAGAGAAACCCACATAGGGTAGGCCTCTACAGACTTGAGGTGTGATGGTTACCCAAGGATCCGCACGTTGGTGTAAGCTTGGGAGACAGTGAGATCATGGTACCCTTCTATTGGATTGTGAATATGAATGACTCCCTGAGAGATCCGCACGTGGGTGTAAGTCTTGGCCGTTGGCTCGTGATAAAAAATAAGTTGGGGCGATTGTGATTCCTTGGTTGAAATCCCATAAAACTATGTTGTACACATAGAATAATCCTATCCTTTATACCGTTACGACGGGGGATGATTTCAAGTTGTTGGAACATCCTGGGGCGCATTCAGGTTGCTGGGACACCCCGGATAGAGATTGAGATCATGTGGGAGCTTACTATATTTCACATTGCAATACAGCATTTTTATTTCATTTGCATTGTATATCTTTGTTGATATTAGTGTGAGAGCCTCGTGTATGAAACACTTGGCCTAATTTTCATATAGATTTAGGCATGCAGATATTATGATATGGACGCTGGATCGAATACCTTGTGAGGTTGGGAGAGAACAGTACTCTGTGTGATCTCTGTTAATTTACATTTTATCACCTTATGCACAGATGCATATTTGATCACATTAGAGATATTATCAGATAAATATATTATTTGTTTTCCCATAATGTTGGGGTATGAGTAAATACCTTGCATTGAAGGATTACTCATTCTGGCTTCCATCTTATGTTTGCTGACTTATATTTTTCAGGTCTTGGAGCTTGGTCACGAAGACAGAGCCTGGGAATGGGTATAGATAATCTGATTAACTTGTAGAGTTGCATTAGAATTAGATTCTCTTTTAATAATCTTGTAATAGATTAGTTCTTTTATTTCAGTTACTTATATCTTACTAGAACAGTTAATTCTTCCGCTTATGTTTTGATTACTGTTTGCACTCTCATAGAGATATGGGTGAGAGTTACGATTTAAGCCTGAAAATCTCAGAATTGAGAATTTCTGGTTTGGGTCGGGACACCATTGTTATTTGCGAATTAAGGTATGTACAATTTCAGGATGAAATTTCTTTTAAGGGAGGTAGATTGTAGTGACCTTGACCCTAAAGCATGATTAACTTTGGTTAATTGTGATTTAGTAAATTAATTCTTAGAGGAAGGGTATATTAGACCATAGGTATTTAATTTTCGGATAGGATTTAATAGTAGAAGAGTTGGCAGTTTAGGACTTATTTGTAATTAAAGGAAAATAATGAAAAAAAATATGTTATTTTGTGAACTCAGGGAATTAGGACCTTGGGCCCAACGTGTGGACTTGAATTGGGCTAGGTGGAATGGGCCCGGTCCTATGGTCCATAAGAAAGAGGTAAGGGTGTTCTAGTGTTTTCATTTTATTTGAAGTTGTGTTAACCGAATGGAAGGAGGGGAAGTTAATTGATTCCCTCAACTTCCTTCCACATAGGAACGTGTGTAAGGGAAGGTTTCCAACTTGGAGAACACGACCAAAGTGTGAAAAAAATCTCAAAGGAGGTGCGGCCATTGAAGAGAAAGAAGAAAAGAGGAGAAGAAGAAAGGAGAAGAAAGGGAATGAAGAAGAAGAGAAAGGGAAAAAGGGCTAAGGAAGGACTTTGTGGTGATTTCTAATCTAACAGTAGCAGAAAAAGCTTGCAAACAAGAGGTAGGTGTTCCACGGATCTCATAGTGATTATGTTCATAGGAATATAATAACCTATTATATATGAGCATATAGGTATACTTGTGTGATTTTTATGATTGGATGTATGTATTGTGTAATCTACCATGATTGAACTTAATATATATTGTAGATCTTGATGTAGGTATGATAGATGTAAATTTCATGACATGGGATTGATTTTGATGATTTTCTTATGAATTAAAGAGTGAAATTACTTGATATTAGGTTGGTGTTAAAATGTATGAGTATTGAATGCTTATACCAATATGAATTTATAACATTAAATTGGGACTTTCCACCAAATTTCATGAATTTCTGGGTTGCTAGGAATTTCTGCAGGTTCCAGGGTCGACCAAACCATTGACCGAAAACCCTGAGACCAAGGGAAAACTCTCGGGTCAATCAGCCGAACAAGATGAGGTGCTGAGGCATCGACCAAAACCTTCGGTCGGAGCCAGGGTTGGCTGAAGTCCAATACCCCGATATTTAATGGGCAGTTGCGTGTTGACCATTAGATGTTGTGTGTGATGTTTGTTTTACCTAGATATGCATGTAGGCTTGTGTGTGCAACTAAGTGACCTTATCTGCTTCTGTCTGGTGTATGATGACCTATTATGATGTGTTTAGACTTATAGGACTGTGATGTGTTGACATGAGAAATGTGAATGTGTTTGAGACACTGATGATGTGTGTGTGATTATGTATGGTTACTGGTAGTTGTATGGGGTCCCTAGTGGCCAGGTAAGATGTGTGTGGAATGTAGTATATGATTTGTGAGATTCTTGTATTTCAAGGACTCCCCTAGGGAGAAGTACCTGTTTTATGATGTATTTGTATAAGGGTGTGCAATCCACCTTGGGGCCCCATTCCCTGAAAGTATCAGTATAAGGGTATAAGGGTGTGCAATCCACCTTGGGGTCCCATTCCCTTAAAGTATCTGTATAAGGGTGTGCAATCCACCTTGGGGTTCCATTCCCTGAAATGAATCTGTATGAAGGGAAATTGTATTAGAGAAATGTGTATAATGTTGAATTGAGTTTAATGTTAAGCTTGGCCTAACACCACTTTGCATACATTTCATTATTCATACTCCATCACGTGCATACATCAGATCATCCATCATTGTACATTTCATACATGTTTGCCATTTTTTGTTTGAGTGTTCATAAATGCATGCTATTCATTGATTGTTAGATTGTAATGTAGTTTGATTGTGATTGTGTGTTTGTGGAAAGGAAAATGAGGTTGTGATTAGGAGAATTGTTTTAGCATGACAAGGCCATGACTATATGGTGTTGAGAATGTGCTTCAGCATGATAAAGTCATGAGTATTGCTATGAACTGGGTTTACGCATGATCTATATCATGGGAATGTGGAAATATATGTGATGTCTGAATCTGATGGTATTCTGTTTATAATTAGTGATGTGTAAGAAAGTTATTTAATAACATGTATGCATATATGAAACTAAACTATGTGAGTATGGTATTTCTATGAGATTATAGTTGGAGACGCTTGTATCGTTGAAAGATAATATTGAGTGAAATATTAATATGGAACTAATTTTATGAATACTAATGAGATTGACGATGTGCCATCAATGTGGAATGTTGAATATATGTAAGTATTGACTATGAATTTAAATTACAAGCATGTTAAGAAAAATGATAGTGAAGTACATATGTGATTGGTGAAAGTGCATGAAATCAATGTTATTATATGACTGTGAGGATAATTGGTACGATTTCTTTGGTTTACCTACTTGAGCCTCCAAAGTTCACCCCTACGTGTAACAGGTGAACCCATAGAATGATGATGGACCATGAAAGGAAGGTGCTTGGTGGACGAAAATGCTACCGCCTGAACTTGATTTAAACATTTAGTTGTTTACTGTTTGAACCATGGATTTTTAGTTAATGTTTTGACCCAACTAGGCATGTGAATGTATTTACTTTCTGATACCTTGAACTTATGTTTATGTGGAAACAAATCACATGATAATGTGATTTCATTTGTTTTTATTATTGAGACTTCCGTTGATTTATAGTGTACTCTAATAGACCATATTTTGACTAGAATGGTTGACCGCATCCAAGGTTTGGATCCGAAGGTCATTCCCTTTGAAAATTCTTGAGATTCTCATATCTCAGATTTGGGCGTGATACATACACTATACAAAAGCTAAACAGCATGCATTGCATTTCATATTCATTGTCTATCACTTGTGTGTTTGTCACGTGTGTTAGGCACTTGGCTTGCATGTTATCATATAGAGTTAGGCATCATAGAGTTAATCAATTGTGTGGGCTTACATTTATGAGATGAACCATAGTGACATGGAAGAGAACTGCATTATGTGGTGTGCTTATATCTATAAGATATTATTCATTATTTTTTCAGTTATTATATGATACTACTTATTTTCTCATAGCATGTGTTTATGAGTAAATACCCTAACTTTGAAGGCTCACTCATCTGAGCTTTCAGCTTACGTATGTTGTTTAATATTTCAGGTCCTAGATGATCAATCAGAGAGTTTAGCTAGTTGGGAATAAATGGGTAGAGGTCTACATGTTCTTTACGTAATAATTCAACTCATATAACTAAATTAGTCTTTAATAAAGTTTATTATTATTTATTAAAACTAATGTGTATTATGACATGTTCTATACTGGTTAGCCACTCCCATGTAGATATGGGGTGAGAGTTGCATTTGCAAACCGTTAGGGTCTCTAATGAGTTCTCTTGGTTTGGGATGTGACAACTACTTAGACCCAATAAACCAATTAACTTATTTAATTAAAGTCCATAACTAATTACTTAAATACTCATTAATTACATAGGCTCAATTCCTTTAAATTAAGGCCAAGGCTAATTAATTAGGCCCAATGCTAATTAATTAAGTTCCAAACGATATATTATATTATAGTGTGTGATCATCCAAAGTCCTCATACAAATAACCCAATCGAAATTCAAACACTTTAAAAAGAAAACTTTCAAGGTGTTACAAAATTTCTAGGATTATATTATCATTTCTTATATTTTTTTCAATCAATTAATTATAAAAGTTGTTTATAAGGGGATAAAAGTTTTGGGAAGGATGGTTTGAGCCTAGTAACTAAAATGACTGGGATTACTTTTTACATGGCAAAAAAAAGGCTCCGGGGTGTTAAAATGTCTAGGTGATGTTACAAAACAGACCTATCTATGACCTAGGCGATTAGGTGGTTGTCCAGGTGAAAAACACTATAGCAATTCGTTTTACATTCTTCCTAAATGTAGACACCCCAATTTGTAAGAGAATGGTTCTTTGATCTTTGCAGCTTCTAGAGGCTTAAGTTTGGCAATTTTCCATCTTTGATCATCTCTATCCCTAATCCAACTCCCTTTGAGCCG
Organism: Pachysandra terminalis; assembly: GCA_031762675.1. Lineage (NCBI taxonomy): Eukaryota > Viridiplantae > Streptophyta > Magnoliopsida > Buxales > Buxaceae > Pachysandra > Pachysandra terminalis. The sequence goes on along the minus strand of JAUPMG010000004.1, from coordinate 2,956,704 downwards.
AAATTCTCTATGAAATCCCAACCCTTAATGAACCCCACTTGCTTTATTTTCCCTTAAATCTGAATTCTAGATTGACAATGCTTTCCAAAGAGTGTAATAGTGTCTAGATTCAAAATTGTGTGTAAAAATGACCATTTTAACCCTGGTATTATTTGTGGTCAAATTTATGATTTTTAGAAGTCGAAAAAGTATTTTCATTTCGGATTTGATCTTTGCATGCAAAATCTTTCCAAACGACTATAAGTTTGTCAATTTTTGAAATATAAAATAAAAGGGTATTTTTTATATTTTTAATTTTTAAAAATTGGGGTGATTCGATAAAATATTAGTTAAACGAGTTTTAGTTAATCCAATGAGATAAAAACTTTTGAGGGGATAAACACTAAAATTAAGTTGGAAAATTAGAAGAAAAAATGGGGTGGATATAAAAATGGGTTTGGTTAAATAACAAAAATTTAATAAAAAAAAAATGGATAAACCTAAGGTGGTTAGGAATTTGGGGATTGTGGTGTAGCTAAATTAGATTAGGTTTCAGTTCTAATCTAGTTATAGTTTGAGATTAAGTTGAGGAGTCCTTATAGAAGTAGGAGTTTTGATGAAAAATGAAATAAAATCTATAAAAAGATTGGCTTATGTTGTTAATAAGGGAGATTTTTTTTTTTTTTTTTAAGTTTTGGAAAGAAATGGGTGGGTAGACGTTAGCAAACCCCCATCCCCAAAAATAGGGTTTTAAAGATTGGACCAATATCCGAGTATCGGGATTGGTCAAACCGGTCCAATCCCAAGCAACAATACAACTATTGTATCAAGTGGTTTTGGATTGGATTGGTCCAACCGATACAGACCGGCCGATCGAAAGTATTATTATTATTATTATTTTTTAATTTATAAAATTATTAATCCAACAGGTATCGGCCTAGATCAGTTCGATCCCGACCGGTATCGTCATTTCAGCTACCGGTCCGGTCAATCCTTTTTTTTTTTTAAGGGACGATCCAAATGTTGGACCGGATTTGTCGATCCTATACCGGATCGTCGATCCGTATCGGGATCGGCCCTGACCGGTCCGATCCGCGATCCCAAGAATAAAATCCTTGCCAAAAAAAAAACTTTTTGGGCTTCTTCGTTCTGGGCTCGCATCCTCTACAGCTTAAGACTTGCAGCAATCCATACAGCACCGTTGGATTGCTGCCACGTCGACTTAACCGTTAACGTCAAATATAATGGTGTTTCGAAATATATTTTAAAGAAAAAAAAACCTTCATCTTCTCTTCTTCTTATTTTCTTCTTCTTTTCTCTCAGTCGTCTCTTCTTAGTCTCTTTCTCATTGTAAGAGGACCTCAGAGAAGAGGTCGACCTCTTCTTTACTCTTCTTGTATCTCGGTGTTGAGGCAAAGTAGAAAACGGTTTTCAAACTTCAGAAGGCTCCGCATCCTCTAAGAACAGGTATGCTATTTGCAATTTTTTCTTATTTGT
>JAUPMG010000004.1:2941754-2953450 GCA_031762675.1 Pachysandra terminalis | reverse complement strand
GATTGTGTGTGCTGTACCTAGTTTCCTATTTGTACAACCCACCAATCACAATCGGTCAAAAGTCAAACATGACAGCTGTTACTAAATTTTTTAAATTAACCCCTAATCTTTTATTATTTATATATTAATCCTATTATTTTTGTTTGCGTTATTACATATACCTAGGTTATTAATTGTTCAAAGTCAAACACTTGCTAAATCTAGGTTCATTACAAAACCTTAGAAGAACATACAAAGAACATCTGCAGTTAAGAATTAGTTCATAGTGATTTATGTGTTCTAAACAAATACAAGTATAGATGAGGAAGAAATAGTTTATGATTTCATCAAGGATTTTAGTAGATATCATACAGTTTATCTTCTAATGGCTAATGTTAAGAGCTTCAAAATTTTAAAGAATTAAAAGAGAAGTAAGACTAATTAGATAGAAGACTTAAAATGCTCAGAATTAATAGATATGGTGAATTTGATTGAGGCTCACCAACTGAACTAAGCAAATTATTGGCCTAATACATGTATCACCAAGAGACATGACAAAACTGTTACGCTTTAAGGCAACCAGTTATACCTTTTAAAGAACAAACCATCTTTAAAACTTGGGATGGTCAGAAGGATGGCAGATTGCAATGGAAAGTACAGTGATGATGTTGACAGCTTAACATCATCATGATCAAACAAAATTAAACCAAAATTTGTTTTACTAAAATATAACAATGGTTTCATGTAATAAACTCGCTGCATTTTTGTGCTTTAGCTTTTAAATTTTAATGAGCATTTGTGTTGCTGGATTTTGTTTTTGTTTCATTCTATGTTGATATAATTGTTTTTTGGAATTTGTGCTTTCATTAGGGATGGCAAAAATCTTACCCAATCTTCCATTCTGCCCAGTATTTTAGTGGGTTGAGTTGGGTTTGTGCTAATGAAAAATGTTTTTTTTTTTTTTCAATCAGGTCAGTTGAACCACCCCGAATAATAAGTGGGTTGGTTTGGATTGTCGGGTTTACATTATAAACTATCAACCCGTGTAAACCCATAAATGTGCCTGAATCCTAGCAACCCATTTATTCATGGGTGGTTCAGGCCGACCACATCATGATCAGACCCATTTCTAACCCGATCCAATCTGACCCATTGGCACCCCTAGTTTCATCTGTTAATGAGTTTATTTGCAAATGGGCTTGGTGATTGGGTTTTCCTTTTTTAATTTTTTACTTCTTTTCTTTTCTAGCTTGTATATCCAATTTCAAAAGATATTCCTCAGATTTTTTCCTGATTTGTGCCAAATGGGATTTATGCTATGACTGTGAGTAACTATGTGCACTGCAGTTATAGGCTGGGGAATCTAAAGTAATTGAACAATTTTGCTTTTATTTTTGGTTCCTTACTAAAATTTCTCCCTTCTTTCTCTTTTAAATTTAAAACAACTATGTGTTTTGAGCTGATTGTTTGTAATTTGTGTGCTGTCTAGACTGCATACTTGCTTCTCTGGCAGTTTCATGTTTAAGCATGCATTGCAGCAATGGTAACCTCATGCTTGGGAACATAAGGGTGCAATCCAGTAGTGCTGATTGCTATGTTCCTTCTTCTACTTATGGTAGTTTTGTCAATGGGACCATAGGCACTATGTGAGCTTCCAATGATAACATCTTTTCCTTATTGCTGTTTTTGTGAGGTGGGGTTCATTCTGGTCACTGAAATCTTCGAATTGGTTTTGTCACTTTCTGCAGGGTGTCCACATTTCTTTAACCTCAATGCCCAGGCAAAATCAATTGGATGCTACTCATCTAAATGCTCACAACTCTGTTGTTCTTTTCTTTTTATATTTTCCCTTTTCCTTTTGGCATTTGTTCTATTATTTTTATATTGAATCGTCTCAAATGATGCAGGGTGGCATCAGTTTCCTCCACTGTAGCTCCACCTTCCTCAACAATCAGGGATCTGTTTGATCCATTGCCTTCACTTCTCTATCTAATGGTATCAAATCAATAAGTCCAAGTACTTCTTTGGTGCCCAGAACGGGGTTTTCTTCTTTTCTTCAGCAAATGGCCCTAGGGAAAGTATCCCCAATGCTCCTTTCTTGGTGAATCCTTTGTATAATTTTCCATATTCCATAGCTTTGTGCCTATTTATGAAATTGGTCATGGTAATGGCATTGCAATTTTTCTCAACAAATGAAATACCTAGATTAGTAGATTGATCTGCGTAGTTGCTTTCACTACTGTTGGGCACCCTTGTCTTTTGTAGGTAACTTCCTTGTTTTGTCATTTGAATGATTTCTGGGTATATTCAAACATTATCTCAGAATCATAATTTTTTCTTATTGCTGGCCCTCCTAGCTTATTTATTTATGTTTATTTTAACTTCTTGTATGGTGCACTCTAGCATTTTGTTTAATCCTATTTCTACCTTGTACTATCAAATTTTGGCAGTTATGCTTTTTATAATCAGTCCCAAGCAAGGTTATCAATCATGGATGGAATCGAAAATCCATAGGGCCACTTAGAATCGAAATGTAATTTTGAATCATAAATCGTAAGATTCATAATAATTTTAGTAGAAGTAGCTTTTGGGGTGTAGTTTTTGGGATTTCTCTTAGGAAAAGGGCTTTTATTGTTTAAACTGTGTAAACAATATTTCTTTTTGTATATTTAATTGTTTTAGACTGTATTCTATATAAACAAGAATCAAACGAGAAAAAGGGAAATCTTTCAATGTTGTCATTTATTGTACTTTGTTTTTAAGGAATAAACATTCGGTGAACCTTATAATAACCAATGGCCATGGGAGACATAGAATTTTATGGATTAATATAGCAATTAGATATTAGAAAAAAAAACATGTGGTAGTACTTGTAGTATTATAAATGTATTAGCACCTAGATCATATTAGGCATTGTTGTATGATTATTCAAGTTCGAATTGCTCAATAAGTAGATTTTATGTATATGATCTACTGTAGAAAAAATCAACTTGTTTTATGATCCTAACCATCAATTAATAGATCTCTAATGTAAAGATTATTGCTCTTATGTATTCATCAAAAAGGTATTGATTTGTTCAAGTATCTTTAGGTATCTAATTGGGTTGATTTTTGGCCTAAAAAGTCTCAATAGAATTGGTCTACATGTTAAACTTTTGGATTGATAATGTCGCCACACTGTGCAAAAGGAGCTTGTACTACCATATTAAGGACTACCTCATGTGTGCCCCAGATATTATGTTCTTTTCTTTATTTTTCATTTTCTTTTTGATGTGTAATGGATTCTTGTATTAGGAACTGGGATAGACTCCAGTAGACAATGTAAAACAACGCTAGCTAGTATTAGCCGATTTACAAAAATAATTAGAATCCCAATTTCCAGAAGAACTCCCAAAGTTCATCCCTTGAATACAATAAAAGTTGAGGGCCAATGAGAAACAAGTCTCAGAACACATTCTTAACATCCAATGTACAAAATTCCTAGCGCAATATTTTTCTCAGAAAACTTTCATATACGTCTTTGAAGTATGTATCCCTAATCTTTTACTCAAAATATGTTACTCAAAGCCAACAACAACAAAAAAAAAAAAAAAGGAAAAACAAATCTATATGTCCTTTTGAATTGATGGTTAAGTTTGTTGAGCTTTACTGGTGCCTTGATTTGCTTGGCAACTTCTGCAAGCATTGGCAAATTCTTGTTTTTAATAAGGAGCTATAGCCTCATATGGGTTGTATATGTAGACTATATATGATAGGTTTTAGACTTGTATAAAAGAATATCTATTACCATAACTAGTTTTATTAGGTGATTTTCAGACTAGGTGCTTGTGAATTTTCTTCCATTGATCATCTCAATCAGGTTGGGTTCATCTCCCAAAACTGATTTTCTATTTTATTTCAATAGCCAACTTGCTTATTGTCCTTCGTTTTGTCCATGTACAACAGTACAAGTAAGAAGTAATTGCACAAGCCACATAGAAGTTAATGTTTCGATAACCAGATCATGAAAATCATGTGAAAGCAGTTACTGTTTAGCAGAGCAGTAAACCTCTTATGCTGTCCCAAGAAGCCGCTTGAAGAAAGAGGATGGTAGAGATACGATAAGAGTATAACAAATTGCTGGAACCCACCACCATCCTCTCTTCTAATCCAACTCTCACCGCTAACCACCCCTTTTTTTTCTTTCATTTTCATCTCCTCTTGCATGTTTCTCCTCTTTAAGAGTTTAATGTGTTAGACCAAAACAAGAACAAAACACAAAGGGTCAATGAAATACAGAGAAGACGTAGGATGTGAGATGATCAGTTGGTTTGAGGGGGGAAATGAGGAGAAACTGTTGTATATATAGAGCCAAGAGGAGGGCCCAATTCTTATTTAAACTTTAGTGTACGTTGTTTAGTTCGTACTCAATACGGAATGCTATTATATCTTTTTTCTCCCTCTCTTGGGCTCTGTACCTATCTTCTTGTGTTACATTGTCGTGTGTTGTCCTTTATTTTGGGTCCACCACACAAGCTGGATATGACTGCAAAATCTTTTTTCTTTTGTAAATGGTATATGCCTTTGTATGTAAGGTGATTGTATACTTTTTATCTTCTTGTATGTAAGGTGATTGTATACTTTTTATCTTCAACGTTTCTTAATCTTTTCCATAATTATGTACTGTAGTGTTTGTTAGGATATTTATTAACATTAATCATGATTATATATAAATATGTGTGTGTGCGCGCACGCAAGGTCACGGCGTTGAGTCTTAATGTTTGCCAGAGGATAATCCATTTGAATATTAGTGGTGTGTCTGTGTGCACGTGCGCGATGTCAATAACATGATAGTGAGGTTAAAGTTAATTACACGGCGATGAGCCTTAATGTTTGCCGGATGATAATCTATGATAATCTATTTGAATATTATACTAATAACCCCCCGGGTTGCTCAGTTGGTAAGGGCAAATAGGGGATTGTGTGGGTTAGGCGCACGGTCTGAAGTTCGATTCTCCAGTTGGGCAGGTTCGGATTTAAGTGGGAGGTCGTGGCGGTGGGTTGCTGCGCAAGCCTCCTACTTGGGATTAGTCGGGCCTAAGGCCCGGACACCTAAGTTATCAAAAAAAAAAAAAATCTGATTAAGAAAATAATTTTTAAAAAGGTACAAAGGTACAATCATTCAAAGTTGTGTTCTTGATTATCATCTATACAGGCAGTAGTGTCTGTATTCTGCAAGATTGCCTTTTGAGAAGGAAAAATATGTTGACCATGATATGAAGAAAGAGGGAGAGAAAAGATTTGATTGGGATCAGTAGATATAAGCAAGGGTGAATAACAATAAGAGAAAATTGTTATTGGACAGACATTTGAATGGGATCGGTAGATATAAGTACAATATATGGAGAAAGAGGGAGAGAAAAGATCTGATGATTTTTAGACCAATTTGGTTCTTTTTGGGCAGACATTTTTGAATCATGTTGATTCTTAAGGTACGTTTGAACCCTTAATTGTTTTTATGGATATGTTTAAACCATTATTGTATCCCAAAAAAAGAGAAAATTGTGTCTTACTGTTCATGGTGATTGAATATCCTGGGAATTTGACAAGTTTCATCTTACCGTACAAAGTCATATATATCTTGATGGGGACCTTGTCAGCTTTGGTTAAAGCGACTGTGCTAATGTTGTTAAGATCTATGGTTTTTGTTGTCATTTATTCTACTTTATTTTTGAGTAATAAACATTTCAAGAACCCTTTGAAAACCAATGGTCATGGGAGACAGAATTTTGGGTGCAATTAGATATTAGGAAAAACATGAGGTAGTCCTTGTAGTACTATTGATATATTAGAACCTAGATCATCTTAGACATTGTTTGTATTGTTATTCTAGTTCAAATTACGCAATGAATAGATTCTATGCATATGACCTACCGTAGAAAAATATCAGCTTATTTTATGATCCTAACCATCAATTAATGGATCTCTATCGTAAAGATTATTTCTCGTGTATTCATCGAAAAATTATTGATTTGTTCATATATTTATAGGTGTCTAATTGGGTGATTTTTTGGCCTAAAAAGTCAGAATTGGCCTGTATGTTAAACTTTTGGATTGATGATATAGCTACACTTCACAGAAGGAGCTTGTAGTACCATATTAGGGACTACCTCATGTGTGCCCCAGATATTATGTTCTTTTATATATTTTTCATTTTCTTTTTGACACGTAACGGATTGCCATATTAAGAACTGGGATAAACTCCAGTAGACAAAGTAAAACAACGCTAGCTAGTATTAGCCGATTAACAAAACTAATTAGAATCCCAATTTCCAGAAAAACTCTCAAAGTTCATCCCTGGAATACAATAAAAATTTGAGGGCCAATGAGAAACAAGTCTCAGAACACATTCTTAACATTCAATTTACAAAATTCGTAGCGCAATGTTTTACTCAGAAAACTTCAGTATACGTTTTGAAGTATGTATGCCTAATCTTTTACTCAAAATATGTTACTCTAAGAATAATAATAAATAAAATAAGAAAAAAAATTATATGTCCTTTTGAATTGAAGGTTGAGTTTGTTGAGCTTTACTGGTGCCTTGATTTTCTTGGCAACTTCTGCAAGCATTGGTAAAATCTCGTTTTTTATATAGGGCTATAGCCTCATATGAGTTGTATACATAAATTATATATCATAGGTTGTAGACTTGTATAAAAGAATATCTATTACCATAAACTAGTTTTATTAGGTGATTTTCAGACCAAGTGATTTTGTATTCCATTGATCATGTCAATCGGGTTGGTTTTATCTTCCACAACTGATTTTCTATTTTATTTTAAGGGCCAGCTTGCTTATTGTCCTTCATTTAATCCATGTACAAGTAAGATGTAACTGCACATGCCACATAGAAGTTAATGTTTCGATAAGCAGATTATGAAAATCATGCGAAAGCACTTACTGTTTAGCAGAAGAGGCTGTGCTGTTTGCATCTTCTGTTTCCATTTGACACTCCTATTCCTCTGAACTATGAATATGATCTATGATTTTGGATATTGAATTGAAAATCACATGAATTGTTTATCTCATGAAGTTTAGACCATATTTTATTTTCCCATTTGGAAGAGAAAAACATTGGTTTTATTATTAAAGAAAAACTTATTCCATGAATTCAAAATGTCATACCTAGTTGGAATTTACTTTTCCTTAGTCATATGTTTCCTTTTTTCCCCCTCAATGTTTGCTAAGATGGAATTTCCACAGTACCTCTTGAGAGTCTTATTTAGGGGTGTGACAATTAATGATTGTAGCAAGGTTGAGATTAGAGCCTTATTGCAAGGCTAAGGTTTCTATGTTTCCTTAACTGAAGACCTGTTAGAGTTGATTCATCTACTGCTAATATAACAAAAAGATGTAGAAGCTCATCATTATTGGACCTTACAAGATTGTATTATTTAGACTATTGTACTGCCAATTCTCTTTTCAGTTTAAGATTACTGGGAGGGGGTACCGAAATCTCTCTCTAAATGCCTAGTCTGATGAATATTCTTTTTCTTCTCCTTCATTTACAGAATAACTGGAAACATAATGAAGAATTCCTTTCTGTTCCGATGGATTGAATTCTTTTGGTTCTTAGAGAAAATCTCAAGCATAAAGTGAAGCCCCTTCTGAGGTGAGGCTTCCCCCATGCGAAATAATAATTGAAGAATGGTCATAGCATCTCCGGTTTAAGATGATTATGTTTGCTTTACACTCTGTTCCACTTTCATCATTTCACCGTCCCTTTATGCGAAATAATACCAGCAATACATTCATTAAAACTAATTCATGCTAAAAAATAGCAATAAAGCAAATAAAAGTTAAAGAACTTTACAAAATTCTTGGGGCATATGTGTTCAATTTTAGTGCACAAATAATTAAACAGGGAAATTAAGTACTATTAACTCCATTCATCCACACACACACACACAAAACTCCATTTATCCGAAAAGAAAAAATAATTAGAAATTGTTGATGATTGACATCTACTACTTGTCTTTCCATTAGAACTAATTACCAAATAGCTACGTCACAACTACACAAAAAAAGCTGAGAGAAGCAAAATTCAGCAACAAAAGCAGTTCCCCTCTAATAAGGTAAGCATCTATCATTCTTTTCTTTTAATTTTTATTTTTTTCCCTTCAAATTTTGATCAACCATGCGACCTCAATCAAAGCTTATACCTTATATTTGGATGGATCCTGTTTAAGTATCTTCTTCAACAAACATGGAAGGGAAAAGCACTAAGATGATGATGTTGGTGGTGGTGGTGGTGATTTGTCTCTCGCTCAGTATGCCATAGGACTTGAAGGAAGTCATCAACAGAACATGGAAGCCTTAGTGGACCTGTCGTGTGGTACCCGTATACCTCCTGTGCTTTCTCAAGAAGCCGCTTGAAGAGAGGATGGTAGAGATATGATATTGGTATAACAAATCGCCGAAACCCGCTATCATCCTCTTCTAATCCAACTCTCACTGCTAACCATCCCTTTTTAACTTTCATCTTCTTCTCCTCTTGCATGTTGCTCCTCATTAAGAGTTTAGTGTGTGAGAACAAAACGCAAAAGGGTCAATAAAATTCAGAGAAGACTTGGAGATGTGTGAGATGAGATGATCAGTTGGTTTGAGTCTTGAGGGGAGGAGCGAGGAGAAACTGTTGTTTATATAAAGCCAAGATGAGGTCTTATTTTAAGTTTAGTGTACGTTGTTCAGTTCGTACACGATACGGAGTACTATTATAGCTTATTTGTTTCTCCCTCTCTTGGGGCTCTGTACCTATCTGCTTTTGTTATATTGTCAATGTGTTGTCCTTTATTTTTGGGTCCACCACACAAGTTGGATAACGACTGAAATAATCTTCTTTATTTTGTTAATGGTATATGCCTTTGTATGTAAGGTGATTACTTTTTATATTCAACTTTTTTTTTTTTCTCTTTTCCATGATTCTGTACTGTAATGTTTATTAGGATCGATTAACACTATTGTTCCACGTCACCCAAAAGTCATCAACGTGCTTGTATCCTGTGCTGAATCGCTTGTATCCCGTGATGGGACACTTGTATCCCACAATAACTTTTGGGTGACCTGGACCAATAGGGTGTTGCCCGCAGCCAGCCGCATAGAAAACCCACCCGCATCTTATCTGCACACATGGAGATGAGCATTAATGTTTGCCAGAGAATAATCAATTTGAATATAATACTAATAATCTGATTAAGAAAATAATACAAAAAGTAAAATGGTACAACCATTCTAATAAATTTGGGAAAGTTGTGCTCTTGGTCATCATCGATACGGGTAGCAGTAATGCCTTGATTTTGCAAGATTGCCTTTTGAGAATGAAAAATATGTTGACCAAGATATGGAGAGAGAGGGAGAACAAATATTTTAATGCAATTGATAGGTATAAAAGGGGCTAAGCAAGGGTGAATAACAATAATATCTTAGATAAAAGTATAGGATATTGACAATTATTTACCGTTTTACAGTTTTTTCACCAAATGCAATGTCTTCTATATGTGACCCAAATTATTATTTCTTTTTAAATAAAAACATTATTAAAGTAGTGTTAAATGTAATTAAATGGATGATGAGGGGTTTTTTTTTTTTTTTTTACTTTTTTGTTTATTCTCTCTTGAGGATGGAGATTTTTTCTTAGTGTGTTGATATATAAATATGAAGTGTGGTTTTTCATATTAGTATGATAAATTGTGGTGCTAGAACATAAAAAATCAATTTTGACACTATACTAATTAAGTGTGACGTTTGAAATCCAGCTTATTATCTCTCTCTTATTTTCATTATTACTATGTTTATATTTGATTCAAACAATAATTAAACAAGTGGGCTTTGAAGGAAAGTACATCGTTTAAATATAGAATATTTCAAAGGGTTATTGGTTAGCTTTGGTAAAACTTGTAATGGTTAGTGTTTTTCAAGTTCGTTTATATTCATATACTTTATATTGGATGTGTATCAAATAGTTTTATGAATCATTACTCAAATATATATATATATATAAAGAGAGAGGGAGAGAGAGAGAGAGAGGAAGGAAGTCATAGTGGGTTCAGAAAAGTTATTATGCATGTCTCAAAGGGCACACGAGTGGTGAGGTTACCTTCCGGAACCTTTCGGTTTGAAAGATTTTAATTTTGGAAAGCCAAGGAGTGAAATGATTGGTTAGTTAAGGTGGTGAAGGAGGGACCAAGTGAGTGATGTCCTTGTTGTATTAAGCCTATGACTACCTGCCGTTGGGCGGTGGTGGAGTACTGTGCTCACCACCATATGCCAACCTTCTCCCAATCGTGTAAAGCAACTATTACCTACTACTACTATTCCCTAAAAAAATCAAACAATATATTATTTATAATATTAAATGTCTTGAAAACTGAACCAGACCGGTCGGACATCTCAATGGTTTGGTTATTAAACTAGCGTGAATTGGATCAAATTAGTATATAGCAACAAGAACAAATGACAGAATACCTAATTCTAACTAGTTGGATCACTAATATGAATCTTGTTTTCTGTTTTTTATCCCAATATGTTAAAAAGTATATCTTCGATCAGATTATGACTATCTATTTCTGACTGACTCGTTCAAATTAGTTTTAATGTTTTATAGCTTTGTTAAATCATTCATTAAGTATCTCACGCACATTTGAATAGGTGCCTCCAAAGATTATTGTTTTACATGTCTAAATTATTTTAATACATTTTCTTTTATTTTATCTCTTATTCAGACCAAGATCTAGATATTCTTGGATTAAAAAAAATCAAAATAACCAAATAAAAACAGATAATTTTTTGTTTTATTTAAATATGTGATTAGGTTCCAGTTGTTTTGATTAAACCACCGGTTTAACTGGTTGAATCCGACTGCGCCTCAGCGGTTTGATGCACGGTCCGGTTTCTCTTCTCTCTCTTGCGGTGGGGTCGTCACATTATTCCCTTCCGGCCATATACATTGGAAATTTGGACTAGCGTGTTAATCTGTCACTCTTTTTCTTTTTGGTTAAGGATCTGTCACTCTATTTCAGTTCTTGGTCGGTGACAAAATCTTCCCTTCCTTCTTATATCTATCTATCCCTTTCTGTTTCTAGAATTCCGTTTCTTTATTTTTAGGGATACACTTCTTTCAAAAACTTGACAAGAATTGGTAATTTATATTTTGTAATGAATAAATATATTAGAAAAGACCTTTGGTCTGGTAACATAAATGAACCAATACGACCACCATTTCAAAGAAGTAGGTAAAGAGAGCCTGTCTCAAGATAGGTTAAACCGTCGAACAGTCGTTTTGTCAAGAGCGTTCATTCTCAAATATGACATGTGAATAAGACAAAGAGAAGAGACAGGAGAAATGAATATTAAACTATCTGATAAGCCAGTTAGAATGCATATTTCAGAGCAAGAAAATCTCAAGAGTTCGAGTGACTCAAAGTCTATAACATGTATTGAGAAATACACTAGCTTTCCTCTTTCTCTCTCAATGTCTTTATTCACTGTTGTTTTCTACCTCTTAAATTTTCAGATTTTTAGAGATTCTCCAGATTTCCTTTAATAGATGATACGGTCTTGATAAGTATCTAATAGTTGTATTTTTATGCCTCTTACCTATATGTTTTAGTCTATTTAGCTGTGCTTAATTGTATGGATTAATGCATTTTCTGTGTTTTGCAGGTTTGGTGGTGTTAAAG
>JAUPMG010000004.1:2910104-2929040 GCA_031762675.1 Pachysandra terminalis | reverse complement strand
CTATGTCTTTGTTTAATCATTATAAATGCATGCTTGTGATGCTTATGCCTCATGCTTTGGGAATGTAAAATTCCTCGCATTACACCAATGTGTTTTAAAACATTGCTTGAAATAACTAGTCTATAGGATTCCATCCAATCATAGTCCTTGGTAACACAGTGAAAATTCTACAACGCTCCTCTAGTCTCTTAGGAAATCAGATAGGTAGATACCTAAAAATCTTTAACCTATTGCTTTTCTAATATCAATCATGATCCAGACTTGCTTTGTGGTTTCCAAAGAGGATATGGTCTTGTCCTGAAAAATCCTCATGTCCTTTTGGTCCAAAATCCGACATAATAGTATGGTGTGTACATCTCCATAAAAATTTATCTGTCACTCTGAGGTTGGGGCGTTCCACATCCCTATGCCTTGTCCCATCTTGTATTCGATGCTTATAAAGGTTATTGATTTCTCCCTGAAAGGTTGACAAGATACTAGTTTTATGGTTATCATTACACAGGCACATGGTTTTAAAGCTCAATTTCAAGGGAACTTTCATGCCTTCAAAATAGGGAAATTTTGAAGAAAATTTCACTTTTTCGCAATATTTCCAGTAAAAACCTATGCAAAAACTTGTAAAAAGAAAGAAGTATCAATGTAGGGGAAACATTGGTGCTTTTCAAAAAAGGGAACTTTTGCGGAAAATTTCATTAATTTTGGGGAAATATAAAACCATGCATGGGCTGAGTATGGCCTAGTCATGGGCATGAGCAAGAGCAGCTCATTAATATGGGTTCCTTGCTCGACATTTAATTGTGGGATTTTTTGGTGACTGGTTCAGGTGTTTTGGTGTTAGAACAGATGTCCCAAGGTATTGGCGTGGTGTCTAGGGATGGGGCAATGTGATGAGTGCTACTGTAAATTTGGTGGCTTGAGGGCTCACATGAAACAAGTTATTATGGTGATGTCCAGTTTGATCCATTGGCTAGGGGTGATATTAAGATGCCTGGAAGAAATTTCTTAAAAAAAGTGCATTTATAGAGTAAATATATATATATATAGATAATTGTAGAGCAGCTTTCATGGGGTCCTTGCTAGTCCTTTTATATATATATATATATCTAGATGCAAGGTTTTTGGTGACTAATTTAGGTGTTAGAACAGATGTCCCATGATATCAGTGTGGTGTCTGAGGAATGTCATGACTCCTACTAAGAATTTAGTGGATTGAGGGTTCACACAAACCAGGGTATGTTATACCCACTTCAATGCATTGTGGTGGTGCTCAATTTGATCTGTTAGTAAGCAGGTTATATTGAGATGTCGGGAAGAAATACCTCAAAAATATTGCAGGCATAGGCTAAAAAAGCATATATAATTGTAGTCAGTGTTCCAAATGTCACTTTCACTTGAAATTTTGCGATTGAGCCTTGGCAAAATTTTACCAAAATTTTTAGGGATATTTTTGTTTTGACAGATTTTCTGTCAGGTGAGATATTTTTCTTTTGATAATTAACAATACATTCATTAATCATCCTAAATCATGACAAACAGTAGATTACGAAGTGTGATCCCAAAAAAGTACATAAACAAAACCCACCCACATACCACTATAAACAACAAAATAACCTAAGGCACCTTAAGGTCAAAAAAGAACCCAAGGTCCAAATAACCATACTCAAACTGAGCTCTCTAGGCTATCCTCAATAGGTATCCCTTCCGTCAAAACCTCCCTACCCATCCCCCGTCTGGCCCAAACATCCGCTACCTCGTTTTCTGACCGAGGAACGTGGATGAAAGTAACACTCAACTCCTGACTAAGATGCCTCCTAAATCTAACAAGATGCGCGAGTCTCCACAGGTAATACCAGGTCTCTGACATCCAGGAAATCATTGAGAAAGAGTCGCCCTTCACCTATAAATTCCCTACCCTGATCTTCAAAGCCCATATCTCCGATGTCGTAGAATCCCCCACCCCAAATTGGTAAACAACCAGGAAAAACTTGAAATTTTTTAATGAAACTTCAGGGTTCACTAAAAGATACATAGATACATAAATAACTTAAAATATAATGACAAAAAGCTATGCATATTAAGGAATACAACTTAAGGAACTAATTTACGTATTGTTAGTATGAACTGATATATGATTTATGAACTGCCATCGACACAGAATCAAAATAGATTTCAATGTCATAAGAACAAAATGGAAGCAACAACAGGAATTTTAATATCCAAATTCCAGCTCACAAGATAAGTCACATCCAAAAAGAGTGCTGAGCTAGCTCGAAGTCATTACCCCCAGCCCTAATGCGACCAAAGTAAATTTACTTCACATGTTTACAATATTGTGCCAATTCATGGGGTGATGATACCAATGCATATACTCACGCAAATACCTCTACTTCTGATCATAATTGATATTCCCCAATATCCCCCTGTATGGACACTGAGGACAGTGATTGATTTCTGTAACTATAGCAGAAGACATAGGTACAAGTGGATATGCATATCCATATGGATTATATCATGATGGTCGTGAGCTCTTTGGGAAGATCTCTTGTCAGTAGTAATTCCCAATTTTCTCTATATCCATAACTGTGTGCAAACTCCTGCCCAGAGCCTTATGGAACATATCCATGATATGGGGACCCTGACGGTGCATCATAACTATCAGATGTCTCCCAACCAGAGGAATATCCAGGTCAGTATGATGATTTCAATGAGGGACCTTGCTACCCATGTCCAATATGTAGATGAGATAAGAAATAATCCTCCTTTGCACCCATTCTTCTAATCCCATGTACACTATCTCCAACATTGCATATGAAAACATAAAAAGTAAAAAAAAAAAAGTCATAACCCGAAGAATTATCTTAAATATGTAAATTTATCCAGTCGAGGCATTCTTGATTGAGAAAAGTGAGGCTCATTCTTCCATTTTGGGATCTTTAGAATCATTATTATTGATCCTTATCAGCTGATACCATTAAAAATCAAGGTGATTTGACATGTATTGATTGATACATTTACCATTAGGTTCTTATCGGCCACCCTTAAAACTGATAATACTCGGCCGATACTTAAAACCTTGGCTGAATTGATGTCTTGACTCATTTGCCCGAGGACATAGTGGTGGAGCACCATGATCTTTATCCTGGTTAGCATTGTCAAATTGGGCCTCTTTAGTGAAGGGAGTCAGAAGCCTTTGACTCTCTTTAGCACCTCTACTGCCACTATACTCCCTAGAATAGGGCGGTCAATGGATCGGATCATGGTCCGAATTTGATCCGAATCCGATCCGAGAAAAGCTGATTTAGTAAGGGATTTATGATCCGATAATCCGATAAGATATGATCCGATTCGATCCGATTTGAATTGGATCAAATTCGGATATAGGCTGATTCGATTCGATAAGAGTCCAATCCGATTTCATTTGTGTACATATATAAAGATATAAAATATATATCACGGATTTATATATGTATGCATACATAATATTGGGTGACTACAAGTATTAAACATATAATTAGAAATAAGTCATTAGTTTAGGATACCTTTAAAAACAAATTAAACATATATCAAATTATATTTCTTTTTATCTGATTTCTTATAATTATAAAATAGGTTTACCAAAAAATTCGACAATTATTCGAATCCGATCCAATTCGAAACTAATCGGATTTGGTAAGGGATTTATGATCCGACGATCCGATAAAGTATGATCCGATTCGATCCAACTTTTAATCAAATCAAATTTGGATATGCCTTGATCCAGTCCGAATCCGATCCGTTGACAGGCCTACCCTAGAACCACCCCTGATCATTGTTATCATCATCGCTCCCAGTATCCTGAATCAATGCTCATCAATGATCTTATAAGCCTGTTTATAGAAACAGGTTTAATTTGCTCCTTCATTACTCGCATTGATTTGTAAATAGATCCTATTGTTGACCACGAGTTTGTATTAAAATTATAAATTCTCTATAAATGGGTTCAAGAATTTTCACTATGTCATGAACTTTGTCCCATGGTTAAAAGTATTAGTATCTAAAGCTGTATCGATCACCCCCAATACCGATACTTCTTTGCCAATCGGGATTGGTATCAGACTGGATCTTGTTGAGACATTTTGTGGAATTAAGGTATTTTGCAAGTATCGACTGATACGTAACATCATATATCTCATATTGGTTTAATCCGATACTTTAAACCATGCTCTATCCTAAAAAGGGTTCATCACAACTATTACTTTTACCTTCTGTCGGATAGTATGAATCCGGGAATAACTATTCCAAGCATTTCTTGCAAAATGTGCCCTCAACCATGGTCTATTGCCAAAGAATGCTCTCTAGAGCATTGTACTTCGTTGTAAATCATGACGTACCGAGCCACATTACATCTCCCTAACAACAAACTACCTTTGTGCAATTGCTAAGTGTTGAGTCAATACAATAGGATGCACATGGGGTCGAATAGATTCGATATCTCTCCGTTAAAGCTTTCCAGCTTTTATAAAAATAGTCCCATTGTCTATTACAATTTTGGACTACATTTCTTCGTTCTACCTATTTAATAACATCTTTCAACAACCCTGCTATATGTATCCTTCATTAGATGCATCCACCGTCTTCGAGAATATTGCTCTCAATCTATCATGAATTTGATGATGCGCAATTTAGTGGGTCCTTTCCACTCATTGTACATGATATTAACGCCATATTAATTTTACAAGGGCTTGAAACTATCAATAGATTCTTTAATCACCCTCTCCTCTTCATCTAGATATTGTTCCATAGGGGCTTCACTATCTCTCCCAGCCTCTCGAGCATGTCTATCTTTGACATTACCACCACTCTAAGCATCCTTCAACTGCTTTTTGCCTTGCATCAGTTGACTTATAAAGATATGGATTCATAGGTAGATTTGGTAATCTAATACATTAGGAGCATCTAAATGGGGAACCCGAAGTCCCAACATGTGATGAAGGTCCAACGCCATGTTTTAATGCTCTGTCTTCTCCTACTATAACTGCACGGATGCTTGCCAACCATCATGATAGATTATCCTCTCCTCAATGTTATAACCAAGAAGATACACAAAATCATCGTATTCATCCTCCTCTGCAGCTGCTGGTGGCTTTATAAGTCGTGCCAATCTCTTGTTCTTTAACTTCATCTCTGCATTATTCTTAGTTGTTGTTGTCATAGCTTGCATCTCCTTCACTTTAGGAAGTACTTTTGGACAATTCTTTACATTCTTGAAAACTTCAGCCCAATGCTCCTTCAAGTGAGACACCCCCCCTTTTTGTAACACATCCATAATATTTACATGGACTTATTTTTTTCACCCTCAAATGGCTCTCCATGATTCCACTCTGTATTAGGTTTCATTCCCACCAATGTCGTTCTGTATTGCTATATTTTTTTGTGCATTGTAGGTCCCAAGCTCGGGTAAAGGAGGAGGGTAGTTGTCAGGTTGGCAGCCAGCATCATTCTTTTGCTAAACCTCTTATGACATGATACTGAACCCAACTAGTTGGGATATGACATTTTTTTGTTGTTGTTGTAGAACCCGTTTAATAGGATTAGGTTCCGGGTTTATAGAACCGGTTCATAATCAGGTTCGGATTTCAGTTTAATAAAAGATGGCTCCGTTAAGAATCAAGTCTATGTGGGTATACCCGTCGGGTATTGGGTCTCTTGGGTTTGTTATGTGATTTATTAATTATTCTTTATATCCTTAAAGATAAGATAGCTTGGAACTAAATAAAAATTTAATTTATAACTTCAATAATTCATTATCATGGTTATTAAAGACGGTCGCCTAGGCGTCTAGGCATTTTTCCAAGGGCTCTGGCGACGATCTTCTAGGCTGAGTGTGCCTAGGCGACAAGACGGGGTATCGGGTCTCCTGGGTTTGTTATCTGATTTATTAATTTTTTTTGTTTAATTCTGTTTTCTGAAATTGCTGTGATGCTAACTGTATGAATTTCATACTATGAAATTGTTATATTAATTAGCCTGTGCTGCAATTGTTTTGCTTTCACATTCAATTCTTTAGTTTACTAGAAGCCTCTTTATTTTGCATAATTCACTTAAGTCCGGCTGTATTGCTAGTCCTTATTTGTATGATATCTGTTTAAAAAAAAAATTGTCGCCTAGGCGAGCTCCTAATCGCCTAGGCGATAGGCAGGTCTGTCGTCTAGCCTCTCCTAGGGGTTTTGATAGTATTGTTCATTACTTAGATTTTCGACAATGAATAATTACAACATTGATTAATTAACCTAATCAAAACTAAATGATAATTGGTCTACTAATTTTTCATTTTTAAATGTCAATTTAAGTTAGACATTCATTTTATGTTATATGGACGGTGTGTAATATGTTTTGGGTGCAATTATTCTATCTAAATTTAGATAAATCTATGTTTTTGGAATGAGATTGTTGTCATGATAATCAAATAATGTTAATATAGTGGAAGTAAACACTTTTCTATGTACATTAATGTATTAAGTAGTGGGTACCCATTAAAAATCGGGTATTTGCGGGTTCGGATCTGTGAATAAGGGTGACAATCCTGGACCCAGAACCGTCAAGACCCGGAACAATTCCATATAACAAGGTTCAGTTCTGGGACTTGCTGGACCCATCCTGAACTCGATTCATTGACACCCCTACTAAAAAGTAATTATACAATCAATTAGTGGCCAATCAATTGGGTGAGCCAAAACAGTTTAACTTATTTTTAGGGATATAAACATTAACTTATTACTTGCACTTTGACCCCCTCCATTAACCTTCCATCATGGAAAGTGCTTACATCAGCAAATTTCTTTGATATGAGGACTTTTTTACACTTGTATTGGCACCAGACGTGCAAAAAGACATTTATGCCATTCGTTAGACATTTTATCATCCCCTTTTTACCATTTTCTATTATTGCTTTTTTTTTTCTTTTTTCTTTTTTTATTAAGGAGATAAATCTTTCAAATAAAGACTTATCTTCTTCACATCATCTACAATACCTGAGGAAGCCAAGGTGTTCCGCACCCGACATGCACCCAACCTGCTGTCAGTGTTTAGAGTTTTTCTACAATCCATGTCCATCACTTCATATTCATCTCTACCTGCAGAAAGAAGTGTACAATGCTTTGAAGCGTTCTTGGCTACAGCCAAAGCACTCTGCACCTTAGGGGTCACCAAAGATTCCCATGTAGTAGCCCTCTGAAATCTATTTTGGATCCTGGCCATCCAATTCATCCTAATAGTATCCACCAATGTAAGAATCGGTTTGCCCCTAATATCTCCAATCCAATGATTGAATGACTCTGCCATTTGTTTGTGAGGTGGTCTCATTCTTTAAACAGGGGTCGAAAGCATGCCTAGACCACGCTGACACGGGGACTGCATCCAGCCAATTATAAGCATCAATTGATGCTCCCTTCATCCTTTCCATATTTTTGTTGAACTTAACTCATTGTAGGACCTGGCAAAACTCCAAAATAGATTCTTCAAAAGCAATCCTGAAAACTTGATCTTGAAATTGCTGTACAAGTCTCGACAGCAATACTGATGACTAGCTTCTGACATCACCTTACAAATTCCATCCAAAACATTGAATTGCACAGTGAGTTTTAATAATAAAGGTTAATTAATTCAATAATACAAGTTGCATCAAAATCTAATAATAAAAATAAAATAAAATTTACCTACCTGCTGAGTACTGACGATCAGTCATGAATAATGTCCATGGCTTTCCACCCAACACGCCAATGACCATGTGCAAATATTGTTAGACGAATAGCCAACTATTCTTGGTCTCACTCTCTACTATGGCAAAAGCCACTAGAAACAAACCATTATTGCCATCAAGTGCAATAGTTGCAAGCATGACACAACCGTATGGAACCTTAAGATGACATCCATCAAAACCTAAAAAGGGTCGGCATCCTTCTAACAATCTAGACATCATGGAGGCAAAACTCACAAAAGTTCTCTTGAAAGTAGGAGCTACACTAAGTGTAGGCCTATTGAGCTGGATCTTCATCAAATTTACCAGGATTAGTCAGTCTAACAACTTCAGCATATGAAACAACTTACCATACGACTCACTGTGGTTGCCTTCACTGGACTCAACACCATATTTTTCTCTCATCTCAACTTTAATTGTGGAATGTTTTGTACTAGGATCAGCCCAGAAGTTGTGCCCAATCTTTCTGGCAACCCAAGAAGAATTGCCATGCTTATTCTTTGAAATCTGAATACATGTGTGCTCTGCCTGGTATGTCTTAATGTCAAAAGTGACTCCATCCAGCAATGGTGGTGCATTTGCCACTTGCATTCCTTTGCAGCACAATGAGCCATGAAACATGTCCTCTCATTTTTTAACTGTAAGAATATCAAAGCCTTCTTTGATAGCATAATCATGAAGTACTTCTCTTAAGTCATCCACTGAACGGAATATTTTACCTTTCTCTAACTGAACTTTATCCCTTGCTTCCTCCATGTCAAACTTTATTTTTTTTTTGGTTGTCCTTTCCGACGACCAACCTCCGCATTAGTATCATAATCACTGTCATACTGAGATTCAGATATGTAATTGGATAATCCATCTTTGTCATACTCATTACTTTCAAAATTTGATAGGCACCTACCACTAGATTCCTCATCATCTTTACTGTCAAATCTCCACTCATCACTGAAACTTTCAACTTCATCACCACTACTATAATCATGCGATTGATCATCTTTTCTAACTTTTGAAGAACTCACAATTTGAGAAGTCTCAACTTGTTGTTTGACTTGAGACAATTTTTCTTCGGCCCTAGCAACAAGATGAATTTCATTTTTCCCCTCGTAAAGGGAAAATATTTGAAGCATATCACCATCACAAGCTAGTGTTCTTACATCTCTTGTACCTGGGAGAAAATATGTTATATGGACTAACTTGCCAAGACCAATCTGTTCAGCCATATTATCACATCCCAAACCTAGATATCTTATTGGAGTCTCTAAAGATTTGAAATATGAATCTCACCCCATTCCTCATGGGAGTGGTAGTCAATACATTGCCAAACACATTGAATCCATTAAGATAATTATAAAATCTTGAATTAAAATGTCTTAAAAATAATCCATTACATCAAACAGCAAAACAACGGAAATAAACTACTCCTAGTCTCATGCTTCAATCAAATCCTACCAACTACTCAAATCTAATCCTAACTAATGATAAAATCATATAAAAACATAAAAGCCAGTAAATCCTACTATAAAATCTACTAAAATCATCCATCCATATTCCTATTAAAACTAATATCTTCATCATATGCTTGTCCTCCATCTTGATCATCATAGTCCTGCTATCCCTCATCTATAGATCCTGAAATATGGTTGCTTAAAAGCGTAGGCTACACTTAGCTTGTAAGTAAACAAAACAAACAGTATTTAAGAAATGAATTAGGGATATATCCACTATTCATTGGTATTCCCATAAACAAAAACAAAATATTAGTAAATGCAATATGATATGATATGTGATGCAATACAATATGTTATGCTGTGATGTGCAATGCAATATGATATGCTGGTTCAATTATTAATGAATGCAGTGCATGCTCATGCAACAATATATATAATTACCAGGTGTGATTCAAGAACAATCATATGAATTCAATATGCATGTTGTTTGTCATTTGATTAGTGTATGCCCCACACCCGATCCAACCCCTGGCTATCCAAGATGAAAACCATCCCCCAAATACATGGCCGGAATTGGGGGGTTATTCTACATGCGCATCGTAGTTTTAAGGGCTTGCGACCAAATGGGCTTCCCTTGTGAACCATACATTAGCCGATCTACTAACAAAATTTCACTCGGTTATTCGTCCAACAAGACAGGAATAATGATTGGTCTATTGGGATAGCGACTCCCTCAACACATGCAAATCGTAGTCCATCCGGGACTTCCTCACCAACATTATAAATTCCAGATTACAACATCACTCATTATATCCATAAATTTCAGAAATATGGAATTATGGGGTCAAGTCAAGGCATTAGATCCAATCAAGGTCATCATGTTCCATAGGCATATGTTGTGCAAGTGGATAGTGCAATTAACTAAACAATCAATTGTGTATATGAACAAGTGTAATATAAGCCATAAAATATGATCATGATATGTTATAAGATGATAAGATTCAAAGTCAAAAATTCATATATTGGGCAAACATGGCAAAATTCTTCAAATAGGCAATCCATGCAAAATATTCATCAAAATCAAATTCCAACACCACAAACAGTCTCAAATAGGTCAAATACAACTGCTGTAAAAGTTTCAGGCCAAATGGGCAAACTTGGCCATTCTTGGCCTGCCGACCACAGGGCCGAAGAGGGGGCTGAAGCTTTCAGTCCACCTTTCGGCCTAGGGCTTCGGTCCCTTTTCCAAAAACTTTGGCATAAAAAAAATAGTTTCAGTCCTCTGCTCGGCCTCCCTCGGAGTGGACCAAAGCACGGGAACCCCAGAAATTCACCCCTTTTTCCCCAAAAAGTTCCAAAAATCCAAAACATAAATAATTCAATCAATTTGAAACAAATTTTCGAGGAAAACCTATAATTTACAATGCAGACCATTCACCTAGCTTACCTTAATCCTCATATGACATTCAAACCCAGAAATTCATACCTTTGATCATGTTTTGAATGAGTAGAAGAAAAGATATTTTATAGATATGCTATGTCATACTCAAGGAATATGACATATGTACCTATTGCATATCGACAATAAAGCTTGTTTGAGTACTTACCTTAGAGTTGTTAATGTTGTTGAGTACTAACCCACACAGTTTATGTTATCTCAAAACCATCATCAGTCACATCTCAGTCATACAACCATGACCATTCCAAAGGAGTGGCATTTGCTGTTGCACTGGATTTCTTTCTTGTAGTTTCCTATGAAAAAAATTTGACCAGACACGTGGAGTTGGTCTTTTCCCATTGACTACCTAGCCACACAAACTATGGTGAGGATGCTTCTCTATCTCCAACTATAATTGGGCAAGGATATGTTGCAAGATGATGTTTGATTCACTATTATTTTCAATAGCCAATTTCGTCAGTCCTCTACCACATTCCACACTTGTATGGAAAATAATGTTTGATTTCCAAGCATCTGTTTCTGATACACTTATTCCTGAAATTTGCTCTATTAAACAAACCAACTTTTCTTGTGGTGCTTTAAGAAAGTTCGTGGTTGATCAACATCTTGAGTTCGACAAAGATTCAGGCAACATCATAGTTGTTGATCAATGGAATCATTGTTTTGGATAACAGTGTTTTCCTTGTTGGTAGTTGTAATGAGTGGTGTTGTAGCTTGAATACTTGATTTTGATCAGTATTTATTGCTCCAGACTTACAGCAGAACGGATGTCATTCATTAGTGCTTCGAATTTTTCTTGCTTGTTTTTCCATCATCCTATCCATCTCCTTGGTTGATCCATTTGATCCATTACCTTGACAAGAAGTTACTTGAAAGGAGTCCCATTTGCACTATATTTTTTTCCCACTTTTAAATGCTTAAACCAATACTTGCGTAAAACTGTTCATGAAATGAGCAAAATTGTGACTGTATGATAAGATCAGGGAGACGGGTGACTTTGAAAGGAAATTCAAGGAAGAGGACTGAAATGTAATTTTGAATTCTTTTTTCCTTTCCTCTATTATTTCATCATTCTTTTCTTTATTCTATCTTTTTTGTTTTCTTAATTAAAGAGGTGAGAAGGGAGTAAGCAATGACCTACTTCCAAGAAGGGATTGCTGTGGCAGGTACTACAGTGATGTCACATTGATATCATCCTAGCAGCACAAAAGAAAATAAGAGGATAGAGAAAGAGAGACAAAGGGAAGAAGTGAGAAAGAAAAGAAGGGGATATGCGGGCACGGAAAAGGAAATGAGAGACACTTGGTGAAAAGAGAGAGAGAAAATAAAGAGGGGAGAGAGAATAATGAAAAAGGGATATATGCATAAGGCATAGGGATTAAAAAGTGTATGCATAGAATCTAGAGTTATGAATATTTGTGATATGATTAGGTAGGAGGAAAGATTGTTCTCTTCTACTACAAAATAGTGGTTTCATTGGTCATATAACGTACTTGGTTGTATGAGCACTTCGGTATGAGTTAGGAACTCTAACTATATGACAACGGATTGTTTCACTGATGCCATGGCCCAAGAGAAAGATCTGATTGTTTAAAAAGGGATTAGAATATAATGCACTTGTACTAAAAATTGATGCCTAGCAAGCTCAGACTGGACAAATCCGATGATTGAGTAGCGGAAGCAAGTATAGAACAAAGGTAGGAATCATTTTTTATCAGTTAAAGATTAATGTACGATTGATATAGTGAAAAAAAAAAAAAAAAAAAAGAAAGGAAACAGGCCGAAAAAGTATACAAAATATGAATCCCCTCAGTCCAGCCTATGTACATGATATACATTAGGAAGCCCAAAAAAGAAACTTAAAAAGCCCTTACATACAAAAGAACTCCATCTCTAACCTTTGAACAAGAATAATTACAAAGACTCCCATCACCCCTAAATGAAAAGAGGAAATAAAACTAAATTTAAAAATTCAAAAGTAAAGGATAGAAAACACCTAATCAATGACTCTCTGCCTCGCACTCCATGCCGTCATAAGAAACAAATAATTGAAACTTTAAACAAAACAAAATCTTACTGATGTCCTAACTAGCATCTGGGTGAGGCCAATTAAGATGAACCAGTTAACTCTTAACATGCTTGTTGCGATATTTCCTGAATTTTCGTTGAGTACCTCTCCATTTTCTTGATTTTACATGATTTATCTCTAATTTTAAGGAATTTGAAATTATCTTGAAATTGCCTTAGTAACTTCCTCATTTGAGTCTGCCACAAGGTAGGAATTATATTCTTGGTTGGTCCTTTTGTAGCTAGAGTTTATCTGAAAATAGTGATTTGCATTCTGATGGGGCGCCATTTATAACAACCCTTAGTTGAGTTATTATTTCATTTCTGGTACTCAGATCCTTTAAATGCAAAAGAGTCATTCTATAAATTTGAACTACACATGTTTATTATTTAAGAATGTCAAAGTTCTTTTATTGTATCTCGTTTGAACGTGTTTAATGTTATAGGAATATGTTATTATTTTTGTTTTTGGTTTGAAAATATAAAATATTTTGGGCTCAGGTACCTTGGTTGATTAAGCAATACAGGTATCCTGGAATATATCTTGAGAATCATACTAATTTCTCATGACTTGCTATTATTTGATTGTTATTTTTCTTTCTGAGATGGTGATTGTATGATTCAATGTGCTAAGACATACAATTCTCTTCCAATTTTTTTTTTTTTTTTTGGAAGGTGAAAATAGAATTGAATTAACTAGAAAAACCAAGAAGTGATAACTAGTCATTTTAGCTGATAAGATTAAGGGAAAATTAGGATTAAAGGTTATTTTTAAAAACTAATTATAAAAACAGCCTTTGAAAAGTCTTGTTTATAAGAAGGGAAATCTTTTGAAAACTAATTGAGCTCAAGGCATTTACCTAAAGAGCAAAATTTCTTAAACCCAAAATTCCCTTCTCCCTATTTTATTTATACCAGAACGCTCGAATTCACACTCCATTAGAAGTATGAATTTGAACGTCAGACACAAGAGTATCCGAATGTTCTTGAAATTCACAGGGAAAAATACAATGTTCATAAAAATCTTGAATCTGAATTTCTACAAGAATCAAAAAATTCCAAGGAAAAAACACAATGTTCATGAAATTCTAGTAGAAGAAGGAAATCTCATGCTAGAAGTAATCAACAAAGGCGTTGAGATTGGAGAGAGCGTGGATCTGGTTTCAATAAAAATAAGAAGATTAATAGGGTTTGGTCGCCAGGGAGAGAGTTGCCGGAGAAGATAGCTGCCGCAGTTTGTTCGGTGTTGGTTTTTCTCCAAAATCTAAATCCTTGTTCTTGGGTTTGAAGAGAACCTACGAACTCGTCGTCGGAGAAGATAGCTGCCACAGTTTGTTCGTTGCTGGTTTTTCCCCAAAATCTAAACCCTTGTTCTTGGGTTTGAAGAGAACCTACAAACTCGTCAGTATTTTTGTCCCTTTGTTTGATTTACTAAAAAGGGTATAATAGCAAATCATAAAATTTATTTTTTAGAAAAAATAAATAAATTACGGAGAAGGGTATTTTGGGTTCAAGAAATTTTGCTCTTTAGGTAAATGCCTTGAGCTCAATTAGTTTTCAAAAGATGTCCCTTCTTATAAACAAGACTTTTCAAAGGCTGTTTTTATAATTAATTTTTATAAGTAACCTTTTATCCTAATTTTCCCTAAGATAAACCTGGAGAAACTATTACTCTACCTTTTGTTTTTTGAATAGTAATATCGAAGCTGTGAAGCAGCAGCAGAGAAATTAAATGTCTTGGAAGTGATGACACTGCAGAGAAGCAACTGCCTAAGATCTTTGATAGCTATGTTTATATTATGAAAATTTTAAGCATACAAAATGTGATTTCGTGATCTCCTTGGCAATTGTTGATATAAGCAATGGAAGCTGTGAAAGTGACTCCTGTTCATACTTTTCAGTCATATAGTGGAAGTGTATGATTTAAAATCATTTTTCTTTGTCATGTGAAAGCCAGTCACCAATTGCTTCCACTGCGCATATAGCGAACATGATGAGGAGATTATTATGATATTTATAGTCATTTCAATGCTATCATGGTAAATCAAGGAGTGATTCTTTCTCCACTGTTTTCTTCACTCAAATCCTAATGCATACGGGTGCATGGAGTTTGCACTTTTCAAGCATCAATCATCAGACAGTGAGGAATGAAGGTCATTATAAGACTAGATCATGATATTACATTGTTCAATCTAACGTTAAGTATTTCAATATTTTGAAGAATAGATATTTCTTGCAGTTGAACTAGGACAATCCATTCCATCTATTTTTTGGGTGCATTTTCATGCAACGTATAATAACTTTGGCCTTTTCTTTTGCAGGTGACATCACCATATGGAAACAGTCTTCATCACACTGAGAATGTGACCCTTGGCCAATTTGCATTTACTACAAGTGAGGCTGGCAACTACCTGGCATGTTTTGGGGTGGATGGTCATAATCAAGGACGTGCAGAGGTTAGTGTTAACCTTGACTGGAGAATTGGAATTGCGGCAAAGGATTGGGACTCCGTTGCTAAAAAAGAAAAAATTGAGGTTAGCACTTCTAAACCTTTTTATAATCCTTCTTGGTTTTTTTTTTTTCCCTGCCTGACCATGAATTCCTACTTGTGCATCATTTATACATACAGGGTGTTGAGCTTGAGTTGAGGAAACTTGAAGGAGCTGTGGAGGCCATCCACGAGAATTTACTTTATCTAAAGAGCAGGTATGGTTTGGTTTTTCTCTTTCCTGGTTAGAATCATTCCATATTAGTTACAGTTTCATCTATCTTTGTATATTAATTGCACAGGGAAGCAGAGATGAGAGAAGTGAGCGAAAAGACCAATTCCCGAGTGGCATGGTTGAGTATCATGTCTCTAGGTGTCTGCATAGGGGTGTCGGTTTTGCAATTGTGGCACTTGAAGCGCTTCTTTCAAAAGAAGAAGCTTATCTAGATTTTACCACCTAATTATGTTTCTTCATTCCAAATTCAATCTTCTTAGAATGAAAAAGAGAGTTCTGAAACCCATTTTGCAACTCAATGTAGAGAGTTTTGTTTTCTTTGAACTTGTTGCTCTGGGAGAAACCTTTGACATCATGGCTGGACACAGTTTTGAAGGAGAAAGAGTAGTGGCACTATTTATTTTCAGCTCTGAATTGGCAAGAGCTTGTAGAAAACCGTGAAGACCATGATTGGGTCTTAGGTTCTTTTCTGCATTAGACATCAAGGCAAAATTAGAAATGTCGATCATACTTCTTTTATTCTATTGCAAAAATATCAACTGCAAGATTGGTGAACTTAAAAGAGGTTTGCTTCCCCTTTATCTGCAGAGAATGATGTGGAAAAATAGCTATGAAATCACCCGCTAGAAACTCCAAATGTACATTGAATATGCTGCTGGGAACAACCAGTTTGGTACCCAGTTTTTCCTTATATTTTAATGGGTCTTTGTATTGCCATGTTTTGCATCAATTCATCAGATTTTACCCACGGCTGGAAGTTGCAAACCTCATGGGAGGTTGAATCTACTCTCTTCTTTTTTAGGTTGGCTCTATAATTTTCTACATGTCAACCATTTAGTCCAATTTAGCTTTATTTGAGAGCATAGATTTTAAAAATGGAAATAACAAAGGATTTCGTAGCCTCGAACAAAACTGAAATATCCAAAATTTTGGTCATTTTGGTTCCGGAATAAACTTTTTTTTTTTTTGTAAGCTTAAAAATTAAAGCAAGTTAGGTTCATTGACCGAAAATTTTAGATATTTCCACAAAATTTATATTTTTTATTTTTAACATATTTTAGCAATTACTTATAAATATAAAATATATAATTACCTAATAAAAATGAGATATATGTTATTTGTAGACATTAAAATTTACAATGAAAAAAAAGAAAAGAAAAAGTGGAGCAATAAGAAGGGTTTTTATTAATGACCAGCAAAAGATGCACATGAAGGTTGATCTTATTAATATATATTAGAATTAAAGTAATTTTATGCGAAAATATGTTCTTTAAAAAAATATATAATAATTCATACATTATCATGTTTGTAACTTTTATATTAAAAAATAAGTAATTTAATCAAATTTATTTTTATTATTTTATCTTATATTTTAAACTTATGGCCCCTTTAATTATATTAGATTTACTTTTATCTTTAATGTATAAATAAAATAAAAAAGACATTATTATATATAAATTTTAAATTTAAAGCAACTTCATAGATTGAGATATCGATAAACATATTAATATGTATTTATAAATAATTTCTAATATATTAACACGTGACAACATAAGGTGTCGTAAGCTAGTTAACTATTTTTTAATAAAATTTATTATATTATTAATTATCTAAAGAAAAATTATTAGCTAATAGAATCTTGAACTTATCTTTTATTTTTGTTTTTTTTATTTATTTTTAACTTATCTTGTAAAGATTACACTAATATTTTCTTAAAATAGAAAATATGTAATAACATTATCCTAAGATCTATTTTCTTATATTATTAATTACATAAAGTTAACTTATCCTAAGATTATTAGGATAATGCTATTTTATAATTACATAGAATTCTTGGGTTCATGATTATAGTTGGAATCTTAATTTTTATTCCAATTAAAATATTAATTTTTATAATTAGTTAGAATCTTGATTTTTATAATTAATTAAAATATTTATTTCATAATTAGTTAAAATCCTGATTTTTATAATTTTAATACGATTTATTTAATTAGTTAAGTTCTTTAAATCCATTCGGTTCTAGTATTAGTTAGACTCATATATTCGTTAGTAAGATTTTTATATCTAATTAGATGGAAGCTTTTGATAATTAAATTTATTATTTATTTATTTAAATTTCTAATTTGTTAAATTTTTATTTTGTACAACTAATTAGGATCTTGATTTTCTTTTATTAGTTGGATTCCTGATTTTCTATAATAGATTCGAAAATAACATTATGTCGCCCTAGGAGATCCAGGATGAGATTCCATAGGAAATCGAATTTTATTTGATAAAGTCATATGTGAGACCTTAATCAAATCGCTTGAAAGTTGTGACTTGAATTAAAAAGATCATGTTAAGCGCATGGATTGTGACTAGACTAAAATTCGTGTGGTGTTGGAGGTTGACATACTCTTGGCTGGACCTAGAGCTCCACCGTAGAGTCCTCTAAATGCCCTTGATGGCACAAGATCTCTTAATGTCTCATCTTGCTCGCAATGCATGTGTCGAGGCTGACCACTATGTGAGAAACCAACCAATAGCCTAGTGACATATCGTATCCATATACTAATAATATGGTGACAAGGTTTGTGTAAAGAATGCATATAATACACAATCTCATGCCTCGTGAAAAATAAACTTTATTAATTTCTCATGCGTAAAATATAATGTAATATGAGATGTCTATATATCAAATATAAATAAAACTTGTACCACCTAACACAAATCACAATTTACGCAATCCCATCTCTTTGACATAAACCGTAAAAGCTTGTCTGGCTATAGGTTTAGTCATGATCAGTTGTCATTTGCTATGTAGGGATATGTGTAAAGGACACATCTCCGTGTGCAACTGTGTCTATGATGTAATGGTAGTAAATGTCGATGTGCTTCGTCCTTTCATGGTATTTGAGGTCTTTGGCATAGGTCAGTGCTGTCATGCTATCACAATAGATGGTGATAGGCCCTACGCCAGTTCTGAAGACTCCAAGATCCTATAAGAATCACCTCAATCATACGGCCTCTTGGACAGATGCACAACAAGCTATGTGCTCTTACTCCATGATAGACAACGCGATACATACTTGCTTCTTGCTACTCCAAGCACTACAAAAATAACCACTTTTAGCGGCGGTCAAAAACCGTTGTTAAAACCTTCATTGGTGGTCACAAGTGACGCCAAAAAAAATATTGTCGCTAATGGTTTTAGCGACAATTTTCACGACAGTCAGGGTAGACCGCCTCTATTGTAATAGTATTTTAGCGGCGTTCCGGACTGCTGCTAAAAGACAATTCTAAAAATAAAAATTTTGAATTATCGCCGTTCAAAAATTCAAATTCAAAAAATAAACCTTTAGCGGTGGTCTACCAACTGCCGCTAAAGGGTATTCATAAATCATTAGCAGTGGTCTTGTGAAAAATCCCAGAGAGAGAAAAATAGAGAGAGAGAGAGAGAGAGAGAGAGAGAGAGAGAGAGAGAGAGAGAGAGAGAGAGAGAAATAACCCAAACTCAAAAAA
>JAUPMG010000004.1:2871946-2901655 GCA_031762675.1 Pachysandra terminalis | reverse complement strand
GGATTGCATACATATGGTTTGGTTATGGTTTAGAAAAATCCAAACCGAATTAGTTTGGTTCGGTTTTGGGTTGAGCCTTCAGTTAAACCGAATCAAATCGAAACCCAAACCGAATTGAACCAAACTGAATTGAACCGAATCAAACCGAATTCAATTTATTCTATATTTTATATACCATATATAAGTTGATAATTATAATTTATATACCATGTAGCCCATAGGGCCGATCGAGCTTAAATTTAGGGCCCGTATTGTTTTGGGCCGGGCTCAGGCTTATGATGTGAGTTGCACCCCTAATGTATGGAACCCGTTCTTTACCTACAAAAATCCATTATATATATGTTTATGAGAGAGAGAGCACATGGGGTTCATGTTTATGATGTGAGTGGACTTATTTTTTATTTGAGAGAGAGAGAGAGAGAGAGAGAGAGAGAGAGAGAGAGCACATGGGGTTCATGATTATGATGTGGGTGGACTTATTTTTTATTTTCACAAGATGACGTGTGTTGAAGAGGAAAAAGTGTGTTATTTTTTATTAATTTTTTTTTGGAGAAAGTGTGTGTTAAACTATTGATGGATTTATCCTTACATACTTATAGTACACATAATCCCACATCGGTTGGGGATGAAATTATCCCCCAACCGATGTACTATAAGTTCAAGTTTTGCAACTTGGCTTTGAGGTAAATTGTCCATTGATGTACTTATTGCCTAAGAAGGTAGACCGGACCGGTTCTACCTTGGTTCAACTGTAATTTATTTTTATTATTTTTAAAATAATAATCATACTACTTATAAAATTTGAACCAATTTTTTAAGGTTTTGAGTTAAAATATTTTTATTGCATGTTGTTTTACTATATTATCCTCTATAACTACAATAATTTTTAAATTAAGTAGTAATTATTTAAGTAATATAACATCAAACCATGGTTTTATTGTCCTTTACTTGAAACTTTTAGCAAAAACAAATCTTTGAATTTTTAAATACCATTTTCTTGACAAATATACCCCTTATTGTTTATATAATTTACTTAATAATACAACTAAACTCTTCTTTTTTAAAAGTGTTATTTTAGGTATTAACATAATTTATGTGGGACCTACACACTTTATCAAATCTTAATAAATGTTTTAACGGGTTTAAGCACACTTTGTAACGGATTCATATTCTCTTCCCTCTCTCTTTATATGTGATTTGTCTCTTTCTCTTCTCTATATATCTTGTAAGCTTTAACCAATCTTATTTTCCAGCCATGGGTCTTCCTCAAATGACACAATGGATAATGTTAGTATATTACTAATAATTAATTTTAATTAATACAATAATTTCAGTTACAATATTAATCTTTTATCAATTACTTTCTTTGTTTATGTTACAATATTATTTAATAGTTTAATTAATTTCAATAGTGATTTCAATTTCCGTTACTTGCACCTTTCAAAAACCCTTTGCATCAGACTTCGCTGGCGGAGTAATAATTTAATTAATTTCGATAGTGATTTCAATTTTAGTTGCTTACACCTTTCAAAAACCCTTTGTATCAGACTTTGCTGGCGGAGTAGCATGGAAAGCTCGGCTAACGGCGTCGCTGGTGATCGGATGTCGAGCAGCAACGATGCTTTCGTTGACAAGGATGTCAATATCACGAACTATTTCTGCACATATGGTTTCCTCTATCACCAGAAAGAGATGCTATCTGATCGAGTTTGCATGGTTATATGTTTACTTCAATGCCATTTTCCAGAACAAAGAACACATCAAAAGGAAGGTAAGAATCTCAACTATCTAATCGATTTGTCTTATTCTTTCATTTTACACTTGACATGTTTCTATAACAATCTACTTGATTGTGTTGTATTGTAGTTACTGAAGATATATTTGATTTGTAACTAATTGCTTGAAGACTAAACGAAAGAGATTTTTGACTCTCAAACAAAGAATCGTACGTAGACTATTGTCTGGGATTTTTTTAATTTTTTTAAAGGTATTTTTAGGAAAATCCATGAATGGTTTGAGCATTATCCATTCAAACTTGGAACTGTTTGTAATGAATTAGTACAATTAAATATAAAAAACTAATGCGAGACTAGCTAACTTGGTGAATCCATGGAAAATATTGTGTTGGCGAAGAAGGTGTACGCAGTTGAAGCAACTAAGATGTCTCAACATGCACTTGAACTTGTCAAAGCAAATAACCTGGATTAGGAGGCTCAATTGTTTCTCATTCATGTTTTCTTCTAACATTCTTCTTTTTTGTTTCGTTATATTTCTAGATTATTGGGTTACTTTCAACCACAGGAAGGAAAACCTACACATTGAGAGTTGGAATCGGATTACTATCTTTATGTTTCTGGAATTGGAGATGAGCCTATTTCAGATAATAAGAGGTAAAGACTTTAGTATAATATAAACACATTTATGAAGTTGGATAAGTGTTTGTCATATACTAGATATATACGGTTAGTTGTTTGATTTACCTAATATTGTTTTTAATTTAGTTCCTTTTTATCTTTTTCGCAGTTCATGATCATTTGCTCATCATATTATGTTCTTTCTATATATTTGACAGCATAGATGAGGAACCTAGATATATTATATGCATTTTGATAGAATTTCACTTTTATTAACCTTTAATGTTTTTTTAGGTTAATTAGCTTTCTATATAGTTTTATGTCTTTAAATCATTACCTTTTGTTTATGTATACTTAATTTTATTATTATTAATTTTTTTATTGTATTGATCCCAAGATAGATATATATTTTTTTTTTCATTTTTCCTTTTCTTTTATAAGACTTTTGATATTTTACATGAAAATATTTATTAAAGTTTAATATGCTCTTGTACTATTAGTAATGTTAATAGGAACTTATCTTTTACTTTTAAGTGAACTTTTAATTCCTTTCTCATTTTCTTTTAAACTTTAAAAATATACACTTAAAATTCTTAT
The DNA here is from genome assembly GCA_031762675.1 of Pachysandra terminalis. NCBI lineage: Eukaryota > Viridiplantae > Streptophyta > Magnoliopsida > Buxales > Buxaceae > Pachysandra > Pachysandra terminalis. The sequence goes on along the minus strand of JAUPMG010000004.1, from coordinate 2,898,704 downwards.
ATCACGTATCTAGATCTAATTTACCAATCATTTATGTAAATACCTACATTTCTTTGTTTGTACTGTTGTCTTTCCATGCATTAAACAATAATTGGAATGCTTAATAGAATTAATTATAACCTTATATTATTTTTAATTTCTTTTAATAAATATTTTTTTATATATTAGTATATTAATTAATTTATTTTAATAAGTTTATATATATATTAGGACAGAAACTAAGAAGATCCTTATTGTAATTTATTAGGGTGTACCACCAAGTGACTATGTACATTGAACTTGTTTGATGATGAGTTCTAGGATTATGATACTACAAGTTGGTGTCATGGAAGTAAAAGAGTTATCTCCTTATAACTAATCTTTGTTGATAGTTATGAAACCCTGTGCATGCCCTTTTCTTTTCAGGTCACCTTGACCTGAACATGTAGCTACTGTCGTAAGAAATTAGGTATTAACTTGTAGAATGAGTCATACTACGTAACTGTATCAATGGGTTTTGTAAGAAATTAGGTATTAACTTGTAGAATGAGTCATACTTTCCAACTGTATCGATGGGTTTTGTAAGAAATTAGGTATTAACTTGTAGAATGAGTCATACTTTGCTTCCTAAACATGTTGCTATTGTCATAAAGTATCAAAAGAATCCACTTAGGGCATTAGAAATGTTCCATTTAGCTTCCAAGGACGATGAATCTGATATTGCAAACTCACTGGTAAAATCTAAGTCACCAAAATGTCGACCGGGTGTAAGAGCGAAAGCGGGAGCGAGAGTGCCAAACGTGAAAATAACTTGTGGTACACAGTGCTTCCAGAGCATCTATATATATATATATATAAACTTTACTTTATGTTAGTTGTTTTTAAACTTTAACTCCTAAATGTTTTCAAAATATCCTAATTTATCCTGTTTTATCGTTTACCCTTCTGTTTTCAAACTTTAACCCCTAATTGTTTTAAAAATATCTTAAATTACCCGTTTTTAGGTATGAAACTAAAAATTTTGATTCCATAATCTATAAAATATAATTCGTTCGTTTCAATTCTACTATTAATCAAATTAAATTTGGATAATATTGTGATCTTTTTCTGGGGTTATCAGATTTCGGTTTGGTCTTGGGTTGAGGTCAACCCGAACCAAACTGACTTTGGTTCGGTTTGGGTTGGGATTGCATACATATGGTTTGGTTATGGTTTAGAAAAATTCAAACCGAATTAGTTTGGTTCGATTTTGGGTTGAGCCCTCTGTTAAATCGAACCAAACCAAAACCCAAACCGAGTTGAACCGAATCAAACCAAATTCATTTTATTCTATATTTTATATAGCATTTATAAGTTGATAATTATAATTTATATAACATGTAGCCCGTAGGGCCGGACTTAAATTTTGGGCCTGTATTGTTTTGGGCAGGGCTCGAGCTTATGATGTAATTTGCACCCCTAATGTCTGTCTGTAATCCGTTCTTTACATACAAAAATCCATTATATATATGTTTATGAGAGAGAGAGAGAGAGAGAGAGAGAGAGAGAGCACATGGGGGTCATGTTTATGATGTGGGTAGACTTATTTTTTATTTGAGAGAGAGAGAGAGAGAGAAAGAGGGAGAGAGAGAGAGCATAGGGTTCATGATTATGATGTGGGTGGACTTATTTTTTATTTTTACAAGATGACGTGTGTTAAAGAGGAAAAAGTGTGTTATTTCATTTTATTTTTTTAATAGAAAGTGTGTGTTAAACTATTGATGGATTTATCCTTACATATTTATAGTACAGATAATCCCACATCGGTTGGGGATGAAATTATCTTCCAACCAATGTACTATAAGTTCAAGTTTTGCAACTTGGCTTTGAGGTAAGTTGTCCATTGCTGTACTTATTGCCTAAGAAGGTAGACCAGACCGGTTCTACCTTTGGTTCAACTGTAATTTTATTTTTATTATTTTTAAAATAATAATAAATAATAAGTATGGGTTGGCTCGTGCTTAGAAATTAAAAGCATGGGCCGACTTGAGCAAATATTTAAAGCCTGAAGCTTGTGTCGGGTTGGGCTCATGCTAGCATAGGTACAATTATATTTAGGTTGTGGCCCGGCTTGCTGCCACCCTTAATTGAAACATTTGTTTGTTCTCTGCCAAACCGAACCAAACTAAACCGAAACAGCAATTCGGTTTGGTTTGGTTTGGGTTACGATTTTTTTAATTTAATTCGATTTGGTTATGGGTTATCAATTCTGTTTGAAATTCGGTTTGGTTTTGGATTGGTGTTATCAGATTTCGATTTGGTCTTGAGTTGAGGTCAACCTGAACCAAACTAAACCGAGTTACACCCCTACTTATATAGGAGATGTGAAACTAAACATCACATCTTATTAACAAACTATCTTTCGTTAAGATCGTGACACATGTCCAAAATAATTACTCAGACCACGTCGAAACCAAAAATTTTGATTCAATAATCTATAAATTATAATCCGTCCCTTTCAATTCTACTACTAATCAAATCAAATTTGGATAATATCGTGATATTTTTTTGGTCTTAAGGATAATACCGTGATCCAATCTGTTGACAACTCTGGTTGTCCACCTGTAATTTTATGCACGTAGTAATGGGTGGGTGCGTTATAATTTGGTTTTGATTGAAGAGAAGAGAACTTCCGTCTTCGCTTCAGCTTAGTGAGACCAAGTGGAATACAGAATCACGGACGCTCTGCCTTTACCTTTTCACCTTTGCTTCTCCTTAACGCTCAGTAGACAGCAAGTCCATTCGTTCCCCTTTCTCCTTCTCCTCCTTTGTTTTTGATCTTTATCGTCTCTATAGTTTCAGAGACGAGTTGTTACAGATGCTCTGCAAATGGGGAAAGTCGAGGAGCATCAGCTGCAGTGGCAGCAGATTGAAGGGAGTGGAAATGGAAGTTCTTCTGGGTTATTATGCGAGAGCTGTTCGATGGGTCTTACCAGGATCAGGAGGGCATTCAGCCTCAAATGTGTCTTCATTTTAGTTCTCAGTGCTTCTCTCTTTCTTTCTGCGCTCTTTTGGCTCCTTCCTTGTCACTTTATAGAATCTGAGTTTCTCTCAAAGGATGTAGATACTCTCAATGGTATGCCTCTGGTTCCCCCCCTTTTTTTTTTTTTAGGGTTTGGTTTTTGATCTGTTTTGAGAGACTGGTATGTGTTTTTTCTTCTTTTTAGGTTTTGGAGGTAGTTGTTGCCATTATTTTTATGAGAAATCTATCACACACACACACTGATTTTGATGATTTGGTTTGAGGATTTCGCCCAGGGAGTTAAATAGTGCTTTGAAGCTAAGCATTTCTCTTAATCATACTGTTTGCATTTGTTGAAAATAAATTAGGTTTATTCATCTGTATCTGTTTCAACAGCTTACGTTTCATAGATTCGACTACTGTGTTCTCTTGAATAAACTTCCAGTCAAATCTGTACAAAAGAAGTTAAAAACCTGGTGGAAACATCAAGACTACCTATACTGCTATATAGCTGTTCCTAAATCCATTCGTTTTGGTGTCCGATAATAAATAACTGATCCTCAGAAGTAGAAGGCCATCTTATAGATTGTTTTGTTGTGAAATTCTAGATGCTAAAGTCCATAGATGTATTTGTGTCATGACTTGTGTGCATGTCTGGAGGTATTGGTATGTATTCTCCATCTATCTCTCTCTCTTTCTCTCTCTCTCTCTCGGGCAATAAGAAGAATTAATAATAATTAGCTATTGGGGCACATGCGTGGGGTAAGAAATCCTCATCGCATCTGCCCTTAAATAAGTCTTCACCTCATTGGGAGGAATATCCACAATAGGAATATCCACACCAATGTTTTAAAAAATGAACCAATAATCAAACAAAAATTTTATAAAATAGGTCCCCGCGGTCCATCCAAGTTCACATGGGACGATCCGGTTTTATTTATTAAATATTTTTATAAATAAATGCTTAAATATAAGCATGAAAAATAAGAAAAATATTCTGAAAAAATCTTAGAAATTATAGAAAATTAAACTAAAGGAGAATAATGATATCTAATAATAAAAATAAAAATAATATTTATAGTCTTAAATAATATTTATTTTCACAATAATAAATCACTCAACACCTTAAATAAAGACAATAAATATCCAATAACTAATATTAGGTATCAATATCTCATTACTACTAACCATAAAGTTAAAAATAACATGGCTAATTTGGTTCATGTTTATCATTATTGAAAACAGAACTTATTAAAAATTAAAAACTCAATCTGCAATAAAAAATGTAGTTCCAATAATCGGTGCAAGCCTTATAATCCTCCATACATAATCAGCATCCATATCATTGTTATTTGAAACCTCCCCATCATTCAGATTAGGAACTTCCTCAGCTTTTGTATTAGCACTTGCTTGTTGTCATTTTTGTTCCACCATGCGCAATAGTCCCTTCATCCCTATAATAAAAGAAAAAGATAATAAATTAAGAGTTGTTTTGATTTAATTTCCATTATAACCATATATATGAAATCAATATCTTTTCTTTTAACAAAAAAGAAAAGGATTTAGTATTTTTATATCAATTTACTAGTTTTATCAAAGTCTCGATTTTTTCCTAGTGGTTGGCTCATGTCCAACCAATTTTCTACTTCCTCAACATTAAGCAAAGAAGTTGTAATCTCTACTACACATTCTTTTAATATATCCATGTCTTCGAATGATATGGGATCATAGTTTTTTTTTTTTTTTTTTTTGTCTTTCTTGTAACAATTTTAACAATAGCAAATTAATAAATATGAATCTAAAGTAAATATGATTGTTTATAAATTATAATATATTTACTTAGTGTTTGGCTAGACACAAATTATAATGCATGATTACAAGATCATTAAGTCTTTCGTGTTCTAGTCTATTTGTCCTATCAGCGTGTATCTGTTCATATACACTCCAATTATGTTTGCAACCTGATGCATGTTTGGCTTAAAATACATATAACCATTTCTTACAAATTTGGAGTACTGCCTTGAAAATTTTCCCACCAATCAGCTACAAATAGAAAGAAAAGTGAAGAACAATTATATGGATTTAATGAATAATACAAAAAAAAATATATATGAAGCAATGTTTTATTCTTACTAACCCTGAAGCATTTTGTTTTTTCCTTTTTTGATTGGTAAAATAAGTACGTATTAATATTATTGTGTGAGAAAAACCAGCCCTCTGTACATTAATGGTATACTATAGGACGACCTAAAAAATAGTCAGCCGGTAGAAGAAAAATGACAAGGTAAACCTAATCAATTAAAACCCCCAGTTCTCAACCCATGTGACCCAAAAGATGTCATAATGTACATCATGGAAACCCAATATAACTGAAATCCAATAAAAAAATCAGAGAGAAGACATTCCTCCTATGTTGGACAGGTACCGGTACGTGTGTCGGAGTCCGATACAGATACTAGGTGTCGGATTCGGCAAACCATAAAAAATAGGATTCAAGGACACAGCTATATATTTTAAATTTTTATTTTTTTAAATAATTTCTTCTTCTTCTTTGGACACGACCATGGACATGGCAAGGGCGTGTCCATGCGTGTCCCTGTCCGAATCTGTGTCCATGCTTATGGACATGGGATTCGGCAGGCTTAGGGAAGTGTCCATGTAACATAGATTCCTCCATATAAAATCAATCCTCAGTTCCTTATCCTTAAAATTTATTTGATTCTTTTCAGTCCATAAGGCCCAGCAAATTGCCGAAGAGCACAAGGTCCAGACTATACTTGCCTTCAATCCTCTTGCCTCCATCTCGTGCTAATAAAGCTTCCACAAAAAATCTAGGTTCAACCCAACAAGTGTTGAGTCTTCTCAAACATGCTGTCCAAATGCTTGTAGCTACATTCCAATGTACTAGGGGGTGAGAGACCGACTCTTCATCTACCTTACGCATTGAGCAACAATTCAGCATCAACCACCCTTTACTAATCAAGTGATCCACTGTCAAGGTTTTGCCAACAGTTGCCGTCCACATAAAAGAAACAATTTTACATGTGATTGGGACTTCCCAAATGATCTTCCAAAGCTCCAAAACTGAGACTACCACCTCCTCATCCCCATTCTTTAAAAGAAAGCCGAGACCGAAAACCAACCAGAACTGCAATAAAAACCCATCCCTCTCTAATCTTCGTCAAATCTAGAGTTTCAAGAAAACTCAACACCCCCTCCATCTCGTGATCAAAGAGACCTCTATGAAGAGGGATATTTCAGGAAACTACTCCATCCTACTTAATCATGCACTCACTTACCCAAACATCCTTCTTATGAGCTAAGGCATAGATACACGCAAACCTGCACCTTAGAGGGAACCTCCCGACACCATTTATCATCCCAAAACTTCACTCTTGTCCCACTTCCTACTGAGAAGGAGGTTCCTCTTAGGAAAGGCTTAGCCACTAACTTAATCACCTTACACAAGCTAATACCGTATGACCCATTACAGTCCTGAGCATGTTACAAAGGATCGGCCAATCCAACGCGGGATCGGCTTGGGAAGAGTCGTGATCCAAGCCGATCTCGAATTTATTAACAATTCTCTGACTCGGTTCGAAACCGAGTCAGACCCTACCAATGATCTAAAGCCTAAACCTTCGTTCAAATTGGAACGGCACTCCTGCTTCCACTTTAGAAGGTGGAGCTTCCTCTCCTCACTCATACCCACTCCAAAGAAAATCTCTTTGCAATTTCTTTGATCTTTAGCTACAGACATGGGAGTCTTCATCAAAGACAAGAAATAGGTTGGTAGATTGACTAGGACCTTTTTTTTAATAAGGACAAATTTTTCCCCTTTTGAAAGATAAGCTCCCTTCCATCTGGCCATTTTCCTCTCAAACCTTTCTACAATAGGATCACAAACCGACATACACCTGAATTTTTGCCCCAAGGGGAAGCCTCAAGTATCTTGTGGGAAGATTACCCACTCTACATCCCATAAATTCATATAACTTGTCAAAATTCAGCAGGTGGTTTTCTGATAAACCGTCTCTAAGATTCTCTATTAGCGGTGTTTTTTCCGTATATCGTTGCTTAATCGATTAGTACAGTTTACCGATATCGGGGTTCTCAAGGAACCGCAATGACAAAGCGCATTTCACGGCGATTTTGAAAGACGACTGCCGCTAAAACCCAACTTCACAACTTCGAACAGGTGTAACTTTGCAATCCGATGTCGAAATCAGGCGATTCAAAAGCCGTTGGAAAGATCTCGACGAGATCTACATATCTACTGCGGCGTTTTTCTCATAAACCGTCTCTAAAGTTCTCTATTAGCTGTGTTTTTCCCGTGTATCATCGCTTAATCGATCAATACAATTTACCAATATCGGTGGTCTTCTAGGAACCGCAACAACAAAGCGCATTTCATGGCGATTTAGATAGATGACTGCCGCTAAAACACAATTTGTACATCACAACTTCAAACGGGCGTAACTTTGCAATCCGATTTCGAAATAAGGCGATTCAAAAGCCGTTGGAAAGATCTCGATGAGATCTACAAATCTACTGCGGCGGTTTTCTCATAAACTGTTGCTAAAATTATTTATTAACGGTGTGTTTCCCGTATATCGTCGCTTAGTTGATCAGTACAATTTATCGATATCGGGGGTCTTCTAGGAACCGCAACAACAAAGCGCATTTCACAGCGATTTAGATAGACGACCGCCGCTAAAACACAATTTTTACATCACAACTTCAAACGGGCGCAACTTTGCAATTCGATTTCGAAAGAAGGCGATTCAAAAGCCATTGGAAAGATCTCGACGAGATCTGCAAATCTACTGCGGCGGTTTTCTCATAAACCGTCTTATAGCCATAACTAGCCCAAATTTTCCTTTTGCCTCCTTGTACAATTTCATTTCATAGTTGATTTGCAATTGCTTGTCATGATCACCGTCATATATCCTATTAATGCAGTCTAAAACTTGACTCAAATTTCCGTTATGACTAGAGAAGATGTCTTTATTGTTATAAAATAATTCTGGTTTAGCTAGTTGCTGGCAGCATGGTATTTTGCATTGAGTGGGTTATCCCATCGAAAGTCAACAATATTCAATTATGGTGAATAAGCTTGCAGCATGGTGTTTTATGAGGAGGTCCTCATTACTTTCATGATTAGGGAATGTTTCTTCTATGGCTTGGTTGCCATCCCATATATCTTTCCATGGGTTTACCTTCTGACAATCCCCAATACACTATGCACATCCCTTAATCAGAGTTTCTCTTACATTAATGTTACTGTTCCAAATATGAGAGGCATAAGGTTACCTAGAAGTCTGGACAAGGTTTAAGTCCTTTAAATGTTTGTGTTTTACAATGTTTTTAGTGCGTTCCTTAAGACCACGAAAGCTAGGGGTATTGTTAGAGGGTTTGAGGTTGGCTTGGATAGAATTCTTGTTTCCCACCTTCAATTCGCGGATGATACTATCTTATTTCTTGAGGCTTCAGTTTCAGGTGAAATGCCTCATCAGAGTTTTTGAGATGATTTCAGGGATGAAGGTCAATCTTGATAAGAGTACGGTCTCTGGCATTGGAGTTCAGGAGGATCTGATGCGTAGTATTGCCGATATTCTAGGATGTCGTATTGAGGAGTTGCCCATCATGTATCTCGGGATGCCCTTGGGTGGTAATCAGCGGTCGCTTCAATTTTGGATCCCTATGATTGAAAAGTTGGAGTCTAGACTAGCTACATGGAAAAGGAACTACTTATCTTTTGGTGGTAGGAGTACTTTGATTCAGTCTGCCCTTGCTAACATTCAAGTTTATTATCTCTCGATGTTTAAATGTCCAGGTAGGGTGGTCAAAATCATTGAAAAATTCCAACAAGATTTTCTTTGAGAGGGGGAGGTTTTGGTAAAAAGGATCATTTGCTTAGATGGGATGTTGTGTGCTATGAGATAAAGAAAAGGGGTATTAATCTTGGAAACATTGCTGCTAGGAACATGGCTCTTCTTGGGAAATGGCTCTGGCGCTTTTGCATCAAAAGAGACAATTTATGGCGCAAAGTTATTCATAGCACGTATGATTCACATGATAATGGTTGGGATATTAATCCACGTTGGAGGGTGTTCGGGTCTACCCCGTGGAAAGCAGTTTTCGACCTTGCTCCTTTCCTGTCTTACTCTCGGTTCTTGGTTGGTTCTGGGTCTAAAGTTAGATTTTGGGTGGATCTTTGGTGGCGTCATGATGTTTTGGCTAACCTTTATCCTTGTCTGTTCAGATTAGCCTCCAATAGGGATGCTATGGTTGCTAATATTCTCTCATGGGCCTCTTCTGGGTTTGTTTGGAATCTTCAGTTTAGACAGGATCTTAGGCCGGCTGATGTGGCTGAGTTGTCTTCTCTTTTGGTGGATCTTCAGGATGTTTGTCTTGACCCGGCTCGTGCGGATCGTAAAATTTGGTCTCCTGATAGTCATGGTGTGTTTTCTTCTCGGTCATTTTTTCCTCTTTTGAGGATGGCTCCTACTTTTCCCTTGTGTTTGACTTCGTTTAATTATATTTGGAAGTTGGTTGTTCCCCCTAAAGTTGGGGCGTTTGTTTGGTTGGTCTTACATAAGAGGATTAATACTCAGGATGTCCTTCAGAGGAGACGAAAATATCTAACTATTTCTTCTCAGATGTGTTTTATTTGCAGGTAGATGGAGGAATCAGTCGATCATCTCTTCATTCATTGTAATGTTGCCAGGGAGGTTTGGTCTACTTTTTTTAGCATAGTGAGTATGTCCTTTGTGCTGCCCTTCGATGCTCAGTCTCTTTTGGGACAATGGAGGTTTCCTTGGATGGGCATGTGCGGTAGGATGCTATGCAGGGCCCTATTTTTTGCGGTTGCTTGTACCATCTGGAGGGAAAGAAACAGCAGAATCTTTGAGGATAGGTGCCATAGTACTCAGTTTATTATCGATAGTGCCTCTACTTCAGCTATTTCATTGGTGATTTCCAGAGAGGAGTTCAAAGGGCTTTCAGTTTCATCTGTGACAAGAGATTGGAGCTCGGTGGTGATGTTACGTACCTCCCATTCCCAGGTTCGGGCAAGGTGGATCCCTCATTTGACGAGTTTGATTAAGCTAAATTTTGATGGATCTTCTATGGGGAATCCGGGTCTTTTTGGGGTTGGTGGAGTGTTTAGGGACCATCATGGATGTATTTTACATGGGTTCTTTGGACCGATTGGGGAAAGTAACGCTATGAGGGATGAGTTATTTGCTTTGGTTATGAGATCGAGGGAAGCCTGGAGTCGGGGGTTCCGTAATCTAGTGGTGGAGGGGGATTTAGCGGTTGTTATATATTGGATGAGGGAGAGAAGTTGTAACTCGTGGTGACTATATCATTCTTTCTTGTTGGCACTCTCTCTTGGAGAGGGTTTACATTTGAAGTTCTCACATGTTCTCAGAAGTGCTAATGGGTTGGCGGATCATTTGGCTAGAGAAGGATCTGTTTCCGATTCCTTTTTTAGTGGGGTTGTGCCGTTGGAGTTCGTGGACGAGGCGATATAGTTTTTTGTCTTTGTTTTTGTTGTTGTTTTTTTCGTGTTTTTGTTGTTTTTTGGCGGTTTGTCCATTGGTGTGTGGCCTTATTGCTCCGTATATTCCTTAATCTTTTTATATCATCTTCATTATTCATAAAAAAAATGTTAAATCAAAGGAGATTCTCATTTTGCACAATATTCTAGCCAAGCATGGCAAGTAGAGGAACGTTCATCTTCCTAGTTGTATGAATTTCTAAACCATCATTTTTTTTTATATCATCTTCATTATTCATCAAAAAAAAATGTTAAACCAAAGGAGATTCTCATTTTGCACAATATTCTAGCCAAGCTTGGTTAGTAGAGGAATGTTCATCTCCCTATTTGTATGAATTTCTAAACCATCATTTTTTTTGAATTTTCAAACTATATCCCAACCCATGTTATGAATCTTTTTTATACTCTTGAATTGGTCTCTGACAAAATTCGTGTTCAACCTATCAATTTCATCACATGTCTTTTTAAGAATGTAATCCATTTGCATCTAGTAAACCGGAATATTAGACGTAACAGCTTTTATAAGGGTGGTTCTCCCAGCTCTAGATTGGAGTTTAGCTTTCCAACCCACGTCTTTTTTGGATTTTGTCCACTAAAAAATTATAAATATTCTTGGATATTCTAACAGTCTCTATTGGGACTCCTAGATATTTCCCTATATGTTTAGTTCTAGGGATATGGAGTTTATGAGCTAGAGCCCTAGCTAATCTACTATGCAGGTTTCGATATCTAATCACTTAATATTTTGAAAGGTTAACTGCTTGTCCTGATAGGCAGCAACATCACCTCCTTGATCGTGTCACAATATGATATATTAGCATGACTAAAAAGGAAAAAGATCATCAGCAAAGAAAATGTGAGATAGAGCTGGACCATTTTTGTTCACTTTAAGAGGGGTCCAATCTTTGCTAATCACTTTTTCACTGATCTGTGCAGGAGGATCTCCATCCACAATATGAATATATATGGCGAGAGTGGATCTCCTTGTATGGTTCCCCTACTAGGTTAGATTCGTTTAAAAAGGGCATTTGAACCGTCAGGTCCAGGGGCTTTGGTGGATCAAAGGATTTAATGACAGTCATTATCTCTTCATGACGTATAGGTCTGTTCAACTATAATGTCTTCCTTGATCAATGAGGCAAATTGAAAATGCTTCTAAAATGAACTGAGCAAGAATGAGGAGGTAAACAGTTTTTATAAAATGCCCAGAGTCTAAATTTTTGTGCTTAGAAAAATCACATTTATTCATACAATTAAAGAATTTTTACCCTCTCTTTTTTGCACCAGGGTCTCCACTTGATTTTCCTGAGTTTTTTGTTAATTGAAGTTGCCGAAAATGGTCCAAGGAAGATCATTACAGTCTGCTTTATCCTAAAGTTCATTCCATAGTTGATTTTTTGTATTAACATTAGGTTTAGCATTTATGGCAGAAGCACTCCAAATAAGGTTCCTTTATCACTCCATGAACAGATGTTTTTTTTTTTTTGATCAATAACAAATTTTATTAAAAATGGAAAAGAAGAGAAATTACAAAGAAAGTACAAAGAAGAAGAAAGGAAACAAGAGATTACAAAATAAACAAAGAAAAGCCACAAAAAGAGCTATAGGTAAGCCACAGTCACCCAACTTCTAATCATATCCGTCCACGCCACTTCTTTAAACTCTGGAAGGGAGCAAACCCAGGAAACCGTCATAACCATGATGGAGTCAATGATCTCCTCCATCTTCTTACCTTCCCCATAAAAAATACTCTTGTTTCTCTCATTCCAAATCCCCCATAACATTGCAAAAAAACGTGCTCTATACATGATCTTTTCCCGAGTACCAAGCCCATGAAACTGCCACTGATAAAACAAATCACGCACCGAGCAAGGGCCAACTCACGCAACATTAATGGACGATGTAAAGAATCTCCAGACCTTATCAGCCACATTACATACCAAAAACAAATGATTCACACTCACCATGGGCCATACACAGTGCAAACCTGAGGGGAAAGTGCCATAAACGGTCTCCTCTTCTGAAGGTTATCAATGGTGTTAGTATGGTGATGTAGGGCAGTCCAGACAAAGGCTTTAACCTTAGGAGGGACCTTTGCTCCCCAAAGCAAGGAGGGGGAGAAAGGAGGAGGAGACGAGGGACCAACAGCCATCAAAGACTTACGTAAAGACCTGGTATAGAATATCCCATTAGGCTCGAGACACGAGACTCTAGAATCTGGAAGATTATCAGAGAGGACAACATTCCTAAGAAACTCAAACATCAACGTTAACTCTTCAAAAGCCGCCTCAATTGGATCTCTACGAAGCGGAAGGTTCTAAGAAAGCCCAGACTGATAGTCTCAGACACGAGAGTTCTTATTAGTGCAAATAGAATAAATCCTAGGGAACTGAGTGGCTGGGGGAGACTCCCCACACCAGAGGTCAGACCAAAAACGAACCGACTTGCCCGACCCAACCGAGAATCTCACCTTCCTACTGAAGTTAAGGAACAGATCAGAGATGGCACGCCACGGACTCGTCGAATTGATTTTAGCAACCTGATTGATGTCCCACCCGTTATTGTGCACACCATACTTGCTAGCAATGATGGACCTCCAGAAAGCCTCTTTTTCAACACGGAACCTCCATAGCCACTTTCCAAGTAGAGCACAGTTTCTGATTAGAATGTTACCCAAATTGAGGCCGCCATCCTCTCTACTCTTACAAACAATCTCCCACTTAACCAAATGGTTTTTCTTCTTATCTTTCCCATCCCACAAGAAGTCCCTCTGCAATTTCTCAATCCTATTAATAACCGAGATCGGCATCTTAAATAACGACATGTAGTACGTAGAGATACTCTTTAGAGACGCCTGAATCAGAATGATGTGACCCCCCAAAGACAAATAATTCCTTTTCCAGGTGGCCAACCTCTGTTCCATTTTATCGATAACCGGGTTCCAGAATTGAACCCCCCTATGCTTTCCGTTCATAGACAAGCCCAAATATTTCATGGGCCACTCCCCCTTACTGCAACCCAAGAGCTCCTGGATAAAGACGTCATCCACTTGAATGCCAAAAAGACTGCTCTTATCCATATTCACTTTAAGACCAGATATCATCTCGAAAATTCTAAGGGTACACTTAGTCCAAAAAAAACTTTCTCTCGAAGCTTCCAAAAAGATCAATGTATCATCAACGAATTGTAGGTACGACACCTCAACCTTATCTGACCCAATCTTAAACCCGTGAATCTTACCAATATCCCCAGCCCTATTAAAGAGACAGCTCAAAACATCACTAACCAAAGTGAAGAGAAAAGGGGACAAAGGGTCCCCCTTGTCTAAGCCCCCTAGAAGAAGGAAAAAGATCGGAAACCCCACCATTAAGGCAAACCGAGAACTGCACATTTCTGATACACCCTTTCACCGATCTACACCACTTCTTGGAGAACCCTTTCCATTTAAGCACATTCTCCAAATCCAACTTAAAGACCACACCAGGGATCTTCAGTCTATTGTATTCCTCGACACATTCGTTAGCAATTAAAATGCTATCCAAAATTTGTCTACCATGGATAAAAGTACTTTGATTCTTAGAGACAACTTGATCTACCACCAATTTCAACCTATTAGCAAGAACTTTAGAAATAATCTTATACACACTAGTAACAAGACTAATAGGTCTGAATTCTTTCACCCTCATGGCACCTTTGATCTTAGGAATAAGAACAAGAAAGGTAGCATTAGTAGCTTTATTGATGATACCACTAGAATGGAATTCTTTGAGCACTTTCATAAGGTCCTCTTTGATGAGCTCTCAACAATCTTGTAAAAAAGCCATATTAAATCCATCCGGACCTGGAGCCTTATTTCTATCCATGTCCTAAATAGCTTTCTTCACTTCCTTCCTCAAAATCTTTATCCAAGTCTACGGCCACACTCTCTTCTAATCTAGGACCCATCAAATTGTCTATCTTGAACACGACCTTCTGATCAGATTTATAAAGGGACTGAAAATAATCCACAATCTCTTTTTCAATCTCCTTATGATCCTCGATCACATTCCCCTCCCTCTCCAACATCGCTATGCTATTGTTTTTTCTTCTAAAGTTGGCTATTTTATGAAAAATCTTTGTGTTCCCATCTCCATCCTTAAGCCAAAGCATTTTGGATTTCTGTCTCCAACTAACTTCTTCCTTCTTCAAAATATCCTCTAGTTCCTTCTTCAACTTTCTCCTAATCTCCCTCTCTTCTAACTCTTAAGAACAAATGGTTTTGAATTGCCAATTATAAATATTTTGGCAACCTCTGGCTTCCATAGCAACCGTACGCTGCTAGAATAGCCAGTAGGGTCTACGCTGAAATGCTCCCCAAATATTAAATCTCTGATGACTTCTGCAGCTTCCTCACCACAAACCTTAGGCTCCAAAATAGCTAAGATCAATGGTTTATGAAAAATTTCTCTCAAGGTTCTTTTTAAACACCTTGCACCCGGCGCCCCTGCAGTTCCATATCAGTAACTTTATTAGGGTATATGTTTGATGTTGATATGGACTTGTGATCCTTCCATACATATTATAACCCTCCCAACTCTTGTTTGTCATTTATTCTAGGTTCCAAGTTAGTAGGCATTCCATTTTCATCTCCTCCATTAGGTCCCATTGGATGTCTGTGTGCAGTTTTTTGCAGAGACGATATTGCTTCCACTATTTTTGGAATTTCTATTTCCTATTCTATGATTAGATTCATCAATTGGCGAGTGAGGGCGTGGTACCATACATGTTTCGTTGCCTGGTGAAGCTCTATATGGAGTTGGAGTATCTTGTCCTCTAGGGTTACGGCTGACTAGATCATCCAGTCCTTCCATACCATTGGTGCTCCTTCTGGCATTACGGATGAGAGCCGTATCTATGCAAGAAGTAACTTGTTCTTAAGCTTCTTCTACATTGGTAGGTTCTCTTGATTGACCTCCTCTGACTGTGGTGTTGGTTCTTCCTTGGAGCTCTCTTCGATCATATCGTTCAACTCTTACATCCTGTTTGATAGGTTGGGAAATGCTTTCTTTATATTCGTCTCCATTCTCAGTATGCGTAGTATTTAAACTTGCAAGAGAAACAAAGCAACAATACTAAGAAACCGAAAGTTTTTTTTTTCTTAGCATTCGTGCTATTAAGTTTATTTTTTAAAACTAAGGTTCTCTTCAAATTTCTCTTTATTTAATCTTCCTTTGAAAGTATTAAATTTAGGAGATGATGTTGTCTCCATTTTCCCATGAGGCCAATCATTACCTTTTGTCTCTTTGAATGAGAAAGAAATCTATCCCTTTTTTTGGTTTGATCTTTCTCCGTATGAACCTGAAGTATGTTACCCTCAACCATTGTGTCATGAATGATACTTTTCCCTTTACTGTTCTTGTGTCATGATGCTGTAGTCTCACTAATTTGTTTGTCTTTTAGTTCATTTAGAGCTGTACCATTTGTAATGTTATCATAGTGGGACATAGAGCCTTCACCCCTAATATTAAGATCTGTAGCATTAGGGCTTTCCCTGTTCTTGTTATAAATGCTGACAGTTGGTTAAGCCTTCCACATGTACTTAGCCTTGTGATTTTTCTCCTGTGTATTTTTACTCTGATAAGACCCCTATTAAACATGAAACTTTCATCACTTCCTACGTCAAGTTCCTTAAAGCATTTTCCTTTCATTACCCTTGTTCTTTTAATGTGTGGCTTGGGTCCATTAGTTACTTGGGTCGGGTTTTGATATACACCTTTCTTACCCATCCGAAGCTTTTGATCATTTAAATTTTTTTTTTTCTATTTCTGCTTGTGGCCAGCATACATGGCCCGAGACCCCCAAGTTTATCATCCTTTGATGAATCCTTTTCCTAGAGGAAATTCCTTTCTCCGTAATTTTAATTTCTGTACTGACCAACTCTTTAAGTTCTTATTTTCAATACACTTATTATCTTCATTATGCCCCACCTTTCAGCATTTAAAACTCACATTATGGAGGCCTTCATACTCTACTCTCTTCCAGCTATTTCCCATGACTACACGAGGCGAGGTTTGCTCATATCAATTTGCACAGATCTTTGCAAACTTCTAGACGTTTTTGCAGTAGTATTATCAATTTTCAGAGGTTTGCTAATTGCTTTGCCAATCTTAAAGAGGGGTTCTTCATCAACGTATTCAATGGGTAGTTCTGGATGGCTTGCCCAGACTGTTGTGTTAATTATTTTAGTAGTTGATGGACGAAAATTTGCGTGCTATTTTCTAATGTTCAGATAATGGTTAGTCACTATCCATAGTCCATTGGTCAATACGTTATTATACTCTTCTCTCTTTCTATCTCTCTCTCTTTCTCTCTCTCCATCTCTTTTAAACTTTTATGAGATAATATGCATGGCCTAGATCAATCAGGTTCACGAAACCCTTCGATTTCCATAGTATCAACGCTTTATCATAAAGAAATTTATGACCGTCTTACCAAGTACTTTGGTTATCAATGATTTCTTCCATGGTTTCCTCAACTAGTGCTTGAGTTCTTTGTTAAGAAACAGTGTCTTCATTTTATCATCATTGAAGTGAGATTCTGGGCCGTCATCGCCAATCTTAAAGAGGGGTTCTTTGTCAATGTATTCAATGGGTAGTTCTGGAAGGCTTGCCCAGACTGTTGTGTTAATTAGTTTAGTAGTTGATGGACGAAAATTTGCGTGCTATTTTCTAATGTTCAGATAATGGTTAGCCACTATCCATAGTCCATTGGTCAATACGTTATTATAATCTTCTCTCTCTCTCTCTCTCTCTCTCTCTCTCTCTCTCCATCTCTTTTAAACTTTTATGAGATAATATGCATGGCCTATATCAATCAGGTTCATGAAACCCTTCGATTTCCATAGTATCAACACTTTATCATAAAGAAATTTATAACCGTCCTACCAAGTACTTTGGTTATCAATGATTTCTTCCATGGTTTCCTCAACTGGTGCTTGAGTTCTTTGCTAACAAACAGTGTCTTCATTTTATCATCATTGAAGTGAGATTCTGGGTCTTCATCGTCTTCCCATTCCTCTTCATCCTTAGATTCCCACTCCTTTTCACTGTCCACAATCCACATTGAGTGAGCATCCTTGAATGAAGGTTCTCCAACCACAGCCATTATGGTGTTAAGATTTACCTTGCCTTCTGCAGAACACTTTTTATTTTTATTTTTTTTTGAGTTCTCGGACATATATCCCATATCCATATTTATTACCATTATGGCTGCAAACTGACCAAGCTTGGGCCGTGGTAATGTCAACGTAATCCAACTCAGTAAAAAAATATTAGGGCTCTAGCCTTCCTAGGTTTGGACATAGGCCCTATCTTTTTATAATGGGTATGGCCCATCACATAATTAATTTTTCATAGGGAAGTACGAATTTAAATTAGTAAGAAATGTTAACAAATTATGTATTACAGTTACAAGCTTTTGCAGCATAGTAATGCATTTAAATTAGAATAGGTAGCTGGGCTCAGCTCCTATCGGGCTGGGCCAGGGAAGGCTTGAGCCCGGCTCAAATTAGAAGTGAGACCAGGTTCCAACCCAACCCAAGCAAAAAAATTTGAGACCAATCCGCCTGAAACATAGCTTGGGCAATTGGGCCCTAGGCTGGCCTGTCCATACTTGCTGCCCTACTAAGCATGATGGTCCAAGCGAAGATTTGACTATGGTGCATATAAGGTGAAGTTCAGCGCTTCAAGTGCCAAACAATTGGAGGGGTGGGCTGCTTCAATTTTCTTGCTATTTTCTGTTTTTGATTTCTCTCTTCTGTTATTCATCTTCTACTGTCACTTTGATTTTGCTGATACAAATTTAAGTGTTGTGATATTGGTTGGCTCAAAGAAGAAAGAAAAAGTCGCTAAAGCTCTATGGGATTGAGATCCATGAGCATTGGCAGTTTGAAGCTTTTCTTTTGCACTATTGTTTTTCCTTCTTTGAGCCACACAAGTATATGCTTTCATTTATGTACATATAGAAGCAGATTTCTCTATTTTGTGATTTGCTTCAACACTGGGATGCTTCTTTTCAGCTACAGTGCAAGCACGTTTCAGACTGCAAAAGCCGGTTTGGTTTCTTGTGCCATACATTGAAAGACTAGAGTATGATATCTTAATGGAAATAGGCATGCCACATACAAAGGTTCTATTCAATCTTCATTATTGTTGCTTATCGTGTCCCATTTTAGTGAACCGTAAGCTGAAAAACAATTCTTTTCTTGACAGGTTTCTATCATATCTATGTACCAACCAGCTGCATCTAACTTGACTGATGTGGTGTTTTGTGTTCTTTCTGTTCAAAAGACTGTTCCTATAAATTCAGTGTCCTTAAGTGTGCTGAGATCATCTTTAATTGAGCTAGTCCTTCAGCAATCCAATCTGTCCTTGACACCATCAATTTTTGGACAGCCATCTTCCTTTGAGATTTTGAAGTTCCCAAGGGGAATCACAGTGATCCCGGTACCTGCTTCAATTTGGCAGATACCTCGGATACTCTTCAACTTCACGCTATACAACTCGATTTCTCAGATACAGGAAAATTTTGACCAGTTCAAGCAACAATTAAAATTTGGGTTGCATCTGAGGTCTTATGAGGTAATGCCATTTTCTAATTAATTTGCTTGCACATTTTATTCCCAGGTTGTTTTTTCGATGTTTATTTATTCGTTTTGCACACAGAATGTATATGTGCAGGTTACAAATGTAAATGGTTCGACAGTGGCCATCCCAGTTACAGTTGAGGCTTCCGTTCTTTCAGATTTAGGTAGTCATAACCTTCTACCACAGAGATTGAAGCAGCTTGCTCAGACAATCACAGGATCACCTCCTGCAACTAATCTTGGACTTGATCATTCTGTTTTTGGTAAAGTAAAGGCAGTCAGTTTATCAGCATATATGAACCTCACTCTACATTCATCTGAAGGGTCTCCCACTCCATCTCCATCTCCTACTGCATCTCCATCTCCATCTCCATCTCCATCAGTGGAATGCGATAGCTTAGCACAATCTGTCTCCCCATATCCTGCTCCTGCCCCGTCTCGGCCATCTTATGTTCCTGCACCTTCAGCTGACTGTTGTGACCTCTCACCTTGTTTCTACTGTGAAACTTCTCCACCTTCTGATAATACTTTCCCATATGTACCAACTCCTGAAAATGACCCTCGACCTTCATCTTCTATTTCCAAATCTCCTGCACCTTCACCGATAACGACTCTTTCCCATAGGCATAGTCTATGCTGCTGCTGTTTCACTATATCACCAAGCCCTTCTGACTTCTTTCCTTCCCATGCTGCTACTCCTTACCCACCTTCCCCTGGTTACAGATCCCAGTTGGTCCCAGATCTGTCACCTGTACCTTCAATCTCCTATGGTTCCAATGCAGGCAAGGACAGGAGAAGTGGGAAAGCTTCCATGTCTCCTATTTCGTCACCTTTGGTCTCACTATCCTCCTCATGTAAGTTACATCTTTCTATTATAATATATGTTCTTTCTTTTCTTAGCCTGATGAAGGTTCATGTAATGTTTGCATCTCAATCATGACTTTGGAAAACCAGTAAATTTCACCATTGTATCTTCTTAGTTTTAGCTTTTATATGTTGTTTCATTTAACTCAGCCTGTTGAGGATGCTCCTTGTGATTTAAGAATGGGAAGGAAAAATTTCCAAGGGAAAAGCAATTTAATTAGTGACATAAATTATGATTGTTAACCAGGGAGGGAACTAATAGGAGAAGACGGCTAACGAGAGGGGTAATCTGGTCATTTATGAAAATTTGCGTCGTCACATGGAATCAAAGGAGTTTGGGGGCAGCATATAAGAGGTCTGTAGTAAAGGCGCCCTTTGAATTTTGGAACCTTGTTGTAATAGTACTGCCAGAAACCAAATGCTTTTCTATATCAGTAGCCACAATCAGGGAATTTGGGGTAACAACTTTTGTGATTGGGAAGGGCAATTGTCATCTCGTAGTGTAGGTAGTTTTTTGATTATGTGGGAAGAAAAGTGGCAGCCAGAAAAGGGTTTTGGTGGGAGAACATAGTGTGTATTTTTATTTTTATTTTAATTGTGGGAATTCTCGGAAATGGGCATTGGCAGGAGTTTATGGACTGAATGATAGCACTTTTCAAAAGCAGTCACAGGATGAGCTGAATGAAACAATTGATGAATAGCTAGCTCTATGCTACACAAGTGGCTTCAATGAAGTCTGAATTTCCTATGAGAGGCCAAGGGGTTGCAGAAATCATTGAGCATGCTGGGGTTTGCGGAGTTTGTAGGCAGAAATGGATTTACAGCTCTGCAAGGAGCTAGGTCTAACAACCAAGAAAATCACTCCTTACTCTCAGATATTTTTTTTTATAACACCTTGTTGGCAGGGGTCCAAAGAGCTTTAGATGGTTGGATTTGGAGTAGTGCATGCCAGGGAGAGATGGATGTCATACTTGGTTTCAGATGGTCAAGGGAAGTGAAATGCGATAAAGTAGTGTTTTTATGCTGTTCTTGCTATATTCTGGTATATTTGGAAGGAAAAGAACAAGATAATTTGGAAGATGATGCTTCCAGTGAGCATTTGGTGGACAGAAAGACTCTTTCAAGCTTGGCAATCAGTATTTGTGAAAGAAAGGAATGAGTAACCTTCTTGTTTTGGAGTATTGTATGTATGTGTATAGTTATAGTTGTGCTACATAGTTACCTGTGTATATACTTCATATACTTTGCAGTTTATCAATATTTGGAAGTCAATTCTGTTTTATTAGTTCAATACATTATACCTTTACCTATCAAAAGAAAAGAGTTTTTTTTAGGGCTCATAGTGTCGGTTCATCCAAAACCTACGTCGGACCAAGTTCTTATTTTGCTAGAGAATGAAATTTAAGTAAGAAAAAATTTCTTGCAAATTTGAAACATATGGTTGGAAGTCGATTGTTTTGTGGACCCCATGGGTGGTATGATATTGTGGAAGTATCTGGTACAGTTAATTGTGTGTTTTGTTAGAAATTGCATTTAGTTAAAGAAAGCTTCAAAATATGAGCAAGGTTGAATTCAGAGAAATCCATGAAAGGAAGCAGGAAACTCTGAATAAAATAGCAGCGATACACATCGAGATCAGCAACGAGGTGCACTTTCATTGGATGGGGAAGAAAAGAGGGATTTTAAAAGTAGAATTCAAAAGTTGGCCAGATTTGAAGAAATTAGTTGGCGAAAAGAATCAAGGGCATTATGGGTAGAAGGAGACAAAAAACAAGCCCTATTTTTTTCACTAGTTTGCTAATGTGAGACAGAGAATCAATCATTTGCATAGAAGTAGATGGCCACATTTACACGGATGAAGAAGATATCATAAGGCAAGTGGACAAATTCTACTTTGATTTGAATATAGAAAGTTGTGCAGCTTGGCCTACTTTATATGGATGGGACTCTGTTAATTGATACTTTGGATTCCTTCTCTAGGGATTTGGTTAGAAAAGGACCTTTTTGATGAGGAATATGTGGTGGCAGCAATAGGCAAAAGGGATTTTCATGCACCAATCTTCTATGTTTGAGACGAGTTTAAATGCAACCTTGGTAACTCCAATTCCTAAAAAAGAAGGGGCCATTAATGTCAAGGATTTCAGACCGATAAATTTGATAGGAAATGTGTACAAGATCGTAGGAAAAGTGTTGTCTAACAAGCTTAAGGTGTTGAGTGAGATTATTTCTTCAAGCTAGAGTGCTTTTTTCCAGTGGCAGGCCGAACTTTGGACGGCGTGTTGGTAGCCTACATGTGCATTGATTAGCGTCTACATGAGAGCATCTCCAGTGTAATGTGCAAAATTGACATTGATAAGACCTATGATCACATGAGCTGAAATTCTTGCTTTGTTTATTGAAGAGAATGGGATTTAGCCTGCCATGGCATTGTTGGATTAAGTGCTGTATCTTTATGGCATCCTTCTCAATGCTGTGAACGTTCCAACAATGGTTTCTTCCCCAGCTTGAAGTGCTTGATGAGACAAGCAACACTTATCACTCTTTTTGTTCAACATTGTTATGTTACCTAAGTCGCTTATTATCTTGAATGGAATTGAATTGTCTGATTTTAGACTGGTGATGGAGGCGAAGTTAAGAGAGGTAACCACTTGCAATTTGCAAATGACACATTGATCTTATGCATTTCTTCCCACACAGTTGTGTATTCTAAGGTGCTTACCATGCTTTGATGTGGTCTCAGAACTTTATATCAATTTGTGAAAGATAAGAGTTACTAGAGGTGGGTGAAGTAGTCAATCTCTCTTCTCTAGCACAAAATCTGGGTTGCAGTGTGGGCTCACTAGCTTCTACATGTCTGGGTTTGCCCTTTTAAGGTAATCTGCAAAATTAATTTGGTGTAGGGCAAGGTGGTAAGAAGTTTGAGACGAAGCTAGCTCCTTGGAAGCAAGCTTTATCCTCAAAAGGATGAAGAACAACATTCATCCATATTATCTAAATAGGATTGGGTTTGGTTTGCTGCCTTTGTCTGTGGAGAACGACTTTTACTTTCCCTTCTCACCATGTTGGTGACGATGGTAGACAAATTGGAAAAATCAGAAGAGATTTCCTATGGCATGGAAAAGATGACAAATTTAAATATATAATGTGGTGGAATGGAAAAAGGTTTGCAAACATAGAGGAATGGGGGTTAGGATTTTGGCCATTTGCACTTATGAATAAATCCTTCTTGGGCAAATGGTTTTGGCAGTATGGGGAAGAGAAGGAAGTTTGTGGAGGAAGGTTATTACAACAGCGAATGGGCCAGCAAGAAACAAGTGGAGTCCACCAAGGGTGGTTGGCTCCTATGGTTTGTGGAAAAGAATCATGAACATGGTTGATACTTTCTATCCAGGAATCAAATTTGTAGCAGGATTTGGCTCTACTCTTTCTTTCTTATCTGATTGGTAGTGCGGTAACAGATAATTTTGCATGTTCTTTTAACATTGTATTAGGCATCAATGAACAAAAAAGCTTTGGTGAAATTATATGGCGAGGAGAGACATGCCATGGAACCCAATGCTGAGAAGATCAACCATTTTGAGTGAATGGTGCGTCTACAGGTTTCTTTATATCATAGATAGCCCTTTAGACGATGGGACACTCTATCCCCGTTCTTGTTCACTATCCTAATAGAGGCGGTTAGTAGATTGATTGAAAAGGCATCTTCGCTTGAAATGTTGGAAGTTTCTTGGTTGGGAGGGAGGACCACTGTATCTTGTACCTTCAGTTTGCTGATGATATACATATTTTTTGGTGCTTCGCAGTCATATATAAAGGTTTTAAAATGCTTGTTACTGTATTTTGAGGCGGTTTTGATTTTAAGGATCAACTTGAGTAAGAGAGATTTTGGGGTGGATGAGATGTTGAATTTTGGAGTCACTTTGTATTGATAAAAAAAAAAAAAATTTGGAATCACTTTGTGAAGTTTTGGGATGTAAGGTGGAGATTCTTCCTACCAAGTATTTGGGAATTCCTTTTGGGGCAAGCTATAAGAACATTTCAGTTTGGGAAAACCCGATAATGGAGAGGTTGGAAAGGAGATTGGCAGAGTGGAAGAGTGGGCATCTTTCGAAACGTGGTAAAGTCACCCTTATTGAAAGTACTTCGGCAAAAATGGCAACCTACTTGCTGTCCATTTTGGGGATATCAGTCTTGGTTGCTAATCGCATTGAAACAGATGCAGAGGATTTTTTTTTTTTTGGAAGGGTATGAATGGAGAACACAAGTTCCATTTAGTTAAATGGAAAGAGGTTTGTCAACCACAAGAAGAGGTTTGGAGATTTAAGCCTTTTGTAAGCTCCAACACTGCTCTCCTAGGGAAATGGTATTGGAGCTTTGGGAATAAGGTGATAATTTATTAAAGAAAGTCATAGTTGATAAATACGGGAATGCACCAAGTGACTGGGGTCCAAAGGATTTTAAGGATTTTCATGGGTTATGATTGTGGAAGGCAATTGCTGCAGTTGAGGTACCATTCTGTATGGGAAGAAGAGAGTCAATTTGTTGCATTCAAGCTGATCTGGAAATCTGAAATCCCATGCAATGTAACCTTATTTCTATGGAAAGCTTCCTAGAATAAGATTCTCACAGCTGATCATTTGATCAGTAGGGGTTGGTCTTTTTCAAATAGATGTGCTATGTACAAAAGTGAAGCTGAATCTGCAGGTCATCTTCTGTCACATTGTAAAGTGGCATCAAGATTATGGTCCTACTTTTTGGCAGATTCAACTTGCCTCGTGTCCAATCGGAAAACTTTGAAAATTTTCTCGATGCATGTACTAAAATGTGGGGGAAGAGCAGAAGGGGTCTGCTGTTGTATCTGTGTCCAGCTGCAGTTTGTCAGGTAGTTTGGAGGGAAAGGAACAATGAAATTTTCAGGAGGAAGGAGAAAGCAGAAAACAGAAATTTATATACTTCAAGACCTATTGTCCCTTCTATACCAATTGGCTTCTGTTTTAAAAAATTTAGGGGTGTCTCTTTTTCTGATTATTTAAATGAATGGGAAGGGTTTATAAATATGTATTGTTTTAAGGGGAGGCAGTAGTAGATTGCAGTCCTAATGTATACTTGCATGTACAGAAGGCAATGGCCTTCTTTTCCTATGGTAATACAATGTGGATACATAGGGTCAGTGAATTTGGGTGGAGGACTCTTCTAAGAAGTTTACAATCAAGTTAATCTACAGAGTTCTTAGTGACCCTTGGGACATCTAATTCACTTCCTTAATATCATCTATCCGGGGCTATTAAAGTGGATACACAGGGTCAGCGAATTTGGGTGGAGGACTGTTCTAAGAAGTTCACAATCAAGTTATTCTACAGAGTTCTTAGTGACCTTTGGGACACTTAGGTTCCTCCAAAGGTTTTCTGGACTTCTTGCATTCTTTTGAAGGAGGCATTTTTTGGATGGTAGCAGCTTTGTACAAGTTACTAACAGTTTATAATCTTATCAATACAATTAGGATAATTCCAAATATATGCATCTTGTGCTATTGGGAGGAGGAATCTGTTGATCATCTTCTTCCTGTGTTTCTCACATGTAGTTTAGTATGGTGTAATAGCCTAAAAAAGAATAGGACCTATTTATTGTATTCTAAGGAAAAGTTGATGGATTTACCACAACATTGGAAGCCGTTAAAGTATATTTAACACAGTAAGGAGTTGTTTACTGTGGCTGAAAGTGAACCACAGTAAGAAGTCGTTAAAGTTTTGGAGACTGACTGCTGGAAAGAGCAATTTGTAGGATCTCTTTCTTAAAGGATTTGATCACATTGTGAACAGTTGCTGCCAGTGTGCCCTTTTTGTATCTTAGTCATGTATACCTTTTGTATGCTCAAGCTATTGGCTTTTTTCCGTAAGTTTGCATATGTATTTAATACACGTTACCTTACCTATAAAAAGAAGAATGTTAGAAAATGATTTTTTTTCATCATTGTGATTGTTACCTATAATCATTGTTCTGAAAATGTATTCTTTCAAGGAGCTGAAAATATTTGGAAATAATGATTTCATGTCTTTACATTCTGCCCATCCAAAATTCTTTTTTTCTGTGGGGGGTCGTTTCACTTGGGGCCACTGGAGGTTTACTTGGTCGTTACCTTCAGGGCCCTAGGGATTAGTTGTGGTGCGCGCAAGCTGGCCCGGACACCCCAGTTATAAAAAAAAAAAAATTCTTTTTTTCTGGAACAAACTTGTTCTCCATTATAAGTTCAATCTTATGGATGGTTAGCAACTGATATGATTTTCTTCCAACTGGGTAGAGTCTTGGTCTAGTGTGTTTGTTAAATTGTTTATTGGCTTTCTGCTTGGTTTTTTGTTTATTCGTATACTTTTGCTTGTAAATTTTCTTGAAATCAGGTGGTTCATTTATACAAAATCATAATTCTAGTCATAAGCCATGATTCTGTAATTTGATTACAAGTCATATCTGGAAATTTTGTGGTCATAGATTTCATTTCAATTTGTGCGCCACATGATTGTCCTGAAGAAAATATTACTTAAATTGAATGAAATGTGTATGTGTGTAGTGTTGTCTGTATCTGTAAATTGTGTAGACCTGCATTTGACATGTTTAGGAGTGTGGGATCACTATTTTATGCGTCCCACCTAGCAAATTTTCAACCTAAAATTTTTGACCTAGCTGAATGATTATACGTCTGATATTGCCCCTGAACAGCCAAGTGTAATAA
>JAUPMG010000004.1:2861732-2871846 GCA_031762675.1 Pachysandra terminalis | reverse complement strand
GGAGGGAGGGAGGGAGGGAGGGAGAGGGGAAGGGCATTACATCCATCATGACGTCCAAATAATTTACTCAACAAGAGTGATTGATTCTAAATCATGGTGGAAGATTTAATAAAACCATAAGGAAGATCATAAACTGATGAAAGACAAGCCAAGGAATCTCATAATTATTATTAATTTTAAGAAAAAGTGCAAAACAGTGAACTGGTGACAATCGTTTGCTCAAAACAGAGCAGTGAAAGAAATAAAAAAGTAGAAAAAAAAATATACAAAATAATCCAGTTTGTAGGTTGTCAAACCGCACAAAATAATAGCAACTGTACAACTCAACTCTAGTTTATGGATTATCAATTATGCTGCATGGACTCTTCTATTCACCCCAAGTATCCATGTAGACATGGCATGACATAGGTATGGGTATAGGAACTGTGTTGGATCCTTCCCATCTGTGCCCGATTTTCTTTTTTAACAGATATTTCTTCTATTCTAATCAGATGCCTCTATCTTCATTACACTTACTTTATCAAGTTTTAAATACGTAGAAATTGATATTTGTATAGCTAATACTATATAAGGTACTACTTGGCCTAAATAAGTTCAAAATCTATAGCATATGGGCTTACTCTCCGTGTCCTATGATATAGGGCTTAGACGAGTCTGACACATAGAGACACACCCACACCCGACACCCATACCCGAGTTCATTTAACATAGATTATTATGAAAAAGGGTTCCATCTCAAAACCAAGTACACCGTTTTCACATAAAACAATTAAAAACCAAATAAAATATTTAACTTCTAAACAAGGTTGTCAAATCGTGAATCGAATCGAAAAATCGTTAGTAGCCACTTAGAATCGAATCCTAATTTTGAATTGTAAATCATAAGATTCATAGTAATTTTATTAGAAGTAGGGTTTGGGGTTTAGTTTTCAGGGTTTCTCTTAGGAAAAGGGATGTTATTGTTTAAAATACGCAAACAATATTTTTTTATGTGTATTGAATTGTTTTAGAGTACTATACTATATATAAATAAGAATCAAACGAGAAAAAGGGAAATCATTCAGTAAAAAAGAAGAGATCATTTTTCTTTGCTGTTGCAAAGTTGAATCGTATGAATCATACGATTAAATTGTAAATCGTAAGATTCAAACATAAATTGATTTCTTCACAGATTTGAATCGATCTAGGGTCAAATCGAATCGAATAATAAGATTCATACAATTAATCGTAAGAGTTTAACAACAGAGCTTCTAAACATACCCATCTTTCCGAAATAACTTAAACAAATGGGAAACTATTGAAAACTACTAAAGTGATGATGGACGCCAAAGTGGAAACTCCTAAACATAGTATTTGAGTTGTGATGGATTCTTAATTTCTCTTTGATCTACCTTGTTCAACACCCAAGAAGCTTTTATCTGAACTATTAAATATAATTTGTCCTATGCTATGCTCATCATCCCAAGGAGCTTGAATTTGGTGTGGCATTGTGCCAACAATTTAAGTTATAAATCGTTTATATCTTAATTCAATTTTCACTAATAAGTTAGTAATCTGTGTCTAACTAGTTCATTTTGTGGTATACTACCAACCATTTCGACTAGTTATCATTTAATTCTCTTACATTAAATCAATTTGCCTGATGGAGAGATAGCATTAAGTTCTATTAATTGTTTCTCTTCCACAAGCTAGATGGCCCAAATCAACGCATAGATTAGAATGTCAAGGTCTATATATTATATTGAACATTTTATTAGAAAAGCAATACTGTCATTGCACAATGAATTCCTTGGGCAATGCAATGGTTTCTGCTACAAATCAAGCATAACAATTAGACTAAGAAAGCTATGAGCTAGTTCCTCAGATTTATGCAGCCCGTTGCCATTTCAGAGTTAGAAGAGCAGATGACAATGCGTCTCAACAACTACTACACAATTGAAGAATAAATTTAAGTTCAACAAAAGAAACCATAAAAGAAAAGACAAAGATTCCAACTTCGTATTTCTTTGCGGCTTGTTTCCACACACATTTGATAATCAACTTCATTACTCCCAATTGATGTAAAAGTTGGTCCTGTGGTAACTTGTTCTGGGATCCCATTAATATTCTCCTAACAAAGCATGCCTTTAAACAATTGGAAATTGTTAGATCCGGTTATATAAATTAATCTAAGTTCTAGTGAGTATTAGATTAACTAATATTATCTAATGAAAATCAAGACAATAACACATGCAATTTTAACGAGGTTCGGTATACACTTACTTTTCGGGACCGCGTCCAGATGATGAACAATATACTAAAGCAAAAGAGATTACATACACCAATTTGGTCTTACACAAATTAAAGGCTCCCTCTTGAATTTTGCTGTCATTGTGAAGAATCAACTTCAGGGACTTGTCCAACGAGCTCCCCTCGACTTATGCATGCATGGTTGACCTCCCTTCAATCTGCAGCCATCTTCTCCCGAATGCTCAAAGTTCTTCTCCCTAAGAACTGTAAAGCATGATTGAACTCCCTTTAATCTGCAGTCTCCTTCTCCCGAAAACTTAAAGTACTTCTCCCGAAGCACTGAAATGATCTTCTTGAATCACTTGGAGAGTTACCCTTCCTTACGTAGTTCAATGTGTATTTATAAAGAAGGTAAACAGATCTTTTCAGATTCTTGGATGACAAACTGTTGCAACACTTTGTTACAGCAGATCTCCAAAACGAAATTTAAAATCAGATTACGATCTTATTCAAATTCTCTTTCAAATCTTCTTAATCTCCATCAAGCATCTTCTCAGAATATTCCCTTATAGATAACCAACCCTTGCTATTAATTAGCAACAATATAATAAAGAGTATCTTGTCTAGTTGGTCACTTGCTTAATCCAGAAAATTGCCTTCAACTGAATGACGGTTAGATTTGCTTAGAAGCTTCTCTTCAAAACACCAGCTCTAGTATCTTACACAATCTGCAACCTTCTATTTATTTGAGAGATCTTCTGAGGTTAGAAGTTTCTCTCCAAAAGCCAACTGTTCTATCCCATGCAATCTTTTTACTGAATCGGTATGCTTCTTAATGTAGTCTCTTAGAATATTTACAGCTGGTTGTAATATATTCTTTTAGAGATTTTTTCCTAAGGCATAACAATCATATTAGAATGAGATCACATGCACATGATTTTAGTACTTAATTTGAAATTAGAAACAAACTGGATACGACCAAGTATGGAGTTAATTAGAAAGTGTGGTATTTGTCAACTCAAAGCTTGCCAATAATGCCAATACACACGTGAGATCTAACAGAAAGTATACATTTCATCAGCAAGATAAATGCCTTTTCCACAACAGCATCAACAACAACCAAAATCTAAGTTTCGCAGATAATGACAAAACAATTAGACAGTTAAAAAGAATATTTTCCCATCAACAAATCTGTTACATGCTTTACCGTTGTTCTAAAAGCCCTAGGACTAATGGAAACTCATTTGGTTAAGCACTTAACCCATAGGATTGTAATATTCCACAACGAAAATTGAAACATTCCACCATGCTTCTGTAGCGAACGTTCACAGCGGCCCACTCTATCGACACTAACTCGCCGGTCAAGGTTCCATGGATCGGGTGATACCGATCCGTACCGGCCGGTCTGGACCTGGACCAGACCATATCGGTCTGGTTCCAACCCGCGATACAAAGGAAGTATAGCTGGGTTATAGACCGGCGGTCCGGCGACTGATACCGCTAGACTGGCGAACAGATCCGGCGTCCCGACAACCGGTTCCAACAGTTTTGCCGGTACGGAGTCCGGTACCGCCGGTACGAAAACGATACCGTCGGTCTGGCAGCCCGGCGACCGGTACCCGCCGGTCCGGAGAGGTTTGAAATTTTTTTCAATTGTTTTTTTTTTTATTTTGCTTTTTGTACCGGATCCAGGCCCGTCGGTCCGGTCTCTGGTTCCGATTTTTAAAACCTTGCTGCCGGTAGCCCTTTCCTTATTGGTTGCTCTACTTTCTTTATTGGTTGCTCCACTCACCTATCAGTATTCAATGACTTAACATCATGTCCATACATAATACGAAGGTATTTTAATCCAGCCTATAGGTCACCTCCTCCGTGACTCGAACCCGTGACGTAAATGTGATGCCTGCTTTGATATCATTTATTAGATGCTTAACCGTTGGTTCTAAAAGCCCTAGGTCTGATGGAAACTCATTTGGCTAAGCACGATTGTAACAAAATCAAAGTGAACAACAATAAATAAAATAAAACTTAAAATCTACAAAACCCATGATTAAATAATGAAATTACAACTACCCAAAAGGGGAAAACTCTCAAAACTGACCTCGGTTCCGTTAGAGAGTACTCTAGCCAACACGGGTATCTCATACTGGTAAGAACTCTCCCACTCAGGATTGCTGGTAATATCTCTTATCTGCAAAACCAAACACCTGAAACAAGTAAACCCAGATCAAGAAACATCTAAAATAGAAAGAAGAGAAGAAGAATACATAAAAGAACCTGTAAATCAACGTCATAAAGGGAGTCCGGTCCAGCGAGAGAAAATGCAGCTTGAAGCTTTTCTTTGAGGCCATCACACAAACAGCAACCTGGCTTAGAGTAGAGAACCAGCTTCTTTAATGGTAGAGACGGAGTTGATTGACCTGAAAAGGAAGAGGCCAAAGGAGTGAAGACCCACTTTGGCCTGTCAATACCCAAACGAGTAAGGTATGCAATTGACAATGGTGATGCTACAATACCCATTTTTGTTTCATGGCAATGAAACAATAGTTGATGGTGCAAGATAAGGGATTCAATTTGGGTGGGTTAGGTTGAGCCGGTTTGGGTTTATTGGATTAGGTTGAATCGGGCCCATCGTAAAGTCTAAAAGAAGGCTTGTGGGCAAACCCAGTCCAATAGTCGACTTAGGGTACCTAAATAATCTTAGTGCAAAGCTGGCAATCGGTCGGGTTACAACTGGTCAGTATGGCCAAGGGATGGCAATGGGTCGGGTTGGATCGGATTTGACCCGTTTACTAACGGATCAGAAAAACATGGACCCGAACTCAACCCGCACATAAACGGGTTGAATCCACCACCTCATTTAAAATTTAATTAATTAATTAATTAATTAAATTTTAAATTAATATAATAATAAATCATTCACTTCACCTATTTAACATTATATTTTTAATAAATATTATAAAAAAATATATTTAACATCAAAAACATATTTTAACCTATGAAAATAAAAATAGAAAAATACTAAATTAAAGAGAAAAAAAACTACATTAAACGGTCAACACGGGTTAGGCTGGTTGGGTCGGGTTCGACCCGTTTACCAACGGGTCGACAAAACCTAAACTCGAACCCAACCCATTTAATAAATGGGTCAACCCTAACCCGTTTAGTCGGATCGGGTTAGACATTGCCAGCTGTATGGCCAACCCAAATTCCCTCATTTAATAAAACGGGTCCTAATCAGACAAATGTAAGGTTTGGTGGCTTCAAATGTAAATATTTAATAATCATAGATCTATTTTAAATATTTGAAAATATAGTGAACGTTTTGAAAAACATTTAATTTCAAGTGATGTTTTATGTGAGTGGACGGAATCACCCTAACAATTTGTAAAGACAAGTTTGCCCTCAATCTTCTTCCAAAATTGCCCTTTTAACCTATGTGAATCGTGAGAGAGAGAGAGAGAGTTAATTTGTAAAGACAAGTTTGCCCTCAATCTTCTTCCAAAACTGTCCTTTTAACCTACTTGAATCCTACGAGAGAAAAACTCTTCTTCCTCGTCTATTCCATACTAGTCTGTTGTTTTGAATCCTATGCGAACCTTTTAGCAAATCTTCTTCCTCGTCTCTGCAAGAGGGTTTTGAAGGTGGGAGCTCCAAACGACCGTCGCGCAAGAGGGGGTTTTGAAGGTGGGAGCTCCAACAACCTCCACATTCCAGGTAGAGCTCTCTCTCTCTCTCTCTCTCTCTAAAAGCCAAACCCTAATACTGAATCACTCCAGGCCGCAATTGAAGGCTAAAGAGATGAGAGAAGAATAATAAAATGGAAAACAATGTTTTTCAAAGTTCTCATTTGATTAACATATATTCCATGAAGGTCTTTTGCTCTTTGATTCTCATTTGATTAAACATCTATTCCATACTGGTCTTTGCTCTTTTGAAACTCTTTGAAATGTTCTTGTTTTTGTCCCCCAATTATTTCAGGTAATTTGTTAAATTTTAATTTGTATTGTCTTTCCTTCAAGGATCCTTGAATTTTAGGTTTCTATGTTTGGTAGTGAAGGTTTTAGTGAGTTTCTGAATAATATGTTGCACAAGTTTTTAATTGATATCATAGTTTAAAATTCTGGAAATTTTAACGATGAGCGTAGGATTCTAAAGCAATTTTTCCTTTAATGCACTTGGTGAAGTTGATGTATACAGATTTTAATATATTGAAATGGTTTTTAATATTACCATGAAGCTGCATGTGAGTTGTATGAGTCGCACTATAATATTTTTCCTTGATGGGAAAATTAGAAACCTTTTATTAATTACATTATCTTGACTCTGAAAATTTTCAAAGTATAGCCAAAAGAGATTGGATCAATGGGGTCATTTATTCCAGTCAATTATGGACTAACTAAAAGCTCCTTTAGTTACTAGCCATTTTCCATTCACTTCTATTTGTTAACTAGTTTATTGCTGTGTCACAGACTCGCAATTTACCTTCCATGCCATTATTGTTCATCATTCATGTAGCAAGTCAAAATACATCAGGTTGGTCTATTGATTCTCCTAACATCAAAGATGCCAAGGCGCAAGGCCTGCAGAATATTTACTAACCTTCCATTGGGAAAATCTCCAAGAAGAAACCTATAAAATTGTATATTTCTATACTTGCAAGTATAGTATCAGTCCTAATCCAAAATCCAAAGTGCTATTCTTGTTTGGCTCATCTTTTCTGTGCCCAAGGTAGTTGGAAGAAGCTTATGTTCTCATATGGATGCCTACCCCAACAATGATCATAGGACTCTAAAGCAATATTTGGTAAGGGATCGAATATCCCTTACCAAATCCGTTTTTTTTTTGGATCGGATTCGGATCGAACTCAGATCATGATCCGATCCATTGACAGCCCTAGGTGCAATTGGATAGCTTGTTTTAGATAAAATCTGAACACATTAACAAAGCATCAGTTACAAAGCACGTGGGCATAATGCTTGAATCGCTAATTTGAAAATCTAGCAGGCTTCTTATGCCAATGAATATCTCTAACTTCTAGAATGAGAAGCTCTTGTATTTACTCCTTTAATAGTGTGTGAATGCCTTTTCTTATTTGTATTTGATTGCATACAATATTATTAAGTAGTATTTAGAGGAAAATATCGAAATATAACACTGATTCTCGTATGGTGATAGAATCACGTATGGTGGGTCCTTCGGAGATGCCACGATTATGTATATGGCATATTGATGGCGACATCATCAAGAGTGGCAATGGATCGATCTCCCATCGTAATGGAGGCATGAAGGGACTTTCAATAAACTGAATTATGGGATTTGAGAAAATTATATCGAGAGTTTGTGGAGCGTTGTGCACGTCTTTGGAGGGGAAGTTCATGCATTACAAGCCGCCCCCCCCACACACACACACACACACACACACCCCACTAGAAAAGGGTTTATTAGTCCCCCTCACCTGTGATGAGGATTTGGGTGATATGCTTACATTTAATGAGTGCATGTCTACATACTACATGAATGGGAAGGCTTGAGGGACGAGTAAAATAACACAAGGTTAGATTATTAGTGTGCCTAAATGTGTGATTATTTGGTATAAATTAATGCATTGTATAATATACACTGATTGTAACGTGTACCACTTATAATTGATGTAAGGATGGAGATTATTTGGAAATGCAAACCCAACATAGAGGATGCATTCAGTCAGATCTTAATTCTTCCCTTCCCCAGAGTACACTTGTTAATGAAATGGAAATGTCAGAGCGTGCATCCGATAGTAGGACACAACTTGTCTCTTCCACTTATGAGAATGCCATCCAAGATGGTCAGGTTTTTGATGGAGCACCCTCTTTTCGTCAAGCAATGTATTCTCTCTCTGTCGCACAACACTTTGCATATAAGTGGGCAAGGAGTACTTCAAATTATATGGATGTAAGATGTGTTGTGGAGGGTTGCGAATGGTGTGTGACTTGTCGCCAAATTAGTACCACGGGTTTTAAAAGGTTAAGAAATTTCACAACGAGCATAAACATGGGGCAAATGATCAATTATTTGCAAGACCACGTGTGAAGCCGAAGTTCATTGCTAGAATGATTGAACCAACATTGAAGTCTAGTCTTAGATATTTGCCTCGTCAAATTTGCAAGGATTTTCAGTTGGGATATGATATGAACCTTACATATCACCAATCAAAGCATAGCAAAGAGAAAGTGAATAAGAACATTAATGGTGATGTGCATGAATTGTACAAGTTACTGCCATGGATGTGTAGCAAATTTGTGGAAGTTATGCCTGGAACTGTTGCTATTTGTAACATAACTGATGACGATTGTTTTTCCCAGTTATTCATTGCATATCGTTGTAGTCTCAGTGGTTTTAGGATTGCTTGTAGGCCGATGTTATTCATTGACGGTACTTTTCTTTCGGGCCCATATCGTGGTACATTGCTTTCAGCAACGGCAATTGAAGCCAACAACTAGATGTTCCCAGTAGCCTACAGTATTGTTTCATCTGAGAATGATGATGATTGGCTTCGGTTCCTATAGAATCTTAAGATTGCACTCAATTGCTTAGGCAATATTGTTATTGTCTTAGATCGGCACCGTTCCATTATCTCGCCAGTAGCATCTGTGTTTGGTAGTCAAAACCATGTACATTGCCTTCGTCACTTGAAGGAGAACTTTAGTCTTTGGTTGAGCAAAAAGGGTGTTAGGAAGGTGTCGAGAGATGCTGCACTTGACCTACTAGAGCAGGCTACAAGGCTAGGTTGAGAGCTGAGTATGATAATAACGTGCAACAGCTTGTTGAAATTCATAGTGGGATCTCTAAATGGATTTTTGATAGAGAGCCTTATCATTGGGCTAGTTGTATTTTTTCTAACCGGCTTTGGGAAAAGATGAACTCCAATTTAGCCGAGACATTCAATGGTTGGATCAAGGATAAAAGACTTCTAACAATAACGACAATGGTTGAAAAAACATGTCAGAAACTAGGAGAGTTGCTATTTAGGCACCATAAGGAGGCAAATGCATGGGGGACATCTATTTGCCCTAGGATCGATAAGGTAATCAAAGTAAATATTGAGTTTGGACGTGATGCGATTGTAAGGCGTTACAAGCAACATGATTATGAAGTCAAGTTAATGTATGGAAATGTGTTTAAAGTGAACCTGGTAACACGAACTTGTACAAGTAAGAAGTCGGAAATGACTGGCATACCATGCAAGCAGGCGTGTAAAGCAATATAAACGACATCCAGGAATGTGTGAATTTGTTGAAGATTGTTATCATAGGGAATCACAAATCCGGATCTACTCTGAGCTTATGTGTGCCATGTCGAACATTGACATGCCTTCCCTTGGTGATGGAGATGAAATCATTGAAACTCTTGGTGAGCCACTCATATGCAGGCCTCCAATCATGAGGCGTTCGGTTGGTCGCTCGAAATCAACGCGAAATGAGTCTCAATTGCATGACAAGCCAACTATTTGTTGTTCTCGATGCGGTCAGGGAGGTCACAATATTAGAAGTTGTAGTGCACAAATATAAGATCTTACTATTTGCATATGAATTTCTACCATACAGGAAAGATCCCAGTATTCCCATTTACTTAATCCTTATCATGATCATGTCTAAACTTTTGAGATTGCTATTGTGGTGTTTGTTTAAAATTTTGAAAACTGGATAAATTCTTCGAATACTTGATACACAAGTCTATTTTGACTTTCATAACTTTTGTTCCAAAATTGTCATGCCCTGAAACCCGTATCCCAAATCCCTAGGCGGGATAGCACGAATCACGAGGCTCGACCTTCGGGATCTATTTCTAGACCGCGGATCAGCAATCATAACCAAAAGTACGATGAAATAAAATCATATTTATT
>JAUPMG010000004.1:2850986-2861632 GCA_031762675.1 Pachysandra terminalis | reverse complement strand
GTTAGCAAATAGGATGAAGGGGGGTCATTGGTCAGGTGGTGGCAAAAAATCAGAGTGCATTTATTGAAGGTAGACAAATAATGGATAACATTTTGATTGCAAATGAATGTGTAGAGGAAAAAATGAGAAAAAAGGAAGTGGGGCTGGTGTTCAACGTTGACCTGGAGAAAGCTTATGATAAAATAGAATGGGAGTGTGTGGAATCGGTGTTAAGGTGGAAAGGATTTCCAGAAAAATGGTATCGATGGATCAAAGGATGTATCATAAATGTTTGTTTCTCTTTTTATCTAAATGGGGGAATTTCTGGGTATGTGTCATCGTCTAGGGGGTTACGCCAAGGAGATCCTTTATCTGCTTTCTTGTTCACTTTGGTTAGTGATCCTTAGTAGTCTTCTTAGAATGGCGGAGAGATCAGGAAGATTTAGAGGTTTTGAAATTGGGAGGGGGACCGAGTGGCTGTGTCTCACTTGCAATTTGCTAATGACACACTTATATTCTTGGACCCTTCCAAGGACACCATATTTTGGATAAAGTGTGTCCATAGGTACTTCCAAATGGTCTCAGGGTTGAAGGTGAACTTAGAGAAAAGCAGTCTGTTCGGAATAAATGTAGCGGATGATGATTTGAAGAGAAGTGTTGAATCGTTGGGGTGTGGGATGGGTGAATGGCCTTTGAAATATTTGGGCACGTCAATTGACAGTAGACGTAGAGGGAGTCAGTTGTTGGATCCGATCATTGAGAAAATGGAAAAAAAACTGAGTACATGGAAGAGGAACTACATTTCTTTGGGGAGGGGGGTCACTTTGATTGAAGCATCGTTTGGTAATCTCCCGTCTTACTTTATGTCCCTTTTTAAAATGTCTAAATCAGTGAGTAATAAGATCGAGAAAATTCAGAGAGATTTCTTGTGGGATGGGGGTGGGAGAGAGGGTAAGAAGAGAGATCACCTAGTTAGATGGGAAGAAGATGTAGGTCAAAAAACAAAGGGTTTCTAAACTTGGCTAATATTCAAGACAGGAACAATGCTCTGCTGGGAAAGTGGTTATGGAAATTCAGTGTGGAAAGAGAGACGTTGTGGAGATCAATCATTGCAAGTACATACAGAATTCACGAGAACGGCTGGGATGTTAACCAAATGGCTAAAATCCATTCAGGAAGTCTCTGGAAGGCAATTGCTGGATTGTTTCATATCTTCTGCAAGTTTGTGAGATTTTCCGTTGGGTCGGGTAAGTCTATTCGCTTTTGGTTGAATCCTTGGTGTGGGGACTGTACCTTAGCTTCCAAATTCCCATTAATCTTCTGCATCTCTGCCCACAAACAGTCTCTTGTATCTGATGTCCTTAGTTGATCTTTTTCGGTCTTTCTTGGAACCTTCTGTTTACTCGTGACCATACGCCGGCTGATTTGGAAGAGTTAGCATCCCTTACCCATTTTCTTAGAAATGTGGTTATTGATGAAGCCCTTATAGATTCTAGAGTGTGGTGTCTTGAGCCTAGTGGGAGTTTTTCTACTAAGTCTTTTAGGTCAATTCTTGGTGGTGAACAGCATCTTGCACCTCCTAAATTCTCCACGTCCTTGTTATGGAATGCTAAAGCCCCTCCTAGAGTCAAATCCTTCGTTGGACATCATTGCTTTATCGGATCAATACTGCAGATATGATACAAAAGAGGAGACCATTTATGGCTCTGTCTCCTCAGGTGTGACCAATGTGTTTGAATATGGGAGAAACGGTGGATCACCTCTTTATTGGGGTGCTGGTGGGCGAGACAGATTTGGCAATTTTTTATCAAATTAGTGGGTGTTGATTGGGTAGAAACATACTCGGTTATGGACATGCTTGATCAGTGGGCCTTTCCCTCACTTGGGAAAAAAGAACAAATCTTGTATAGGACTGTGTATTTCGCCATCTTGTG
Organism: Pachysandra terminalis; assembly: GCA_031762675.1. Lineage (NCBI taxonomy): Eukaryota > Viridiplantae > Streptophyta > Magnoliopsida > Buxales > Buxaceae > Pachysandra > Pachysandra terminalis. The sequence goes on along the minus strand of JAUPMG010000004.1, from coordinate 2,859,719 downwards.
GAGTATCTGGGGGGAGAGGAACATAAGAATGTTTGAAGATAAGAGAAGAAGTTTGGGGGCAATCATTGAAGCTATCTTGAGTTTAGCCGCTTCATGGGTTAGTGTTCTACCGGAGTTCAAAGAAATCAGTTGGAGTGATCTTATTAGATGCTGGGAAACTGTGATCCAAATGTAAACCAGATTTCTGGTTTTCGCCCATGGGGAGAGTGACACCGGTTGTCTATTCTGTTTTTGTTTTATTTTCTACTCTCTTTGGTATTGTACCTTTTTTCTCTGGTTTCCCCTCCTTGGGGAACCTTTTCTTCTCTCTTTCTAATAAACTCTTCGTTATTGATCAAAAAGAAAAGAAAAAAAAAGGATTGGATGGGCACCAAAAACATGTGCAGATCAAGTCCTCTTCCAAGAACATCTTTAAAATAAAAATAGGAAACGTCCAGGATGGAAAGATCAATTATCCAAACCAAAACTTCTTTGACTGGAAGATTGCATCGCAAATAAGATATACAAGAGTAGCAGCAAGAGTTTGGTGGTGGTAGGGTTTCAAAGAGGACAGAGGAAAATGAGATTAGTGTCAGAGTGTTGAATTCTCACCCATGAAACTTGAAATACTACTCTCTCTACAAAGTATTGAGACATTTGATTTCTATACTAATAATGAATTCCATGGAAATTGTTTGATTTAAGGTTTGAAAATGGATGAGAAGATGATTGAGAAGAAGGGAAAAAAATTATGGACGAGAATACTGATCAAAGGAAAATAAACAAGAGAAGAAGAGGGTGTGTGTATTTCCCACAGCCAATGCATAGAGGCGATGTTTACTAGTACGACATACCATAGCTGGAAACATGGTGAAGCATGGATCTCACACATGACAGATGATATAACAAATCCCATGTGTTCATCTGTACTTCCACATGGCCTACTTCACATATTAAGTTTCAGCCCAACCACCTGCCACATTGCAGCAACATTTCCTAAATCTAATGTCTCCTCATAGAAAACTCTGAAAGTATTATAAATTCAATGGCTGCATTTACAAATGATAAAATCGTATACACATTGTATACAGATATTATCCACCTAGCTTATCCCTCTCTGGTCAGGTGGACGGTTTAGATTGGCCACATCATCACTCCATGTGGCAGAAGAACCCATGTCTCACTAAGTGACACAGACCAGAAAGCGTTTCTCCTTCATTATGCTAATAAACTTTTTGAAACTACAAAAACACCCCAAGTACTTGTGAGAATTACAACTAAAGTCAGAATGCCTTAAGAAACAACAAAATAGTTTCTGATCACAGTTATAACATATCAATGACTTTACTAACATGGATTTGGGAGGAGAGGTCTAATTCCAGTTTCATTGTTTTTTTTTTTTTTTGATCAGTTAATTCCAGTTTCATTGTTGCCACAAACAGTAGAGCAGGAATTTCAGACCCCACTTCCTTGGGGTGGGAATTCTAAATCATATGAAGATACAAGATCAAGTTAAGAGGCATTATAAGTATAAAGTATAATTGATGTTGTAAATATCATGTTCTTTTTTTAAGAGTGAGTAAATAGTATGGTGTTTATTAGAAGAGAAGAGTAAACCAAGGTTACCTAAAATCATAACTAGACGCCCCATAAACCTTGATATACATCATACATGGAACACTAGCACGTTTTTGTCCAACCAAAAAAAATAAAATAACATATATACATAGCACTATGAAACACCATTAAAAAAAAGGTCTTATAATCAATAACTTCGCATTGGTATCTGCAATTCTTTTTCTTTCTACAGGATTGTAAGTGCAACTTAGCATCACTCATATAAATACTTGTACATGTATATGTATATATATATATATAATATGTGTGTGTGTGTACATATCATGTGTCCAGTAGTAGGTTGTGCAAATTAAAAAACTGAAGGTATTGCTAACTGATTCTAGAAAATTGTCCATTTAATGGATGGTCTGCCCCAGGGCTGGCCTTTGTGTTGCCTATTAAATCATCAATTCCCATTCTGCATGAAGAGTGCACTATGTTTCCCCCCAAGGAATGCAATGTCGGCGACATGTCGCCCATGTCGGGCGACATGGCATATGGGTATTATGTCGTTTTGCGGCAACATGAGCGACATCGGCGACATGTTGGCGACATGTCAGTGACATGGGCGACATGTCAACGACATGAGCGAAATTTTCAGTTTTATGAATTTTTTTTAAAAAATGTTAGACATTTGTATTTGCATTTTTTGATGTATTTAGAAACTACTTAGGGTTGTTTAAAACTAGGGAGGAAAACCCATCAAAAATCTCACATTTCCCACATATTTTCCTTTTCCCCCCCCTCATAGATATGGCACTTGATTTTTAGTTTTATATATCTTTTAATTGACTTACATTCACTTTTAGTGTAACTTAATTAGATGTAGCATCCATTTTTTTATAGCTTACAGACCCAACAGCGTGTAAGTTGACCCACTCAAGTAATGACTTTTAATGTGTAAGCATTTTTGTTTTTGCATTTTGTGATGTATTTGGATGCATTTAGGTCTTAATTAGACATATTTAAAGTTTCAGGCCAAAAAACCATCAAAAACTCATGATTTCCCCACATTTCCCCGACATTTCCCCCTGTTTCACCATGTCGCCGAAGTCACCTGGCGACACGCCTGGCGATATCGACATCGTAAACCTTGTTTCCCCCTTATACAAGACCCAAATAGCTACTGCTATAGAGACATAATAAATCAGATCTGATCCTTGAGTGAGATCTTTTGTTTATAAAAACATTTAGAAAAACTCTTCTGTTTTAGAAGAAAAAAGTCACCCATCAGTTCAAAAATATTATAACAATAATCTCCTCCCTTTAAAGGATTAAAATCTTTATTAAAAATTACACTCTTAAGTAAAAAAATAAAAAATAAAAATAGATATTATTATTTTGAATTTTATAAACTTAATAAATAACACTAGGGTTTGAGGAGAAAACTCCCTTCTTCGTTTTTTCCTAAAAACGAAAAAGGCACCCATTTGTTCAAACAAAAAAAAAACAATTTCCAGCAATAACTATTTATTTTTTTTGAAAAAAAAGTTTTACAAGAGAGTTTCACATTTTCCCAAGCTTCACACGTGCATCACGTTTGTTCATGTATGTGCATGTGTTAAAAATTTATAAATTTGTTTCAAATATTTCATATTTTTCTTAGTTAACTTTCTTTCACAATCATTTTACTCTTACTTTACTCAAACATTGCAAAAGCTTTGCTAAAAAACTACTGCATGCATTTTGACTAGTGAGATTAAAATGTGTAGAACGGATACAAAATGTTAGTGAAATGAATTTGATATATTTTTCATATGTGGTAGCATATGTTAATCGTCAGACAAGTAACTATAACTGCAAGTTAGATCCATCAAGGATCAAGTAGATCCAGCTTTTATCCCAGTTAAATTATTTACAACTTAAGTGCTATGAGTTATGCCCTAAGGAAAAGACATAGTCAGACTCCTTAAAACATGATAAAGACATGCAACTGAGACATTTATTAAGGAATTGAGTTCATGAATAAGATAATTATTGAGATGCATTGGTAGTGAAATAGAAATCAAAGGTCTCTGAAACATAGATTGCATTGCACATCATATTTTTCGCTAAAACATTATTGATATGTCAACTCAAAAGCATACAACGAAACTCACTTAATTGGCAACAATCCCACCTAAAAAGCATCCCTTTTAATAGTTGCATCCCTATTTGGAAAAGTGAGACTTACAACACATTAATTGCAAGGAGAACATTTGTCCATCGCCTCCCATTGAATGAATTTCTTCTAGCTGTCTCCAAGTATGAGTTTCTTTCATCTCCAAAGTCCTTCCTAGTTTCTTTCCCACTAAAGAAATATAACCAAGATGAACATTTGGTTGATAAATCATCATGAGATGTTTGTAGAAAATTGATGCCCTTGAACATAAAAGCTCTTTCATGGCATATATCCTTCACCCCAGGCACATGATCAATATGAAAGTGTCTCTGTTAAGATGAGGGAGAAAAAAAAGAAAAATAGATGAGAAACTATGAAATATACAAGAATATAAAACATGTCTTGGGTGTTATGAAATTGATGAATCAAGTTTGCAACAGAACAAACTTGTTATTCACAAGCATGCAGAGTATGAAAAGTTGCACCACCAACTCAATAACTGCATACTCACGACATATGATGGTTTTCAGAGATTGATGGCACATTATGTAATATTGATTGAGAATTGAGATCCTGTATTTTCCAGTTTTTGTTGAAAAGGAATCCCAGAAGCGTTCATAAAGAACTGCAAATCAGTATAAGTCATTGGCCCAAATCCAATACAATAAATGTTCATTAAAATCCTGCATAATTTGTCCAGCATTGACATTTCAAATTCAGAATAAGATTCCTACAGAGCCCACATACAAAGACATGCATCACAATCACACCACAAACCAACCTTATTTACAGTTAACTCTGATTCATCCTCATTCAAAATAACTTGTTTAAACGAAGCAATAACAAAATGTCGAGTACTTGGATGTTGAAACAAATAAGAAGAGAACATTTCTGCAGAAGAAACTTATTTCATACCAAATTTTTTCCATATTTAAAGGAAAAAAAATCTTTTTAAGTATTTGGAGAGCAAAAATTCAAATTCCATGGAATCTCAAGTAGAATCTGCATTTCTTTAGCTCCATTAAAAATGGGAAAAAAAAATACTGTAATCAACCAACAATTCTTTAACAAATGAATAAAATTTTACATTGAATCGATTAATAATCAACTATTACATAATTGGATTATGTTCTGCAACTATCTCAAGAACGGATTCAACTGTACCTTGAAGGAGGAACAAAGAAGAATCCGTAACCCTAGTAGGTGGTGGTTGATCCGGTGGTGGAGGTGGTGGCCGAGGCGTAAAGCAGCGGCGGTAGTGATGAGGATCGTGGGAGTGGGACCCTCTCTGGATATCGGGAACCCAAAGTGTAGAGGCAAAGCTCCCATATCTTCTTCAGCAAGAATAAGTTACAGAAATGTAACTTTTTACCCCAGAGCTATTCGTGACTCGTGTCATGCAAGCAAGAACTGTTGAGAAATCCAGACCGGGCTTTGAACCGTTAAGGTGTCGGTCCGGTTTCTTATCAGTTGAGCCGGTTGATGAGAAAAATATTTCTGTTTGACCACGTTAAGTTCTAATCCGACTTGGAAAACCATTCGAACCATATCTAATTTTTTAAATGGGTTTGGGTTGTCACAACATGGAATAAACGACCTCGACTCGATGGGTCTTGAAAGGTCGGTAGGTTTGCAACATAAGACCCACTGTTTCCGCTTGAGCCTGCCTGGATTTAAGTGAGTCTGTGATGACTGTCATAGTGCCTTTGATGTACCATGTCATTGCCAATCCGAGCTTGTTCTTCCCTATGGACATGATTCTGGATTATATACCTCAAGTTGTTCGTGTAGGTTCAATGATTGTTATAGGAATTATTTTGTTTTTGATCTACAACATGAATTAGTTCCAAGAAAGTGTCTCTAAGGCGCTGTTAGTTTCGCTGGAAAATTGACTGAAAGAATATAAAAATCGGAACAGGTCTCTTGCCTCCAAAATCATACCTTGCAAGCGCCATGGTATCTCTTGAGAGTGTTCTTTCAGCCAGATTGTCACCTGAAGCTTTGTTACACCAATATGCTTTGCTAGTCTCAACCCAATGCATAAAGCTTTTACCTCCACAAATATTGCCTTGGCCGATTGAAAGAACTCACCGGTACCAGCCACAAACAGTCCGTCGGCATTATGTAAGAGTGCTGTTGCTCCTGCATTGCCAAAAGTTTCCATGGAAGCACCATCAAAATTGAGTTTAATCCAATCCCCAGGGGGGCAACTCCATCGAACAAAAACTTCAATGCATGAAAGTGACTTAGAATTTGGTTGGGTGACACATGGGATTTCCCTCCAATTCTGGTGAATGGTGGCTAAAGATCGGTCATGAGAGAGTTGAACTCCTCTAAAAATGAGTTCATTTCTAGAGTGCCATATTTCCCAAATGATCAGTGCACAAGGGTGGCAAAATCTGTGTTCATAGTAGAAGAATGGTTTTGTGATTCGAAGCAATGTTGTATCCAGGAAGGGAAGGAAATATCAGTCTATGGAATATGAATGGCCATGGAGGTTCGTTCCAAACCATAAGGCTTTGCTCCAAAAGCAATGAAGGAAAAAGTGGGAAGCAGTCTCCTCCTCCTCCTCCCCACATAAGGAACAAATGGGATGGATATGCATGCCACGATGGGCCAGAATGGCTTTAGTCTGTATCGAGTCATGTAGACCTCTTCATAGAAAGAATTTGATTTTCTCTTCCTGAAGCAGTCCCGGTTGAAACCAGGAGTGATGAAAGGGGTTTATATTCTCTCCAGTCCAGAGCCAAGTTGCCAACAATAGCCATTGTTGACCACCATTCTAGTCTCAAGGATACTTTTCTAGGTCTAGGATGCTTTGTGTTTGGCTAGGGTCCTCAAGAAAATCCAAGTTGCCGAGATATTTAGCTTTGAGCAAAGATACCCAAAGGGACTGGTCGCATTGAAAGCCAAGTTTTGAAAGTTGAGATTCTTGATATTGGTTCAGTTTGATTATAGAATAGAAAAAAAAAAAAAAAAAGAAACAATACAACTTGGTTTACAGAATATATTTTCGGGTTAGTTTGGTTCGATTGTTGATATACATATATTCGGTTTAACCATAACATTCATTGTAAATCAAACCAAGTTGATTTTAGGTTTTTTTGTTTTTTCAAAAACTGTACCCAAATCAAAATGGAGAAAAAACCAAACCAAACCGATATTTTTTATTTGGTTTAATCGATTTATAGTTTAAACAAGGATTGCAAACGGGTCGGATTCGGGCCAGATCTACCATGATCCGAAAACTGAATTCAACTATAATTATAAACGGGTAGGGTTTAGGCACGATCCACCATGTCTGGATCCGAATCCAACTAAATTCAAGGAGATCCAAATCTGATTAATGATCCGAAGGATCTTTCATATGAGTAATTGAATACGAGTCCGATTATATTTATAAGATCTATATTTGAATTCAACTAAGATTCAAATCTGATTATATATTCGAATTTGATAGTAAAAACATTTAAAAATGAAATAATTAATAAATTATTTAAAATGCAATACGAATAAATTGTCAAATATCAGTAGATAATGCAATTTAACTTAAATAAAAAACATATTCCCAAACAGATAAAAAGCGAAGACAGAAAGAGAAAAACTGTTACACATATATGTTAATCTAATCAGTTTCCGATCTTAATAATCGGATAAAGATCCGATTTAATTGGATAAATTTAAACGGATTCGGTTCGGTATTGGATCTAGATCCGACCCATTTACAGCCCTTTAAACTCAAGCAATTAATACCCGCCTTATTGTTGAATTATAGGTAATAATCAGAAATCAGTTAAAAACACCATTCCTTTCCTTTTTCCCTCACCACCATGACTACTGCTACTACTCTCTGCTTACTCTCTGCACTCTTGCTCTCACTTCTTCCCTCAACAAAATCCTCCACTCCAGAAGAACCACAAGACACACCCATCACACGCTTCCAACAATACCTCCGAATCAAAACCGCTCATCCAAACCCCGACTACACATCCGCCGTCTCCTTCCTCACAGCCCAAGCTCACTCCATCGGCCTCAAAACCCTAACCCTAGAATTCTCCCCCGGTAAACCCCTCCTCCTCGTAACCTGGACTGGATCCAATCCCTCTCTCCCTTCAATCCTCCTCAACTCCCACCTCGACAGCGTCCCCGCCGAGCCCTCGAAATGGCTCCATCCTCCCTTCTCGGCCACTCGAACCCCCGATGGCAAGATCTTCGCCAGAGGTTCCCAAGACGACAAGTGCATCGGAATGCAATACCTCGAAGCAATCAGAAACCTTCGGTTCGGTCACAATTTCGAACCATGGCGCACGATTCACGTCTCGTATGTTCCCGACGAGGAGATCGGAGGATTCGATGGCGCAGCTAAGTTCGTTGTCTCGAAGGAATTCGAGGAATTGAATGTGGGGTTTATGTTGGATGAAGGTCAGGCGTCTACTGGCGATGAATTTAGGGTTTTTTACGCGGATAGGTCGCCGTGGCATTTGGTTATTAAGGCTGTTGGAATGCCGGGACATGGGTCGAGGATGTTTGACAATGGTGCAATGGAGAATTTGATGAAGAGTGTTGATGTTATGATGAAGTTTAGAGATAATCAGTTTGACGTGGTTAAGGCTGGATTGGCGGTGACTTCAGAAGTTATTTCGGTGAATCCTGTGTATTTGAAAGCTGGAATACCTTCCCCTAAGGTGAGAAGCTCAAACTTTTGTATTGTGTCATCACCCCTTTTAATCTTTTTAATGATGGGATGTGAGAAGTTGATCTTTGTAGGGATTTGTAATGAACATGCAACCGTCTGAAGCAGAAGCAGGGTTTGATGTTCGCCTTCTACCTACAACTGATCCGGATCTCTTGAGAAAGCGCATTGCTGAAGAATGGGCACCAGCTACGCGAAACATGACATTCCAGGTGAGAGAAACACACACACACACACACACACACATATATATATACATATGTTTATGTATTTATATGATACCTATTCTTATCATCAATAATTTTGTATATCAAATGTTCATCATGATTTACTATTGTTGTGA
>JAUPMG010000004.1:2834748-2850886 GCA_031762675.1 Pachysandra terminalis | reverse complement strand
AGAGGTATGCAGAATCGGTTGATCATTTACTAATTCACTGCCCTATTGCAATTTGCAAGCCAGGTTTGGTGTTGGTTTGTGCAGTTTTTTGGAGTTGCCTGGGTGCAGCCTAAGGGCTTCTATTCTGCCCTTGAGGCTTGGGAATTCTATGGGAAAGCAAAGAAAGGAGGGGTATTTTATGGCTTCTATTCCCAGCTGTGATTTCTTCGACCTTGTGGAAGGAAAGAATTGCCGGATCTTTGAGGGGAAAGAGAATAACTTGTTTCAGATCATTAGGAAGGCGAAATATTTTCTTGTCTTTGGGATTCAGTGTCTCCTGTTTGTAAGGACACCCTGTTACAGCATTTCTGGGTTTAAGTTCGTGGGCTTTTTGGCATATGTGTAGTTTCTGCTTTGATTCAGTCTTGGTTATGTTTTTCTGCCTTCTGTTTTTCTGTTTTTACTTAGCCCCCATGATACTGTTGGTGTACAGTTGGGGTGTATCTTTTTATCTTGGTCATTAATATACTTTTAGTATGTTGCTGATAAAAAAAACAATAATGTGGATAAAAAGGTTCTTCTTAAATTCTCTCTTTCAAGGTTTTCTTCAAAACCAGATACTTTTCCAGGAAAGAAACTCTTGATCTTATTGTGCAGTAATGCACGTGTCCCCCTCTAGTAACCATTAAAAAAAGCCTGTTGACTCTCTAGTTAAAGAACAAAAAAAAGATAGGAAAAATTCTAATTGCATACTAGACATGCAATAACAGTCATCTGAGTCCAATAACCATCACTTCCTTGCAACTTACACCACCACCACTTCCCTTTTCCCATACCACCATGACCATGGTGTAAAGGATTGGCTGATCTCGGTCCGGATCGGCTGATCCAACTCGGAATCGCCTCAAGACGAGTTGCGATTCCAAGCCATTCCCTAATTTATTAAAAAATATCTGACTTGGTCTGAACCGAGTCAGATCGTCTGATCCAGACGACCTGACTCGGTTTTGAATGAGTCAGATCGGATGATCCAATATGGATCGTCCGGCACCCTCAAAAAGTTTCGTTTTATAAAAAATAAATTTGGGCCATGTTTTGGATCGTCCGATCCAATCTAACTCGGACCGAGACGATCCCGGTCCAATACCGAGTTTAAACACTATGAACATGACTACTATCCCCTTATTCTCATCACTCACACTTCTCCTCTTAACTATAAGATTTAGATTACAATGTAGCATATCAAGAAAACTAACCTTGAAATAACAAATTCCTAACTCAAAAGATGATTCGAACCTATCAAATCATCTCCTAAAACCATGAATGCGGATGGGCAGGAGGATGCGATTGGGGTTGAGCAAGGTTACGCAAAAAGGGCAAAGGGCAGTCAGCCAAAAATCCCCTTTCCTATTGGTATCATGGGGTATTTATAGGCAAATATGCGACTGCCAATGCCCGTTTGCTAGCTTGCTAATGTTATAATGACGCCAGTCACGGCTCCCTTTACGTGGGTTGGCGTGAGAGGCTCCAAAATGATGCATAGTAGATCCATACTTTTTTCGGGCTATAAAGCTAAAAGGCTCTATGTAGGTAAGGAGGCTCCAAAAGTAAGAAGAATCACTTGTTTAATTCTCAAACCAACTAGACCCTTGCTTATGCCATCCAAACTACAAGCCCCCTGTTACCCCCAAGCAACCCTACCCTCGGGTATCCCAACCTTTCATCAGGATTGGAGCCCTGTCAAATAGATGCGACTCTCATGTGGTGTCAGACCATAAATAGCCACTACACCCTGTACAAATGCCAGATGTAAAGCCAAGATAATGCCACATCCATGTTCAGATATCTGTTGTGCACATTTAGCCCCATGCTTGATTGGGTATGAATCCTAAGGTGCCTACTCAAGCATCAAAAGATCCACTACCTTTCCAAATTATGTCGCAAGATCCCTTCTATTATTGCACCGTGTAATCACGATTACTGCTATATACATGTTTTTTTAAGCCAAGAAAATGCCCACATGTAGCTTCTTAAATGAATGTGCTCCCCCTCCCCTATGTAAAACAAAAAAAAAAAAAAAAGAAACAAGAAGTCTGACAATTTTTATTAGATTTGGTGTTTAAAACAGATTCTTACAATATATTTTTAAAGATGGCCCCTCCAAACGTTTTTTATTACAAGAACATCCTAACTTTTTTTTTCATTTTTTAAATCACCCTTTGAGTAGATAATCCTAAATCTGTCTCCAAATCCCTAATAAATAGGGAAGTGTAGTGTCAATCTGGTTAGTAGTGATTATCTCATTCTTGTGTGATTGATGTTCCTAAATTATGTTTAAATATATAAAGAGTGGCACGCCTAGTAGAAAACTATTTGGAGGAGAAAAGCTCTCCTTTGGAGTAAAAATATTTTTATATGGATATTTTTTTAAAAAATCTTTCAATTTCATATATCAGTTTGCATTAAAAATGGGTTCATTAATCATCTACTTTCTAATCACATTTTTTTGTCTATGTTTTTATTCAATATTTATTTTGTTATTTCTAGTTTTGTTTAATATTATTTTTCTTATATTAATTATATATATATTTTTTTAATTATGTATTTAATAAACGATAAATATTTATTATAATTGAGACTTACTACAAAATTTGTTTCACAAAAATATGTTTTTATTTAATATTTATTTTGTTATTTCTAGTTTTATTTAATATTATTTTTTGTCATTTTAATTATATATTTAACGAACGATAAATATCCTGAAGTGCCTATAGAAGGCAACTCCTGCCAATTTGTGCTACCGACATCCCATAAGGACCTAATGAGACTATTCTGGATACGTTCCTTCTTCTTCTCCTGGAACCAAGGCATTAGGTTTTATGGACTGACATAGACCCCTCACTGTCTGCCTTTTGTGACTTCTACCCAAACCTTTGATGTTCCAACTAAGAATCTTCATTGAGGAACTAAATGTGCTTTCGCCCTCGTTCTCCTATAGTATTGCATGACCGCCCTAATATTACGAGCGTGTAAAGAACAACCAGCCAACTGACCCACCCTGTTTTTTCTGAACCAACTGACCCGCCACGGCCAAAGGGATCGAATACCCGTTCCCATCAAAGACTGACACTCTGAACAGTAGAGCGATATCTTCTACCCCAACCCACTCATCCAAGTCTCCCTTAGCACAATCCCAATACCCCCCACATCTCCCAACCTCCACCACACTCATAGGAGGAACACTCAGTTTGGGAAACATCTCTATCAAACCAACACTGAGATGAGGCAGCCTGGCTAGACAGTGAAGTGGGAAGTAGGGAAGCAGAAGCATAATGAAATTCACAATTATTTTGGAAATCACCGAAAACTAAAGGACTTACCCCATTCCATAGATTTGCCATTCCCAGGTCAGTGGATACAGAATAGATGAAGGACGCAAAAGAAGGTAGCACTGACTGCAACGCACCACCAAAACGGGGAACGGAAGAGGGGATTCTAAAAAACGGCCCGTATGACAGCTCACAGGAAACTAGTCTGAAGTTCAATGAATTGGGAGCAAGGAAAAAAAGAAACATCTTTTTTCTTTCTCTCATCGTCTTCTTCAATTCTTCCCCATGCTTACCTGTTTGTTTTGGTAAAAGGAAAAACCAAAACAAACAAAAAAAAAAGGAACCATCTTTCTTATAGACACATGGACAAATAGACAAGTATGAACACATGGCTGTGCGGTCTCACAATGTGCATCTGTAACTTAGTCAATGTCTGTAATTTGTAAAGTTCTCTTCTCTCTCTTTTGTATAGTTCAGAAGCTAACTATTTTGGATTGTTGTTCATGTGATAGATAAATGAGAAAGGACCCTTTAGAGACTACATGGGGCGCCCTCTAATGACACTAACCAATGATTCCAACCCATGGTGGTCTATCTTCAAGCAAGCTATAACTGCAGCTGGTGGAAAACTTTCCAAGCCTGAAATTTTAGCTTCAACAACCGATGCGCGATACATGAGACAGATGGGAATCCCAACTCTTGGTTTCTCCCCAATGAAAAATACGCCCATTTTGCTACATGAGCATAATGAGGTCTGACAGCAGTGCTTGTTTCTATGCTTTTAAGGTTCCATATGCCTTCTATTCTTACTTGGTTTCTACTCTTTGTTTTTTACTCTTTTGTGCAGTTCCTGAAGGACACCATTTATGTGAAAGGAATTGAGGTATATGAATCTGTTATAAGGTCTTTGAGTTCATTTGATGGAGGTTTGATTTAGACACTTCTTGAAGTTACAGCTTCAGGTTGGTGATCGATGAGTAATTGCATTATGGCAATGAATATTGGTATATGTGATATAGTGTTTATGTTATTCAGATGACCGTGTCATGTATAAATTTAATGTTGTATACTGCTGTAACCATAGTGTTTGAACTCGGAAATCGGATCGGGATCGGCTGAGACAGACCATCTGAAATTAATTAAAAAAAAAAACCCAACTCGGTCCGATCCATCTCGGGATTGGACCGAGTTGGGGGTTTTGTGTTATATCTCGGGATCGGACCGACTCGGGGATCGGACGATCCCTAACACTATGGCTGTAACAATATCCCACTTTGACTATAAACAAATGTTTTTTCAGTTGATTTCCTTGAAAAAATGATTGAATATTTCTAAACATAGAACTTATTGGTTGATGCTAAAATTTCTTAATTCTGCCGAAGAAAACAAATTTGAAAGAAAGAGGAAAATATAATTGAGTATCACTTGGCTTGATCCGAAACCTATATGGGGGTCAAGTTGTGATCTTTCTATTGAAGAAAGATATTTAGAAAGACTGTCTTGGTTGGTACTGAAGGATGTTGAGATATACCCTAATCATACTTCTGGTCTTCTTGTAATTCTGTGTTTGTTGTACTTGGCTAGCTGTTTTTGATTGCTAGCTCCTTGATTACAAATTGTGTACGTGGGGTATGTTGCCCTCCTTTTTACATTCTAGTACAGTACTATCTTATTACCTATGAAAAAATGATAGGGAAAATTGGATGGTAATGTCTGGCTTTTGGGCAGTCTAACTACTGAATATTGGTGTAACCAGGCATATGATCACAATTATTCTCCTGCAGCGTGTAATGTACATGTAAGGGATCAAGAAAGTGAATAGTATGAAATGGTTATGCAACTATGTATCTATGATATCATGATTGATAACTTAATACTGTACACATCCTCTTTGTCTTTCCATCCAAGGGATGTTTTATATGTTCCCATAATTTAAATAGAATCTAGTGAGTAGAAGTGCATGTTTTAATTTTAACTAGGGCAAGATTTACAAAAGAAGAAACTTCTAGATGATCCTTTAATTGGTGATCTCTATCTGAGTCCAATGGATGACCAAAGAAGGAACAAAGGTATCTTTCTTTGTAAAAGGTTTTTTGCTAGTGTTAGGCACAAGAGACTTGGGCACCCAGCTTATCAAATATTTATCTGTTAAATTAAAATAAGTGCCTTAAGTTACTAGAATGTTTTATAAGTCCTTGTTCATAAGTCAATGTAAGTGATTATTACCTCATACAATGCTCTGTATTGTCCTTATTTGTCTTATATTGAGTTATAATATTGCATTTTATTTGTAGCTTATAGATAAAATTTAGTTTAAATTTTGGATTTTCCCTGTTAAGATCACATATGAAAATATTGATTATTTCATACATTTCAAAACCAAAGTGTAGAACTAATTTTCCTAGAAAATCCATCTTGTACAAAATGATGGATGAGTGGGATTTTCAAGTATCCCATTTTAAAATTTCTTAGCCTCTTGTTGCATTGTGAATAGGGTGTGTTGCTCTTAGAGATCTGAGAAATGATGGTTGAGTGGAATTTTCAAGTGTCCCATTTTATTTTTTGGGCCTCTTGTTGCTTTGTGCATGGGGTGTATTGCCGTCACACACCTGAGAAAAATGTTGTAACTGAGGATAACATCGTCATATGAACAAATTAGAAATATGTACCTAATACTTGTGCTATTTTTCCTTGTTTTTGGATAAAGCTTTTGCTATGGGTTTTTCAGCTATTGACCAACGTAAGTACTACGAATCAATTACTAGGCTTTTGCACAAGTTATATTTTCTTTTTTTAACACATTTTTGGCTTGCCGGTTCAATCTTGAGAGTGTTTATGAACAACAAGATGAATTTAAATTGGATAATTTTGTTTTGGATCTAGTGTTGTTTTCTGGCTTCCCATGCTTGATTAAGGATTTTCCCATTTACTGTTACTTGTGCCTCTAGACAACAAAAACGTTGTTGTGCCCTTGCTCCAGAACACCGTCTTCACCCCCGACCCATATGACTGTACCATAGTTACTGCACTCATTTCCCTGCCTGATGCGTAAACCACTCATCCAACTCCCTTTGACCTCATCTCGGCTGGATTCTTCTTCTTGTTGCTTTTTTATTTTTATTTTATTTTTTTCAAACCCTATTATCACTTCTTTTTCTGCAAGTCATCCTTACATGGTTCAGTTTAATTCCATGTTTTCAGGTCTGCTTCATGTATGATGTCAATGCATCCTATGCTTATTCTTAGTTGATATGGCTGTTGTTGCATAGAAACCTTTCTGGCCACTCGAAATTGGATCCCTCCATTGCTTGTCTACCGTGTTTAGTTCGGTCATGCTGACTGAAGTCCCATGTCTATTACTGATGTATTTAAGGAGAATTCAATTCTTTATTGAAGAACGAGAATCAGTTATTATTGGAAGGCTTTGCTTAAGTGTCAAACATGTAACTATTTGGGCTGTTCTAGCTATTGTTTGTCAGATTGTCTAATTAGCTTGATATACAAAATGGATTTTCTATTGTGATTTACATGGGGAATTAGATTTGAGGTGCAACTGCTAGGTTCCATAGCCAACTCCAAACTGATTCATTTATGTCATCTCAAGGAGGAGATTTACCCCATGCCTAGTTTCAAAGAATTCAGCTCCTTTTTATCAGCCTCCTGATTTATTTGCGATCACTTCTGTTCTATCTTATGCACTTCTCTTGAGGTACTCATTTTTTTTTTTTTTTTGTATGTCAATGATATATTTCTTTGCAAAGATAGTTATAGCCATTTGCACTCCATTGTCTTGGTTGCGGTTTCAATATGGTCTCGCTGTTATTCATTGTTTTTTTGGGAATGGAAGCTACTCAAGTCATCTGTCGGCCTATCTCATACAATCAAATACCTGTTAAAATTGTTATTTGCACCTCTGTAACTGGCACAAGCCTTGTACTTGGGCATCAACCAGCTCCAAGATGTCATTGCAAGAGTACAACTGCTGTCTAATCCTTCTGAATATTGTAGTAGGCAGCGCATGTGATGATTTTATTCTGCTATCAGGTATTTCACTTTTTATATGCCCTTGTTCTGCCTAAGAAGCTACTCATCTCTTGATTTGGTGCCGAGGCAGAGTATCTGAAGTTTTCTTAAAATGAGTAAACTGATCTGGAGTTACTATATTCTTTGTGAACTTATCATATGCTCTGCTACCGTTTTGTTATAATCAAGGTTTTAAATGTCGATGTCGCTGACCATGTTGCTGAGCCTGGCCAGCGATATGGGGGAAAATTTCTCCTAGATTATAGAAAAGTGGGAAAATTCATTCCAAATACATTTTATTTATTTATTAAATCTTCGATTATGTATAAATAATAACTAAATATACTAAAATACATCAAAATATATTAAAAGCAACTCATAAAAAATCTTTTTTCGATTGTGTGAAGAGATATGGAGAAGAATGAACTGTGGGGAAATGTCAATGATTTTCGTCCCCAACTTGTCCACGGTTTTCTCAAGTATTGCTTGACGCGAAAAAATCTTTTTAGGTGGTGACATGCTGCAACATCAGGGAAAATGGACACAGAGTGATGATTTCCCTTGATGTCTCATGTCCCCCATGGCCAAAATGGCGACATGTCGTCCACATTTAAAACACTGGTTATAATATAAGCACCAAATGCATAGCAGGAATCTTGTATTTCACTCTTGGAGGAAGCACATCTAAATTGTTCAGTTTCTTTAGGAACTGGTTCAGATCAGTTAGTAGTGTATTGAAATGTGATTAAAATGGATATTTTCTTTTTATTCTTTTTGGGAGTTTAAAAATGGATATTTCATTGAAGGGCATCCAGTCTGATGTTTTCGCTACTAATAAGAAAACTGATTCGTCGGGATATACATCAATTTAGGGGGGACCAGTAGGAGTGAATTATACTTAAGAAGTTATTTATTCATTACTTTTTTTATAGCAAACCAAGGGTATTCACATAATGTTGCACATATCCTATTCATGAGATCAATGTAAGACCCTTGTTTAGCTTATTGACCATTCTCTACTGAGTCTGTCAGGCGATCTGCTGTTGTGGCCATTGTGTTTCATAGATTGTTGACTTGAGAAATCAAAGAGAAGTGGAACCTCATTTTTTCACATTCCATTTTGAAAAGAACATAGACAGTTTGGAATGTTAACGTAGCAAGTATTGAAGAGGAAAAAAAAACATACAATGATATCATCATCAAAAACATGTCAGTAAGTAATAACATGGGAATATTGAGAATGCGAAACAGGTAAGTATATAGTGACAACAAGCTTTTATGGAGTTTGCATTCAAGTCTTCACCATTTTTCAGTAGTCATGGATGAGTTGATAGCTCATATATTTGAAGATGATGTTTCTTGGTGATGCTAACAAAAAATAGTGTTGCAAACCTTGCGAGGATGGTGATGGAGTTGTTTAGAGAATACCTGGAAGACAGTTTAAACGTAAATTTGTGATGTTAATTCCAACAAATTAGAAAGTTGGCTTTGTTAGTTGAAGAACACGTTGAAGAACATGCATCTAGATATCAATAATTATATCAATCTTGACCCGTTTGGGTCAGTCCAATTTGGATTGACCCGTTTGTGTCAATCCGGTTCCTTACTTGAGTAGAAGTGTGTATGTAAATAACTTTCTCCTAATAGAAGAAAAGGTTGAGTTGAGGCTTCCATGTAGAAAACTCCACTTCCCTTCCCAAAAATTACTATTCACGCTTTTGAAAATTCAGTCCTAAAAATTCTCTCCTCTTCATATCTTTTTACTATAGAAATTTTGTTTTACTTTTAGGGTTCCATACAGAGCCCTAAATCGATCGAGTGTGTATTCATTGTATGTGGTTCTAATAATCACGTATCCTGATGTAGGATATTTTTCGATTCGATAGAAATGTTTTCGTTGCAGATTCAAATTTGTGTACATCGACGTACATGATCCGGGTAGCCTACAAGCTTTACAATTCAACCAGTTGAAAAAAGGATTCTTACTCTAATATGTTTATTCAAGATAACAAAAAACCAAAAGGAGATTTTGCTGTCACAACTCTGAAAACCTGGTTTCATATCTGCCCTAGGCCTGATACCTGAGTCGACATGACTCGGTATTTGACTGAGTTAACACGAGTACATAATAAAAGTGTGGACGAGGTACTTTTGCAGTACAGATTGTAGAGAGACCCACGAGGTTGGTGGATTATTGCCTTGTCCTTTTGAGTCAAGACAAATCCTTCCACCGGGACAGTTTTGGTACAGCAAGACAAAAAAAAAATACAAATATATTATGTGATGATGAGCCATCACTAAAGGATACGGTTGTTTGATACGGTGCAATACAACTGATCTTTCTTGGAAGGTTCAGACTAAGCATTATCTTCTTCTTATTTAAAGTTTCTATTTCTTCAGGTGACATTAGTAAGTTCTATGAACCCTCGCATATATATATATATATATATACTCTTTCATTATTCTATACCTACACATGAACCTGAAGCACATGGATACTCTCTCTCTAATTATTTATTTATTTTTTTTTTATTATTATTATTAGGATAAATTATACTTTTACCCTTTAAGGTTTCTACTACTTGTAATTAGACCTCTTGAAATTTTTGAAACTATATTGACCCCCTTTATATAAAACCTCAAGGGATCATAGACTGATTTACCCCTAATAAAATATAAGCTCAAATCTACCACCCCACCACCACCACCATTCCCACTGTTGGATTTTTTATTATAAAATTCAAAAAACCTGCTTTAATTGAAACCGTTGCTTTTATTTGAAAACATTTTGTATTAATTGTGGGGGTTTTGTAATTTTGTTTTAATTGAGGTAGTTTATAAATTTGGATTTATTGTGAGGGGTTTTGGTCCTTTTGGAGGTCAAAAGGCCATGCTTTAATTGACCAGCCGTTTGGGCCTAATTAAGGCTCAAACGGCTAATGCTTTCGGCTATAAAATGAGGTCCTCACTCATTTCTTGAGATAAAACTCAAAGCCAAGAGCTCTCCTCCCCTTTCTTCTATTCTAGTTTTCAAGTTTTCTGTAATTTTTGTAAGAGCATAATTTTATTTTCTTCAAGTTCTAGTCAAATGCTACATAAGCTTCTTCGTCCTTAGCCCGATACGGTCGTGTAATCTACCGGAAGGGAAAACCATTGAATCCTGAAGACCAACTGCTAGATCTGGTATATTGCGGATTCGATCCAAAAGGTAGCAAATTTGGTTTTAAGGATAGTGACATCGTCACGCCTCGGTTCATCAAAACGGATAAATTTGTATTTATTTTAATATAATTTTTGCATAGCCGATTAAACGCATTCCTCTCTTTCCTCTTCTCATCTTGTCTACAACCCCTATATCCTCCAACTAACTTGAAACCAAATCTTCTGTGTTTTATTTAAGACAAGATGAACCATATTTCTAATACCCAAACCCAAACCTTTTCGACCCACAAATTGAATCATTGGTGGGTAGCAATTACAAGATATGGAAACAAAAGCTATTTTTCCTACTTTAAACTCTTGAAATAGCATTTGCACTATTTGTACTCAAACCCAAATCCGATATAGAAAACTAGACCGAACACACCAAATGGGTGAAGGCTGATAGGTTCTGGAAAAATTACATTTTGAATAACTTATCAAATGATTTCTATGATATTTATAGCTTTCATATACATGCTAGAGATATTTGGGAAGCCTTAGAAAAGAAGTATATAAGTGAGGATTCTGGAGTTAAGAAATTTGCTTACCCTATGCATTCCAAATCGATGCTTTAATTGAAAAATTACCACCATCTTGAAAAGTGTATAAGAGTTCTCTTAAGCACAAAAGAAAATAGATGAATGTAGAGGATGTAATAGTACACATTCGTATAGAAGAGACCTCTAGGATCCGGAAAAATGATGAAAAGATAATCAACCATGTTGGGTTAAATGCCAACTTGGTTGAAGAAGAGATTGAAAATTCCTCAAAAAGAAAAATATTTCAAAATAGAAAATATCACAAAATGAAAGATTTCAAAAAAGCGAAAGGGGACTATTTTGTCTGTGGAAAACCAGGGCATCATGTTGTTTTATGTAGATACATACTTTTGGAAAGCCCCATCAAGCCAATCTGACCGAAATTGAAATAATAGCTGATGTTTTCACTGAGTTGAACTTCGTCTCCAACTCAAATTTCTGAGTTGTAGATACAGGAGCTACTAAACATATTTGCAGAGATCAGAGAATGTTTACCTCCTATAAACCTGTGGGAGATGGAGAGCAAGTTTATCTTGCAGACTCGAGTACATCGTCTGTAGCTGGCAAAGGGAAGGTTCAGATTTGGCTGACTTCGGGGAAGATCCTAGAATTGAATGATGTCCTACATGTTCCTAGAATTATGATGAATCTAGTTTCTACAGGTTCAATGCTCAATAAGGCTGGAATAAACTGATATTTTGGTCAGATAAGATCATCATGACGAAGAATTGAATTTTTCTTGAGAAGGGATATTGTAATGATGATCTATTTGTACTGAATGTTTCTTCTGAAATTAATGAAGTTTCTTCTTCTGCTTATATGAATGACTCCTTGAAATTGTAGCATGTTAGATTAGGGTATACAAACATACGATACATTAAGAGAATGAAACATTTAGGATTTATAGAAAATCTAAGTGGTATAAACTTTGAAAAATGTGAAACTTGTGTAGAAGCTAAATTTGCACATAAATCACATAAATATTTAGAAAGAAAAACTAAACCATTAGAGTTAATGCGTAGTGATCTAGCAGACTTAAAAGACACTATGACTAAAGGAGGTAAGAAATATTATATAACCTTTATAGATGATTACTCTAGGTATACTAGAGTATACTTATTAAGAACTAAGGATGAAGCTAAACAAACCTTCATAACTTATAAAACTGAAGTAAAGAATTAGTTAAACAAGAGAATTAAAAGACTTAGAACTGATAGAGGATGTGAATATAAGTCTATTCCTTTTAAGGAATTTTGTGAGACCAATGGAATAATACATGAAGTAACTCTTCCTTATTCTCCTGAGTCTAATGAAATAGTTGAAAGAAAAAATAGAACTCTAAAAGAAATGATGAACGCAATGCTAATAAGCACTGGTCTACTTATGAACATGTGGCGGGAGGCCATCTTATCCGCTTGTGTAATATGTAATAGTATACCTCAGAAGAAAACAGGTAAAACACATTATAAACTTTGAAAAGGTCGACATACTAACCTGAAATTCCTAAAAGTGTGGGGGTACTTAGCCAAAGTAGGTCTAACTGGTCCAAAAAGAAAAATAGTAGGACCTAGGACATCTGATTGTGTCTTTATTAGAAATGCTAGTAACAGTTCAGCATATAAGTTTCTAGTACTTAAATCTAAGAATAATATACTAGAAGCAAACACAATAATTGAATCTAGAGATGTTGAATTCTTTGAACATATTTTTCTTATGAGGGAAAAAGTATCTAAAGAAACAATAAACCAAGAATCAACAAAGGAAACAAGAGAAATACAAGAAGATGGTTAAGAAAGAAACCAACTTAGGAAATGAGTTTTATACTTTTCTAGTAGACAATGATCCAACAATCTATAAGGAAGCTATTTCTTCTCCCGACTCATTGTTCTGGAAAGAGGCAATCAATAGTGAGATTGAATCAAATTATGTCAAATCATACTTGGGAGTTGGTTGACTTGCCTCCTGGATGCAAAACTATAGATTGCAAATGGATATTTAAAAAGAAATTAAAATCTGATGGTTCAATAGATAGATTCAAAGCAAGACTAGTTGTTAAAGGGTATAGTTAAAAGAAAGATATAGACTACTTTGACACTTACTCACCGGTAATTAAGATAACTACCATTAGAGTGTTGATTGCTTTAGCCTCTATACATAAACTAGTTATACACCAAATGGATGTAAAAACATCTTTTCTAAATGGTGATTTAGAAGAAGAAATATATATGAGTCAACCTGAAGGCTTTATAGCTCAAGATAAAGAAAAGAAAGTGTGTAAGCTAGTAAAATCTCTATATGGATTAAAACAAGAACCTAAACAATGGCATAAAAAATTTGATAATGTGCTAGTAGCTAGTGGATATCAGATAAATGATTCTGATAGATGTGTATATCATAAATTTGAGAATAATAATGGTGTAATTATTTGCTTATATGTAGATGATATGCTTATAATGGGAACAAATCTTGAAATAGTGAAAAACACTAAAAGATTCTTAACTTTCAAATTTGATATGAAGGATTTGGGAGAAGCTGATGTGATATTAGGCATTAAAATTATACACAATGAGAATGATATTGCCTTATCACACTCTCACTATGTATAGAAGATTTTAAACAAGTTTGAGCACTTTGACTGTAATCCTGTAAGCACTCCCTATGACTATAGTATTCACTTGTATAAAAACAAAGGTGAAAATACATCACAACTAGAATACTCTAGAATCATTGATAACTTTATATACTTGATGAACTACACTAGACCTAACATAGCCTATGCAGTAAGTAGATTGAGTAGATATACTGATAGTCCAAACCAAACCCACTAGACTGTCATATCTAGATTGTTGAAGTACTTAAAGGGGATCATAAACTATAACATACACTATACTGGCTTTCCTTTTGTGTTAGAAGGATTTTGTGATGCTAACTAGATAATAGGGAATAATGAGATAAACTCTATGAGTGATTATGTGTTCACCTTTGGGAGGTGGAGCCATATCCTGGAAATCTACTAAGCAGACATATAATGCTAAGTCTACAATGGAGTATGAATTTGTAGCCTTAGAACTAACAGGTAGAGAGGCTGAGTGGCTTAGAAATCTATTGGCAGATGTTCCTTTAGTGACCAAACCAATATCATCTGTTCCTACATTGTGATTGCCAAGCTGTTATAGCAAAGACAAAGAACAAAACTTACAATGGGAAGAGCAAACATATATGTCTAAGACATAACACAGTAAGGCAGCAGCTTACTGATGGAGTCATAATAGTTGACTTTTTTAGGTCAAAAAAGAATCTAGCAGATCCTCTAACTAAACCACTAACTAGAAAGTTAGTATGTGAGACATCGAAGGAGATGGAGGTTAAAGAAATCAGAATGAACTACCAGTGAAGGCAACACAAGCTACATGAATGGAGATCCTAGGAAATATGTTCAATGGGTACAACAAGTCACTTAAGGAGTTCGATAGCACTGAATATTGACTCATTCCTATGATGTGTGCAGTGCTAATTGCAGTGCGTGAGGATGAGTTTTCAAAACTCTTAATAAAGTCCATATCCTTTATAGGTGGTATGTTTAACTACAAGTTCATACTTGATGGATTTTACCTATGTGAGTGTGAAGTGGGGCCGCTTCTGTTGAGAGTTAGGTAGACTCTTTAGAGCACTCATAAAAATCCAGGCAATGCATGACCTAATTGTGTCAAACCGCTAGAAGAATTCTATGGTAGGGTATGATGTGGGTCTCATTATTAGGTGTTTACACAAAAGAGATTAGGTTCAAGAATTTATTCAACATTGTCTTTGTAAACACTGTATTGAAAAACCTAAGTACGATTAACTCCAAAAGACACCGATGTAACTGCATCATATTTTTTTAAGCACTTGACTAGGTTTGTATTTGAATTTTGAATCATGTGTGGGATTGTTGGATTTTTTATTTTAAAATTGAAAAAATAGGCTTTAATTGAAACCATTTGTTTTTATTTGAAAATGTTTTGTATTAATTGTGGGGATTTTGTAATTTTGTTTTAATTGATGCAGTTTATACATTTGTCTTTATTGTTCAAAGGGAGGGGGGTTTCAAAACGGCAGGCTTTAATTGACTAGCCGTTTGGGTCTAATTAAGGCACAAACGGCTAGTGCTATGGGTTATAAAATGATATCCTCACCCCTTTGTTGAGACAACTTAAAGCCAAGAGCTCTCCTCCCCTTTCTTCTATTATGTTTTTCAAGTTTTCTGCAATTTCTGTAAAAGTAGAATTTTATTTTCTTCAAGTTCTAGTTAACTGCTAGATAAGCTTCTTCGTCTTTAGCCCGGTACGACCGTGTAATCTACCGGAAGGGAAAATCGTTGAATCCTGGAGGCCAACTGCTAGACTCGGTACATTGCAGATACGATCCAAAATTGGGCGAATTTGGTTTCAAGGACAGTGACATCGTCATGCCTCAGTTCATCAAAACAGAGAAATTTGTATTTGTTTTATAATAATTTTTGCATAGCCGGTTAAACCCATTCCATCTCTTTCTCTTCTCATCTTGTCTACAACCCCTATATCCTCCAATAACCACCACCACCCCATCGGTGGTGAGGGTGTGGTGGTGGTGGCGATGGTGGTGGGTGGTAGTGGTGGTGGATTTGAGAGGAGTAATTTTATATTTTATTAGGGTTAAATCAGTCCATGACCCCTTGAGGTTTCATATAAAGGGGGTCAATGTAGTTTCAAAAACCTCAGGCATAGTTTAAAATTTTGCCAAAATTTCGGTTTCGGTTGTGCTCGACGAAATCTGAAATGACATTATTTCGAACTGAATTATTTCGCGAAATAAATGACCGAAATTTCGGCGAAATCTCAACGAACTTTTTGTACTTTGCCCAGATTTATTTCGCCCGAAATGTGCACTTTATCTCCAAAATTTCAGATATTTTGGCTGAAATAAATCCTAAAATTAAAAAAAAAAAAAAGGTAAATTACATTCACACCCTCTTGAGTTTGGCATAATGGCAACAAGTACCCCTTAAACTTTGGCCATCACAAACACCTCCCCTATAGTTTGAAAGTA
>JAUPMG010000004.1:2819373-2834648 GCA_031762675.1 Pachysandra terminalis | reverse complement strand
CCTCATCTTGTGGAAACATTGTATATTCTCCCCTTCACTTTTTATAAAAACTTTCATTAATCATCAAAAAAAAAAAATCTTCTCCCAAAACTATGAATCTGGATGGGTAGGTGGATGTGACTGGGGTTGCCAGATGACATCAGTGAAGGCTTTGTGATGGTAGCTAACATTGTGATGACGTCAGTGAAGGCTTTGTGATGGCCGTAACCTGCTTGAGAAGCTCTACAGTGATATATACTTACTAAAAGGAGTCTTTTCTTCCAAAGTAACCTTAGAATATTGTATAACAAATAAAACATGAATTATTTGGGTTACAATCTTGTCATTTTGAAAATTTCTCAGTGTGAGTGGAGTTATTGGATGATTGTGGAGTCAGTTTTAAAAATGGATATTTTTCAATCTATATATCAGCTTGCAATAAAATTGATATGTTAGAAATCTCTCATTAAGTACTTTCTAATGACATTCAAATCCACATATTTGTATTCAACATTTATCTTATTATTTATAGTTTTACTCAACATCTGACTTAATATTTGAATTTAATGCCTATCATATTTTTCGTTTTTATTCAAAATTTGCAGTTCTAAGTGGAAAACTGTTTTAGGCATGCAAACCTGTTTAATGTGTTCACATTTTATACAATTAGATGCGTAATCTCAAATCAAAAGACTAAGTTAGCCCTCATTATATTGGTGGTAATATGATTAGTATTTTTTTTTTCTCTTAGTAGTTATCTGGGTGCGGAATACACATGCCACACTAGTTATTTGACTAAAGCAAGTGAACTATTTGGTGTAGCAAGTTTTCTAAATGCTTATTGGATCTCTTCACATATACAAAACCTTTTCCTTTCCTTTTATTCAATTTAATTTACATGTGTATATGTTTTGTACGAATTACAACACATATATAAGTGCTAAATATCTCAATGTGCCTGACTAGACAGACTATCATAATTAAGTGAATAATGCGATGGATGCATGCAATTGTTCAAATTTTCAAGAGCTTTATTAAGTGAGAAATAAAGCTATATTAAAATATTTATAATTATTTGTTGATGATGTCATTTTAAATCTATGACTTGTATCATCATCATCTTCTTAAAGCTTGGAGAACTAAGAATTTTTTGTTTGTCATTGTGAATGTGAAGAAAATTACAGAAATTTGCGGTGGAAGAGTTGTATCTTAACGTAATGTTTTTTTTAAGATCAGGAAATGATATTATCAATTAAACATTGGTTGCCCCTCTTCCAAGAAAATCTTGGCTCTGCCCCTGCATATGATCCATTTGGAACCAATGTGGATTTCTTAAGCTATCTTACGACATGTTTTATCTTTTCATTTTCGGTTTAGTGGTAAGTAAGAAACCATTTTTATAAAAAAACAATATAACTCTCCATTTAGGGCAAGCTTGGCTTAGGCTCATAAACTTTGAGTAAGGCATAGGCTAGTTAAAGTTTGTTGGGCTCAGGCTCGGCTCAGTCCAATAATATTGTTGGATGACATAGGCCCAAATCTTATTATTATAAACATGTTGGACTTTCTTTGTCAAGACCGGATAATTGGGGTCCAAACCTGTTGAAACCCTCATAAATCTGAACACTAAGCTAGTTGTGGAGTGTGGACCATGAAGATTTCTTTGATAACGTAAAGAGATATCGATGTCCTGTTTAGAAGCTGAACTATTTGACGATTTCGAGATTTGATATATCCGTTGTTGTTAGTACTGTGAGTCAATTTATGCAGTCTCTTAGAGTTCTTCATCGGGAGGCAGTGGTTAGAATTTTGAGTTACTTGAAGAGAGCACCTGTTGAAGGATTCATCTGGTCGAGAACTCCTATAGGCTGTGTTTGGATAGCCAGAAAAGTGTGGGTCCCACATAAAGTTTTAGGTCTCTTTTCATTTTCCTACTAAAAACACGGGATTTTGTGAGAAAGGAAAACAAAACAACACATTCCCCACTTTACTCATCACATCAAAGAATTTTTTTTTTTGTTATTCATTTTTTTTTGCAGATCTATAATAATAATAATAATAATAATAATAATAAAGTAAAAAACGATCACTTTTTTCAGAGGTTTATAAAAAATGAAAAATCTCAACCCTCCAACCCGACCCAACTCGATTAAACAGGTTAGGGTTGATCCGTTTATTAAATGGGTTGGGTTTGGGTTTAGGTTTTTTCTACCCGTTGGTAAACAGGTCGAACCCAACCCAACCCACGTAACCCGTGTTGACCCGTTTAATTTAGTTCTCTCTCTCTCTCTCTCTCTCTCTCTCTCTCTTTAATTTAGTATTTTACTATTTTTATTTTCATAGGTTAAAATATGTTTTTAATGTTAAATAGATTTTTTTACAATATTTATTAAAAATATACTGTTAAATAGGTGAAGTAAATGACTTATTATTTTATTAATTTAAAATTAATTAATTAATTATTTAAATTTTAAACGGGTTGGCGGGTTCAACCCGTTAATGGGTGGGTTGGGTTCGGGTCCATGTTTTCCTGACCCGTTAGTAAACGGGTCGAACTCGACCCAACCCGTTTACAACCCGGCCCATTGCCACCTCCTATACCTAATTTCTCTTTATTTTATTAAAAAAATTCACTTATACAAGGAAGGGTA
Organism: Pachysandra terminalis; assembly: GCA_031762675.1. Taxonomy (NCBI): domain Eukaryota; kingdom Viridiplantae; phylum Streptophyta; class Magnoliopsida; order Buxales; family Buxaceae; genus Pachysandra; species Pachysandra terminalis. The sequence continues at coordinate 2,832,018 of JAUPMG010000004.1, read as the reverse complement.
AAACAGGTAGACAAAAAACTTTTCTCATTCATTCCTGTTAACCAAACATCAAAATCAATATTTTCTGTCATTTTCCTAGGCAACCGAACAACTTTCAGGAAAATCAAATTATACTTTCCTACATATTACTTTTTGGCATATTACTTTCCTAACTAACTTTCTGGCATTTTCTTGGCATCCAAATGGAGCCTTATAGATTTTACAGTCACCTTTAGGTTACAAGCTTTATTGATGTGGATTCTTTTGGATCGTCATTTTACGATTGGGTATGGTACATTTTTGTCTGGTAATTTGGTCTCTTGGAAAAGTAAAAAAACAAGTAGTAGTAGCTGGATAAGTGCAGAGGCAAATATAATGCTATGGCACATACATCTTATGAGTTGACGTAAATTAAGCATCTAATGCAAGAGTTGGGATTTGTGGTTCCATTGCCTATGAAGCAATTCACATTGCTTCTAATACTTTTTCATGAGAGGACGAATCATATTGAAGTTGATTGTCACTTTGTGAGAGATAAAGTTAAGTGACAAGGTTTTTATGGACCGGGACCATGGACCGGACTGATTTTAGAATTTAAAAAATGGACTGGATCAGACAGGTCGCTGGACCAGTGGTACCGGACCAACCCAGATCGATACCGATCTGGACCATCCAGTCCATAAATTAAAAAAAATTAATAATAAATAAATAACACGGGACCAGTTGTACCGGACCAGTCCAAAACCTTGCGATACAAAAGGCTATATCATGACTTGGGATAGAACTGCTAAGGTCCGGTCCTGGTACAGACTGGACCGGACTGGTCTGGAAAACCACGATAAGTGGTGATATTTCTACTCCTTATGTGGTGATTGGAGACCAGACTGACTAGCTAGCAGATCTATTCACCAAGTGATCGACTAAGAGATTGGTTGGTTTCATTTGTAACAAGCTAAAATTATGTGATATATTTATATTCTCTCCAGCCTGAGGAGTGTTAGAACATAAGTTACTCTTGTAATTTCTCCTTATTTTAAATATATTCTTGTGTGTGGAAGTAGGTGACATGACCTTCTCTCTCTCTCTCTCTCTTGATTTCTCCGTTCTTTCTTCTTCTTCTCTTTCATTCATTCAAACCCTAATATTACAAAATCAGATTATGTATTAAGAGGGTCATGTTTATGAATTTGGTTAAAGTTCCTAAGCTATGTAACTAGTGATATACTTTATGCAAACAAATAAGGAATCAAATCCCACAATGTGGATTCACTAGCCAACCACACGTTGGCAACAAGCCCAGCCATATTGACCTATTAACCTGGTACCTTTTTAGTTATGTACAGGCTCCAACCGAAAAGACAAAAGGAAAAACCAAAACAATCAAAAAAGAAAAGGAACCATCTTTCTTATAGTCACATGGACAAATAGACAACTACGAATACATGGCTGTGAGGTCTCACAATGTGCATCTGTAACTTAGTCAATGTCTGTAATTTGTAAAGTTCTCCTCTCTCTTTTGTGTAGTTCAGAAGCTAACTATTTTGGATTGTTATTCATGTGATAGTTAAATGAGAAAGGCCCCTTTAGAGACTACATGGGCCGCCCTCTAATGACACTAACCAATAATTCCAACCCATGGTGGTCTATCTTCAAGCAAGCTATAACTGCAGCTGGTGGAAAACTTTCCAAGCCTGAAATTTTAGCTTCAACAACCGATGCACAATACATGAGACAGATGGGAATCCCAACTCTTGGCTTCTCCCCAATGAAAAATACGCCCATTTTGCTTCCTGAGCATAATGAGGTCTGACAGCAGTGTTTGTTTCTATGCTTTTAAGGTTCTATATGCCTTGTATTCTTACTTGGTTTCTACTGTTTGTTTTTTACTCTTTTGTGCAGTTCCTGAAGGACACCATTTATTTGCAAGGAATTGATGTATATGAATCTGTTATAAGGTCTTTGGGTTCGTTTGATGGAGGTTTGATTTAGACACTTCTTGAAGTTACAGCTTCAGGTTGGTGATCGATGAGTAATTTCATTGAGCATCGCTTGGCTTGATCCGAAACCTATATGGGGGTCAAGTTGTGATCTTTCTATTGAAGAAAGATCATTTAGAAAGACTGTCTTGGTTGGTACTGAAGGATGTTGAGATATACCCTAATCATACTTCTGGTCTTCTTGTAATTCTGTGTTTGTTGTACTTGGCTAGCTGTTTTTGATTGCTAGCCTCCTTGTTTACAAATTGTGTACATGGGGTATGCTGCCCTACTTTTTACATTCTAGTACAGTACTATCTTATTACATATAAAAAAATTATGGGGAAAAGAACTTGGACGGTAATGTCTGGGTTTGGAGCAGGCTAACTACTGAATAATATTGGTGTAACCAGGCATATGATCACAATTATTCTCCTGCAGCGTGTAATGTATAATCAAGGGCTCAAGAAAGTGAAGAGTGTGAAATGGTTATGCAACTGTGAATCTATGATATCATAATTGATAACTTAATACTGTACACACCCTCTTTGGCTTTCCATCCAAGGAATGTTTTATATGTTCCCGAAGTTTAATAAGAATCTAGGGAGTAGAAGCGCATGTTTCAATTTTACCTAGGGCAAGATTTACAAAAGAAGAAACTTCTAGATGATCCTTTAATTGGTGATCTCTATCTGAGTCCAATGGAAGGTATCTTTCTTTGTAAAAGATTTATTGTTAGCGTTAGGCACAAGAGACTTGGGCACCCAACTCATCAAATATTTATATGTTAAATTAAAATAAGTGCCTTAAGTTACTAGAATGTTTTATAAGTCCTTGTTCATAAGTCAATGCTAGTGATTATTACCTTATACAATGCTTTGTGTTGTCCTTAATTGTCGTATATTGAGTTATAATATTACATTCTATTTGTAGGTTATAGATAAAATTTTGGATTTTCCCTGTTAAGCTCAAATACCAAGGTTGAGAACTAATTTTCCTAGAAAATCCAACTTGTACAAAATGATGGATGAGTGGGATTTTCAAGTATCCCATTTTAAAATTTCTTAGCCTCTTGTTGCATTTTGAATAGGGTGTGTTGCCCTCAGAGATCTGAGAAATGATGGTTGAGTGGGATTTTCAAGTGTCCCATTTTAATTTTTGGGCCTCTTGTTGCTTTGTGAATGGGGTGTATTGCCATCACACACCTGAGAAAAATGTTGGAACTGAGCGCAACATCGTCATATGAACAAATTAGAAATACCTACCTAATACTTGTAGTGGTATTTTTCCTTGTTTTTGGATTAAGCTTTTGCAATGGGTTTTTCAGCTCTTGACCAATGTAAGTACTGCGAATCAATTCCTAGGCTTTTGCACAAGTTATATATATTTTTAACACATCTTGGTTTGCCTGCTGTTCAATCTTGAGAGTGTTTATGAACAACAAGATGAATTTAAATTGGATAATTTTGTTTTGGATCTAGTGTTGTTCATCTTGATTAGGGATTTCTTTCCCCATTTACTGTTACGTGTGCCTCTAGGCAACCAAAACGTTGTTGTGCCCTTTCTCCAGAACAGTCTTCACCCATGACTCATATGACTGTACCATAGTTACTGCACTCATTTCCCTGCCTGATGCGTAAACCACTCATCCAACTCCCTTTGACCTCATCTCTGCTGGACTCTTCTTCTTCTTGTTGTTTCTTTTTTATTTTATTTTTTTAAAACCATATTAACACTTCTTTTTCTGCAAGCCATCCTTACATGGTTCAGATTAATTCCATGTTTTCAGGTCTGCTTCATGTATGATGTCAATGCATCCTATGCTTATTCTTAGTTGATATGGCTGCTGTTGCATAGAAACCTTTCTGGCCACTCGAAATTGGATCCCTCCGTTGCTTGTCTACCATGGTTAGTTTGGTCATGCTGACTGAACTCCCATGTCTATTACTGATGTATTTAAGGAGAATTCAATTCTTTATTGAAGAACAAGAATCAGTTCCTATTTATCATCTAATCATTTTTAAAATTTTCAGTTGAAGCGGTTTTGAGTTAAAGGAAATCATGCCACAGTCAAGAGGTTTAAAGCATGATTGATGATGGAGTACAATGGAAAAAGGTTGAGAATGAAGTTTAATGGAAGGCTTTGCTTAAGTGTCAAACATGTAACTATTTGGGTTGTTCTAGCTATTGTTTTGTCAGGTTGCCTAATTAGCTTGATATACATAATAGATTTTTCCATGGTGAGTTCACGAGGAATTGGATCTGAAATGCAGCTATTAGGTTCCATAGCCAACTCCAAACTGATTTCATTTATGTCATCTCAAGGTGGAGCTTTACCCCAAGCCTAGTTTTAAAGAATTCAGCAACTTTTTATCAGCCTCCTGATTTATTTGTGGTTGCTTCTGCTCTATCTTATGCACTTCTCTTGAGGTACTCTTTTTTTTTTTTTGTATGTCAATAATATATTTCTTTTCAAAGATAATTCTACCCTTTTGCATTCCATTGTCTTGGTTGCGGTTTCGTTATGGTCTCGCTGTTATTCATTGTTTCTTCGGAATGGAAACTACTCAAGTTCCTGTACCTGTTGAAATTGTTATGTGCACCTTTGTAACTGGCGCAACGCAAGCCTTGTACTTGGGCATCAACCAGCTCTAAGATGTCTTTGCAAGAGTACAACTGCTGCCTAATCCTCCTGAATATTGTAGTAGGCAGCACATGTGATGATTTTATTCTGCTATCATGTATTTCACTTTTTATATGCCCTTGCTGCTCAACTTGCTGTTGTTAAGCGTGTGCTTTTATTATTTTATTTTAATCTTATGGCCTTCAGTTTTGTGGTAACCTCTTGTTCTGCTTAAGAAACTACTGATCTCTTGATTTGGTGCTGAGGCAGAGTATCTGAAGTTTTCTTAAAATGAGTAAAATGATCTGGAATCACTACATTCTTTGTGAACTTATTATATGCTCTGCTTATGTTTTGCTGCCGTTTTGTTATAATCAAGGTTTTAAATGTCACTGGCCATGTCGCTGACATGGGGGAAATTTCTCTCAGATTATAGAAAAAGTGGGGAAAATTCACCCCAAATACTTTTTTTTATATTAAATCTTAGATTCTGTATAAATAAAAACTAAATACACTAAAATACATCATAATTTATTGAAAACAACACATAAAACATAAATTGTAAAGTAAAGAGTTAACATTCATTCAACAAGCATAACATAAATAACAAGACATAATATAAAGTATTTCGAGTTGAGCATTGAATCTTCAATTTTCTACACCAAAGCACACTAGATTTGTGTTTTTATACACAAATCTAGATGAAAGTAGGAAAAAAAAGTAAATTATAAAGATTTTTTTGTTAAGAGAAATGGGGAAGAATGAGTTGTGAGGAAATATCGACGATTTTCATCTAATTTATCCACGATTTTTGCAAGTGTCGTTTGACACGTGCAAAAAATTCTTTTTAAATGGTGACATGCAAGGACATGTTGCGACATCGGGGAAAAGCAACACAGTGATTTCCCTTGATATCTTATGTCGCCCATGGCTAAAATGGCGACATATCGCCAACATTTAGAACACCGGTTATAATATCAGCACTAAATGCATAGCAGGAATCTTGTATTCCACTCTCGGAGGAAGCACATCTAAATTGTTCAGATCAGTTCGTAGTGTATTGAAATGTGATTAAAATGGATATTCTCTTTTAATTCTTTTTGGTAAATTTAAAAATGGATATATCATTGAATGCCTTGGAGCCTGATGTTTTCGGTATTAATAGGAAAACTGATGCATCGGCATCCACATCAATGTAGGAGTGAATTATACTTGGTGATTTTTGTGTAGCAAACCAAAGGGTATTCACATAATGTTCGTATCCTATTCATGAGATCAATGTAACTAAAACCCTCGTTTAGCTTATTGTCTATTCAGGAGATGTGCTGTTGAGGCTATTGTATTTCATAGATTGTTGACTGAGAATTCAAAGAGAAGTGGAAAGAACATATTATGACAGTTTGGAGTGTTAAAAGTAGCAAATATTGAAGAGGAAAAAAACATACAGTGATATCATCATCAAAAGCATGTGAGTCAGTAATAAATGGGAACATTGAGAATGCGAAACAGGTAGGTATCTAGTGACAATAATCATTCATTCATAAAGGAGTTTGCATCAAGTCTCAGTATTCATGGATGAGTTGATGATAGCTCATATTTGAAGATGATGTTTCTTGGTGTAGACGTGAGTTTTTCAGCAAGTCAAAATTGAAAATATGAAAGTAATTCTTAAGACAAAATCAAGTTACTTAGATGGTTGGGGCATGCAATCCCTTTGAGGATGGGGATGGAGTGGAAGACAATGTTAACGTAAATTTGTGATTTAACATCCCAACAAATTAGAAACTAGGCTTTGTTTGTTGAGGAACTCTGCAATTTGATATAATTCCAACCAGTTGAAAAAAGGATTCTTACTCTAATATGTTTCTTCAAGATAACCCAAAAAAAAAAAAATGGGGATCTTGCTGTCACAACACTGAAAACCTGGTTTCATATCTGCCCCAGTCCTGAGACCTGAGTCGAAATGACTGAGTTAACACGAGGTACTGTTGCAGTACAGATTCTAGAGAGACCCACGAGGTTGGTGGATTATTGCCTTGTCCTTTGAGTCAAATACAAATACATTATGTGATGATGAACCATCAGTCACTAAAGGATATGGTTGTTTGATACAAGTGATCTTTCTTGGAAGGTTCACACTAATAAGCGTTATCTTCTTCATATTTAAAGTTTCTATTTCTTCAAGTTGTATGTATATACTCTCTTTCATTATAGATTATACCATACCTACACATTTTGTATAGAATGACAAGACTTAGAAAGAGAGGATTCATTGCTTCTTAAATCTTACCCACATGGATCTTGTCACTTCATACTCCAACATCTTTCAAACTAAACCTCCTTGCAGTTTCCCATTACTATATTACTGCTTCTGGTGATTGGCCCTACTTGAGTTGGCTCCATGTGTCCGTATTAATACGTATTCCATTATTTCAATACATATTGTACATGCTTATATTATTTGTTTTCGCTTTCATTAATACGCTAGGTAAGGTAGGGACAATTATGGGCATGGAGTGGACCCGTTAATACGGCGCAAGTCGAGAGAATCAAATGTAAGCTGCTGTTACTCGAAAACGCATCAAATATATAATTACAGGAGTATACAAGTATTTTCATTTGACATGAATTATTAATGACCATTGTAATTTAAAGCAATGAACTGTGTAGATTGTTATAATGTAAATAGGAGCAGAGGATCTTTATTAATGTTATTATTATAGTTTAGGCAATCAAGAAGGGGACCCATTGATCTTGATACTTCAACTAATTTATTTCATTCAGGAAGAAACTAGGAAACTAAGGAAGGTTTAAAAGCTATAAAATTTCCTCCTTTTTGGTAGGTAAGAGTTAGACTGAGCCTAGACCATAAGATCAAAACTTGAGAGATAATGGCATACAACTCAACTATGGGTTAGCCTTCATGTTTTAACATATGGGTTACATTTGGGATGTCGTAGAATCTTACTACTATAACCTAAACGAGTAAATGGTTGGATTATAGTATGACAAACCTTGCCTATAACACTAATCAAGGATTCAAGGATCAGACTGATCAGGTCCGCATTGGCCGGTCTGGTCCTAAGCCACGATACAACTGTTGTATCATGAGGCTCTGGATTGGACCGGTATGAACCTGCCAATACAATAATCCGTTTTTCTTTTTCTTTTTAATTATAAATTGGATGGTCCAGACAGGTATCGGTTTGGACTGGTCCAATACTGACCGGTACCACCAGTCCGGCCAATCCAAAAAAATCAAAATTTAAAATAAAAATTTAGCTGTACCAATTTTGTACCGGACCCAAACCGGACGGTATAACCGGTCTAGATCGGGATCGGCCAAGACTGATCCGGTCCCCGATCCCGAGACTTTAAACCTTGGGTTGTTCAACTCAAAAGAAGAGTTGGGTTTAGGTTGGTTCCCCAGCCATGAACCAGCTAACGAACCAGGTAACTGTTTATTGTTCACATGTATGAATGAAGAGTTAGTTTACACTACGGACATTGTCTCATCTGCATAGTAGAAAACTTTATCTAAGCCATCAATTTTTTTTACATGTAAAATCTCAACCGTTGAGAATGGTTGGTACTATGCCTGAAGAGTTAGTCTACAAGACGGACATTGTCTCATTTGCATAATAAAAAACTTTATTTAAGCCATCAATAATTTTTACGTGTAAAATCTCAACCGTTAAGAATGGTTGGTACTATGCCAAGGTGGGCATAGTAGAATTCTCAATGAATCAAACCTTGATAATGTATTGTACCTCAGGTTACCTTGTGACCATGACTTACATAACCATGCACAAATTCACTTACCTTTCTTTCTTTCTTCTTCTTTATTTATTTTTTTTTAATTTTTAATTTTTTTATTATGTGAACTGGTTGAACCATAGCAGATCGGCTACAATGTAACGGGTTATAACACGAGGAAAAATTACTTGCTGGAACATGTAAGAACTTCTTTAAAAAATAGCTTCATAGGAAGCATACTAGTATCTACATAATCACCAAAATCAATAATATGAAAAGAGATTCCTAATAATATTACTTTATTATTATGTGAATGAGAAGGAAGGACGAAGGAGAGGGTGGGAGGAAGAAAGCTTGTACGGCTTGACGACACTGTTCCCATTGCACATGTCTCAATACACTAGTTCCCGAAATGAAACGTGGCAAAAAAAAAAAAAAAGCAATAATATGGTTGGGATATAAAGTCAGTGTATTCGATGGTTGTGATGGAAACTTTGGGTTGATCTTTGATTTGGGAGTTTTCTTTAAGATCCATGACTTTAGATTACACATGTTATTGACATTTTGTGTTCAAAAGACCCAAAATGTCGGTCATAAGCTAGTCGAGAAAGGATATCATCAGGTTCCTGTTGTTCTGAAGAAGTCCATTATGCATGCAAGCTAGAGAGAGAGAGAGCTGAAAGTCAAGCCATGCAGGCACAAGTGAGGTAAGAGGCGGTTGGGGCTTTGGAAGAGAGAGAGAGGGAGTAGTTAAATCAATCTATGGGGACCCGAGTCATTGACGCGGTTTCAGAGCTGCGAGACAGTGGTGCAACAGCTAAGGATGGCTACTGTTTTTGAGTGCGTGTGTTGTGTGCTGTGTATCCCAATATCAGCATCTCTCTCTCTCTCATGTGCAAATCCTGGAAGCTACCTCTTAGTACCATCCTACATTTAATAAAAGCCAGGGTACTAAAAGACCAATTTACCCTTAGATTACATTTCTTTTTAATTTCACTTTTCTTCTTTTTCTTTTATAGGTTATTCCATTTTCCCTCTTTGTTTTGTTTCATCAAATATGGTACTGACTTATTCTCTAAGTAATAGACAATCTAGAAACTTTTTTGCTAAGTCTTTTGATTGGATCTAGACTTCATTCAAAAGATTTGCACTTCTAAGCTCTTCTTAGTTGCATCAAAAATTCCTTTTTTTCTTTTGGGAAGCTACTTTTGATAATGAATGATGATTTTAGGCTTTATTTTTTCTCTCATGAAGAAAATAATTTCATGCAGGACAAAGAAATCATTTTTGATAAACTGAGGGGCATTTCTAAGGTTAGAATCTTTAGAATTATCTGTCACCCAACTTTATGTCCAAGTGTAAAACCATAGTGTTCCTTTTAGGACTAAAGAAGAGCTCACTTGGAATCCCTCACCTATAAATAAGCCTTCTTAAGCTCTAAGAAAGAAGAAGAACACAAGATAGAAATTGAAGGAGCATCAAAACACCAAAGGAAGCTATTGATCATCATCCTTTGAGCTCTCCATCAATGGCGAAGAAAGAGAACAATTTCCAATCAGAGCCATCCAAATCAATGCTATCACCATCAAGTAGGAAGAAGTACAAAGGTGTAAGGATGAGGAGCTGGGGTTCATGGGTGTCTGAGATAAGAGCACCAAATCAGAAAGCAAGGATATGGTTAGGCTCTTATTCTACACCAGAGGAAGCTGCTAGAGCCTATGATGCTGCACTTTTATGTCTCAAGGGCTCTTCAGCCAATCTCAACTTCCCAATCACTTCATCACATCACATTCCTGATACCATTATGTCTCCCAAATCCATCCAAAGAGTAGCTGCTGCTGCTGCTAACAATTTTGACTATAATGCCACCAATCCCACCACTCCCCCTCCCTCTTCCTCATCCTCTATGTCATTTCCTTCGCCATCCCTCTCGCCGTCGCCATCGCCATCGCCATCTTTATCATCGTTTGATCATCTCGACGACGGTTTCTCCTTATTACCATATTGGCCTAATTGCACCACACTTGAAGCAGAAGATCAGATATCCCTGATTGATCCATGGAGTGAACTCAGTGGCTTACATTCACCAAAGTACATTGAACAAATGTTTAATTCAAGTGCCTTCTTTACTCCCTCGCCAAGCAGCGAAGAATTCTACGAAGAAGCTGATCATGATATTCGTCTCTGGAGCTTCTGCTAAACGACCCAATTCAATCAAAACAACAATTTCCTTTCATCCATTCTTCTTCAGGGATCTGATCATTTCTTGGTTTGTGAGATTACTGACGATGACCATATTCATAGATCATATTTCTCTTCTTTCAAGTGTATCTGTATGTGAGTTAGGATAAAGAATTCACTTTGAGTTAGACGTTTTTAAGTCTTCTCATTTGAGTTCCTATATATATATATATATAACTGTTCTTGCAATTAAATTCATCTTCTTTCATGTATTGGAATAAAAGAAGAAATCCCAAAAAGAAAATCTTTTTGGTTCTCATAGAAAGCATCGATCAATTGTAATTTACATTGTTCTTGTGGATCTCATTGTGTTAATGAAATGAAGTCAGATATACGTTTTAATGATACTATTTAGTCTGTTGTTTAATTAAGGTCAAAAGAACATTGGAGATAGTTCCATAGGGACTATATTTATGTTCTATTAGTCCTAAGTCTGGTCTTAGTCTTGTAGACTTTGATAATATATGGTGTACAAAATCATTTTGAGTTTTTTTTTTTTTCTTTTAACAAATAACTCATGATCAGTACCATCTGATGTATCAGATGGTCGAGATTATTTGATCATATGATGGAAATATTTCAGTGGGACCAATTGTTCTTATCCAGCTATTGTTTGAGTTGACTAGGGTTTAAGTTGTTTGACCATGGAATGAGAGAAATATAGATATTAAGTGATCTGTGAATTATTTAGGGCTATCCTCCTATGCAAGGCATGTCTGTTATAGGGTCCATTCTAATTTGATTTTCCCTTTAGAAACATTGTATTTGGCCTATCAAAGCTGTTTTCTATTGGCCATTCACCTCAGTTTGGATATAACTGGTGTAGGGAACCCTCATTACTAAGAATATGGCTAATGGGACCCAAACTATCCCATCCAGTCTATATTCAAGGGCCCACAGAACATACAAACCCCACATTGGACGATGTAGAGTGATCTTAATTTACTGGATCACAAAGCCTAGTACGTGCATGTACAACTGGGAGCACATTCTCTTCTGATAATCTAACAACATTGGTTGTCATGAGCAAACCTATAACCGTTCATTCTTGGCTCATTTGGTTTAAGGGTTTGATAGCAAACCTTGAGGTTAAGGGTACAAAGGATGGTAGGGAAGAAAAAGGGTTAAAAAAAAAGAGGTATTCTAAAATACCTCAATTTTTGTTTTCGCTTTTTTTTTTTTTTTTTTTTCTTTTTTTCTTTTTTTCATTTTTTCATTTTTTCATTTTTTTTGGGTATGTGTACATGTGTGTGTTTTAAGGAGGGTGTGGGGAGGGGGTGGTCAAGAATTGTTTTTTTTTTTTGGAGTGTTGTTTTGGTTTCAAACAAAATTTCCACCTCTCTTTGTCACTAATAGTTCAGGATTCTATAAGAAAGAGAGTAATTCTACGCAGTAACTGAAGTCTTCTCCAAAGCCTTACTAGGCTTGTTATGAAGATCCATTAGGGCCCGATTGGTTCGTGGAATTGGGGCTGAAATTGGAATTGAAGCATCCAATTCCAATTGTCCCATTTGGGAGTGCACTAAGGAATTAGAATTCAAATTCTACATGAATTCTACAGAATTTCTTTGTAGGTTATTTTTGAAGCTGTCAAATTCACAGGGGGTTGTTAATTGCAATTCTCTACCTCTTGGATTTCAAATAGAGGTAGCAGTGGGTCAGGTCAGATAAGGTCATGATTATAATATAGTCAACTTGAACCCTTCTATTTAAATTTTTTTTAAATTTAGAATTGGAATTGAGTAGAATTGAGATTCTCATTTCTGGAATTTTCCCCAATACCAAGGCAAAAATAACTTCTGACCTGCCTTCTTCTCCTCTATTCTCAAGGAAACCACCATGAACATTCTCGCATGGAATTGTCAAGGGATTGGCCGACCCTTGACTAAATCGAACCTTAATAGAATGATAAAAATGCATAGGCCTGACCTTGTACTTCTGTCCGAAACCTTAGCCACTGCTAAGGGCACGGAGAGAAGTATAAGGCGTTTTGGTTTTGATAAATTTTGTGTTTTTGATGCGCAGGGACATTCTGAAGGATATTGGGTTTTATGGAGAAACAATTTAAAT
>JAUPMG010000004.1:2757392-2774570 GCA_031762675.1 Pachysandra terminalis | reverse complement strand
AGAGTCACACTTACCGAGGTGTGTCGTGCTCATTTCCAACCACACGACCCGATCCGCTTCTAATCCGAACCAACCTAAAAAAAATAAAAAGAAAAACCAAAATTTTTAGTTTTCACTGACACAGGGTATTACACCCCACGTATTGGGACGTCCATACTTGATTAAAAGTGTGGATGTGGATAACTTTTTCCTAATGGGATTAGGAGATCGATTCCTAGGAGTTGAGTTGAGTCTTCTATAAGTAGAAGACTCCTCCCTACCCAAGGTTACTAGTCACGTTTTTGGGAATCCACCCCTAGAAAACTCTCTTCTCTTCATCTCTTCTTCCTATAGAAATCTGGTTTTGCTATTAGGGATCTATACAATGCCCTAGGTCGATTGAGTGTGGATTTATTGTATGTGGTTCTAGTAATCACATATTCTAATGTGGGACGTTTTCCAGTTTGATAGAGATCTTCGCTGCATATTCGAGTGTGTGTGAATTGAGGTACGTGATCCGGATCATTTGCAACCTTCATTAGTATCAGAGCCACTGCAATACGTCTTCGTTGAGGTATATCGAGAATCCTCGTCTAATATAGTAACTTCATTGTAGTTTCTACAGAAAATTGCCGCCTGCACACTGGGCCTGGGCTTGTGTTCTGGGCTGTCGTGCACTCCCTGCTGCAGACCTTGAAATTCTTCTTTTTTTTGAATTTTATTGTTAGGGTTTTACAACATGATTCAGTTATTTTTATTTGCATGATTATATGAGGTTAATATGTAAATAACATCATGATTTAATTACTTATTTTATTTGCATGATTATATGAGATTAACATGTAAATAATATCAAGATTTAATTATTTTTATTTGCATGATTATATGAGGTTAACATGTAAATAATAGCATGATTTTTGCATGTTTATATTAACATATAAATAATATCAGGATTTAAGTATAATTTATTTGCTTGATTATATGAGGTTAACATGTAAATAATATCCTAATTGACATAATGTTATTTCCTAGATGGGTTTTGCATATTATGGATTAAAATTAGCATTAAAATTTTATTATATTTGCAATGATTATGCATTATGACCTACTATTGAGTGTATTATTGATCTGATAAATAAAAAACTAATATTATTGTTTAGTCCTAGATAATGATGCAAGATCAACGTGTGTATACGAGTCTGAAGCCCTAGAGACTTTACACATAGCCTAGTTTATCATGAGGAGGGGACCACTGCCTATCATCGTAGAGATATGGAGGCTTCTTATCAGGCTTGAACCAAGAATGGTCATTGTGCACGTTATACTATGCTGAGTAGTATGCACAATGATCTTATTGGCAAATTTGAGCCTTATAAGACTGCACTTTAGATGTTGAACTCACTGAAACTCCCGTTCATTGGTACCTGGGCTACCCGATTACGTGCATTGGTGATGAAGTTTGAGACCTATAAGATGGCTCCCAACATGAGCATGGTTGAGCATCTTAGGAAGATGTCCTCTATGATACGAGATCTGAAAGTCGCGAGGAATTACCTAACAAATGAGCAGCAAATTCTCAGTATTTTTTTTATGAGATCCCTACTGACTCGTGGGAGCACATGAGACTCATTATGATGCAAAATGATAACATTAAAAAGTTCAATGATTTGTCGTATCATCTAGAGCTCAAGGCAGAGCGTCAGATCGAGATCTAATAGCACTACACTCCTAATTGAACCGGCGAAGCACAAGACAACTAAGTCTAGAAGCAAGCACAGGGTAAGGCGTCCCAATAAGGAGAAACAACTGAGAAAGCACCTAAGGTGAACAAAGGTACCAAGCGCCCTAAAAAGAGAAGTATGGAGGAAAGGAAAGCATGTCCAAAGTCATCTGCTATAGCTAGTAGAGATACTTAGACTAAGGTTTTCCGTTATTTTCAGTAGAGATTGTGTCTCAATTTCTTTAGAGTCAGTTTTATATGATAGGGGATTTAATTCTGATGGTCTGTTTAAACTTGATATTCATAATTCAAGTGATGCAAATTCAATTACTCATTGACATCCCATGATGATGTTATTATTTTTGATTCATTGAGATAGCATGCTAGACTCGACCACATAGGCTAGAGAGGATGCACCGATTGGCTAAAGCAGGTCTCCTAGGATTGCTTGCCAAGGTTCAGTTACCTGTTTGTGAGCATTGTTTAGTCGATAAGTCATGTAGGAGACCATTTGATAAGGCAGTGAGAGTAAATGTTGCTTTAGAGTTAGTCTATTTTGAAATATGTGGACCGATCAATGTTAAGACCCACCACGGAGAGTCCTATTTCATCACATTCATCGGTGATTACACGAGATACGGTCATGTATACTTGATTTCCCAAAAGTCGGAAGTATCAGATTGCTTTAGATGCTTTGTCACGGAAGTGGAGAACCAATTGAAACGACACATGAAGTGTCTTCGTACCGATAGAGGACGCGAGTATTTATCTAATATGTTTCTAAAGTTGTGTGAAGAAAAGGGAATCCGTAGATAATTAACGATCCCAGGCACACCTCAGTAGAATGGTGTTGTAGAGAGAAGGAATCGTACTTTGTTAGACATGTTGAGGTCGATGATGACGCATGCGTTCCTACCCATTAGTTTTAAGGGAGACGCACTTATGACTGAGGCCTACATCTTAAACTCTGTCCCTACAAAGTCAATTCCTAGCACACCATACCAGTTATGGACAGGCAGAGTGCCTGACCTAACCCACATGAGGCCATGGGATCTATAGGTTATGTTCATGTGCTTTCCCACCAGAGATGAAAGGTAGACAAGAAAGCTGTTAAGTGCATCTTTGTGAGATACTTAGAAAACTCTAAGGGCTATTTCTTTGTCCATGGACAAACCGATAGGGGTCTAACACAGATCGAGTCATGTGATGTAAATTTCATCGAAGATGAGTTCCCAAGCAGGAAGAGGTCAGGGATGAATCTGGTGCTCTTTGAGATGAATGAGCTAGAGTTGGGATCAGCAGAGATTACCTCATATCCAAACACCACTGAGAACGTCGGTTCTCAATAGGATCTTATGGATTCTACAGATCTTATGGATAGTAGGAGTGGATTATTGCCCAGTGGGAGTGTCCCAAAGGACACAAATTCCAATAATCCTATAATTATTAGTCGTTGATAGATTCCTCACCATCATTTTACAATTGAGGGTGAGTCATTCATGACTGTTACGCTCGATGATAATGAGCCTGGTTCATACCAGAAGGTGTTATCATCATCTGCTTCATATAATTATATAACTACAATGCAAGATAAAATGATGTCCATGTAGAAGAACCAAGTTTGGAAAGTTGTTGATCTTCCCTTAAACACAAGATCATTGAAAACAAGTGGTTTCTAAAGGTCAAGCGCAAGGCAGATGGAAGTGTAGAGAGATACACGGTCCATCTCGTGGTGAAAGGTTATACCCAATGAAAGGGTATAGACTATAAGGAGACGTTCTCACCAGTTATGAGATTTGCCTCCATTCTCCTCATTCTAACCATCTACGCACACCTTGATTTAGAACTCTACCACATGGATGTCAAAACTGTGTTTATCAATGGAGAACTAGATAAGGAGATCTATATGGACCAGCTAGAGGGTTTCGTGGCCGAGGGGCACGAGGGTAGAGTTTACAGACCCAAACGCTCCTTATACGGCCTGAAACAGTCATACAGGCAATGGTATCTTTGATTCTATCGAGTCATTATAGAGTTTGGCTTCACAATGATTAAGGAAGAGCATTGTGTGTATGTTTGACAACATGGTAGGAGTTTCATTATCTTGTCTTTGTAAGTTGATGACATTTTGATAGTGGGTAATGACAGGGAGATGATTGTTGCCACTAAAGAGTAATTTTTCTTCAGTTTTTTTAGATGAAGGATATTGGTGAGACAGATTACGTGCTAGGTGTTAAGATTCATAGGAATCGCACTAAGAGACTTATTTGTTTGTCCCATGAGACTTACATAAAAAAAGTGCTTGAGCGTTTCAAAATGCCCATTATCACTCTTGTCGAGAAGGGTGCTTCATTGCATCTTGGTCTTTGTTCAGAGACAGAGAAAGAGAAGGAACTGATGGCTAGTGTTTCCTATGCTAGTGCTATAGGTAGCTTGATGTACGCTATAATGTGTACTCAACCTGATATTAGTTTTCCAGTTTGCTTAGTCAGCCGTTACCAAAGTAACCCAAGGTAGACTCATTGGAAGGCAGTGAAACGTATTCTTAGATACCTACGTGGGACAGTTGTCACGCCTCGAATTCGAGATATGTAATCTCGAGGATTTCCAAGGGAATGAACTTGGAATCCATACCATGGATGCGGCCAAACTAAAACAACAAATTCATGGTTCACAGAGTTAAACTAAATTAAGCAGAAGTTTCATAAAATTTTAAACAAAAACTTTAACCATAATTCATAACCATAAACAAAATTCACTCAAATCAATGATTACACTATTTCTGTTCACAAGGGGTCAAAACAGAAACTAGTAAATCTGTAAAAATTCAACAGCAACTCCTAATCCTTAATGTTCCCATAGTCTTATTCCCAACCTGCTAATGTCTCAAGTCTTGGTTCCATCACCTCTTTAGGGGTCAACTTATTTCAATATGGGGGTGAGCTTGGAGCCTTAATAGGAAAAATCCACAGCAACTGCAATAGTTATTTTCATAGATATATGATAAGTTATGTTAATTCATGCAAGTTTCACCAAACATTACCACCTTAGTTATGTAATCAATACAGTTAAGAAGTCAAGATTATCACTATCATGTCATTCTACTCATTTGCTTATTATCACAACCACAACATAAACTCCACAAGTCATAGTTCATCTTAATGTCATGTCATTGTTTTCGCTCACACATCATTACAGTCATAATCATGCACATCTACGGGTTAGCGGGTTCAACCCGTTTATGGGCAGGTTGGGTTCGGGTCCATGTTTTCCTAACCCGTTAGTAAATGGGTCGAACTTGACCCAACCCGACCCATTGCCACCTCTTATACCTAATTTATCTTTATTTTATTAAAAAAATTCACTTATACAAGGAAGGGAAAAATAGGTAGACAAAAAACTTTTCTCATTCATTCTTGTTAAGCAAACATCAAAATCAATATTTTCTGTCATTTTCCTGGGGCAACCAAATAGCTTTCAGGAAAATCAAATTTTACTTTCCTACATATTACTTTCCTAAATAACTTTCTGGCATTTTCTTGGCATCCAAACGGAGCCTCAAGGACCATTGACCACACAATTCTTCTTTATTATCTATTTATTGTATTTTTTCAGCTCATCTGCACATCAAAACTAGGATAATACAAGTTATATTACTTTTATCATTCTATGATCATAAATGGGATGCAAAGACATATTATCTTACTTCTATCCACGGTAGAACAATGTATCCACCGAAACACAGATGATTGGAAACACTCTTAACAACTTTGAATAAGAAGTTGCTTATTCATCTGTACTTACTATGTCATGTAACTGCTGGAGTTCTTACATTAGCAATGACATGAAATAGCTTTTTGATGAAAATAAATCACGAAAACTATGCCCACCTAAAGAGGGATACATTAAGCTAAACTTTGATGGTTCTTAAGTAGGCAATCCAAGTCCCTCTGTTGTGGGAAGCATTTTTAGAGATCAACTTGGGTCCATACGCCATGCATATTCTGGCCCAATTGGACGAGGAAATCCCACACATGCAGACTTACTCTCCTTAGTAACTAGTTTGAGGAAGGTAACAAGTATTGATTCCATTTTCTGGAGGTAGAGGGGGAGTCTTTTGCAGTGATTTCCTTGCAATCTAGGAAATGGGTTGAATATTTCATTTACCCAAGTGTCTAGATCAACCAATTCGACTGTTGATACATTGGCCAGAGGTGTGGTGGCTAGGACGGATCTTTTTAGGGGATTGCATTGGGATTGTTTTATGTAAATATGAGTCTTCTCTGTATTTATGTTTGTAGCTTTCTACATTCTTGTTGTCAATCTTAGGCAGCTCCTTGTGCTTGTAAATCCCTGTTTATACATATACACAGACACACACACACACACACACATATATATACACACACACACACACATATATATATATATATGTGTGTGTGTGTGTGTGTGTGTGCGTGCGTGTGTGTGCATACCTCTGATGTTATTCATTAAAAAAAATCACAAAATAAAATGTCTCATTAAAAATTCTAAGAATAAATTGGCAAGTGTATTTAATACAGAATAAGTGCACTTCTCATGAAAGCACATGCACACCTCCAAAAACTTCAAAATAGTAATTAACATGCAACCAACAATATCAAGAAACAGATGAACCTCTCAACCTAGATGTTACCATAGTTTCGGATAAAACCAAGGTTTACAGTGTCGATGTCATCAGACATGTTACCAGTCTGCTTCGGCGACATGGGGAAAAATGGGAAAACATTGAGGGAAAAGTGGGGAAATCTTAGGTTTTTGATGAATTTTTTGCCCCAAACTTTAAATATGTCTAATCAAGGCCTAAATGCATCCAAATGCATCAAAAAAATGCAAAAAAATAAAAAAAAAAATGCCTATACATTAAAAGTCATTACATGAGGGGGTTTAACTTACACGTTGTCGGGTACTATAAGCTGTAAAAATAGATGCTAATCATGCTATATGTAATTTAATTAAACTGAAAGTTAATGTAATTCAAACTAACAGATAAATAACAGTAGAAATCAATTGACATGTAATTCAAACTAAAAAATGTAAGTCAAACTAAAAGATAACTCAATAATAAGTTGGAGAATCCATAAATGATCAAATATAAAGTGAATGTATAAGTCAACCAAAAAAAATATTAAAATAAAAATCAAGGAATATGTCTACTCGCTCAAATCCAAAATGAATGGTGGGCCAGCTCATCAACATCATTTCCGTTTCTCCGCTGTCCACCACCATAATATAACTGCTCCACGTAGCTGCAATACTGATCACAGTACATCATCCGATGATACCACTCTGTGTACTGGGAGACATATCTCTGGTAATCCTCAAGACTCATATATCCCAATGCTCCCATAGGGGGTATTAAGGATGATAGGTCGTCGCTGGAACAATAGGAGGGCATCCATACGAATCATCCTCATATCCAGTAGCAGTGTACGGGCTATCTGAAAATATACCATACCCCCTCCTCCTCCTCCTCCTTCTCCTTCAACATAAGGCACAGTGTCATAGCCTCCATATCCGTAAGATCCAGATTCTCCTGATTCCTGGCTCTGATAAGATAGTGCTAGGTGATGTCCCCCATACCCTCCATATCCGTCATAGCCTCCATACCCGTCGTATGATGCTGATGAGGAAGATCCCTGCTACCCACACCCCACATCCAAGCTCCCAAAGCTATGAGAGATGGATGCATCATCCTGTGCTTGCAAATGTTTCTTCCCCCTTGCTTCCTTTGCTCCCCTTGCTCCCCTTACTCCTTGTACCCTGGCGCTAAGATTGAGAAGAATGGCTGGCTCCACCACGTGGAGGTGGTGCACCATGATCTGTATCTTGTGTGGTATAATCATAGCTCGCCTCTCCTGTGAAAGGAGATATCCCTACCTGAACACCACTACCACCTCCTCCCCCGCCTGTGCCACCGTCGCCATCATCATCGTCGTCGTCCTCTCCACCATCATCACCGGCAGTTCCTTGACCCCAACCACCTCCATTACCACCTCCACCTCCACTCCCACTACCAGAACGTGTGGGTAAAAATGAGTTTTTACCTTGATTTCGTTGGAGAAAGTCTTGAAAACGGCGTAGGGTCGTAGATCGGAGCTTGATTTGTGTTTTCGTATACAAATCAAGTAAAATAAACTTGATTTTGGCATAAATCACGAAAAAAAATGAAGAGGGGAAGAGAAATCACCAAGAAGAATAGTTTTAGGGGAAAATCTGCTCGATTTCCCCCTTAAATAAGCAACATGTCACCCATTTTACGGAAATGCCCTTAAGTGGGGGACATGGGCGACATGTCGCCCAACATGTTTCAGACCAATTGAAATGTTGGGTCGACTTGGGAGGCCCAAGTCGACCCAAAACGACATAAGGCCATTATGTCGTGTCGCCCCACTCATGAATGGCGATATGTCGCCGACATTATATTCCTTGGATAAAACTTGGGAAAAACTTAGGTAGGCACATGACTAACATCAATCAAAAAAGAATCAAAATAGTACACATCTTATTGCGTACAAAATTACTAATTGGTATAATATTACATTGCATTTCGTCATTTTGTATCCTGACTGCATGTGACATCAACACTTCAAATAAGTACTTACATACAGTGGGGTAGATACAAGACTATACAAATGAGAAGTCTTTGCCAAAAGGGAGGCGGGGGGAAGGGGGAATGGTACTTCCAGGGCTTGTCAAAGTAAAGATCAATCTCAATGATGATGTTGAAATCACAAACAAATATGCTTTGTCAGTAGCTATGGAATTACATGATAGAAGAGTTTGAAAATTGTCTTAGCCATCAATTAAGACTACTTCATATATAGTTTTAAATACTAACATGTTTTCATGGGTAATAACAGAAATTTCACCACAACAATATAAAAAGAAAAAACTAATGACAATTTCCTATAAACATCAGGACAAAATTTACATTTCAAGGGGCATCCACAGATTACAAATCCATAAAACCCTAAAGATTCACACAAAAGTAAATAAGTACACACCTGTGGTGCAGGGACACTTCTTGACAAAAGCTTTATTAGATCCTTGGCTTTGAGGATAATAGATCTTCCGAGTTGTTGAGACAGTCATGGATCCCTCAATCTATAAAACAAAAGAAAATACACTATATATTAAACAAAATTAAACCCAAAATAGTACAAGTCCTTTGTGCAAGTAATCAACAACCACAGTTTTGTTAGCAACAATAGTCATTGCTAACAATCTGAAATGAACATGAGACAAGTAAAAATACGACATGATTTGCATACCTACCTTAAATATTTAAATCCTTGGTCTTTCTCATCGTCAACTCTTTTATTAATATTTAGGTCCTTTAGCTGCAGTAAGAGTTGTAGGGCTTCTATCCTCCATTTCAGAGGATAGCAATGATAGAATAATAAAAGAGTATGGTTATCAGTCCCAAAAATATTTCCACAGTTAGGACTTTCTATAATTAGCTTGGTGATTATGTATGGACATCACAACATATTTGGGGTGAATGTGTACCTCTAAGGCTACAATACTTCATCTAACCCTCGTTCCTTGCATTTCCTTGATTGTGTCCCTCCCACCTCCACCCTAGATCTATGTTTTCTTGCTCTGTTTTAAAACTCGTTGAGCCAACTCAAAACTCGGCTGAGTTAACTCGATTCGTTGTATTTCGCATTAGCTCGGATACACTCGTTTTGAAGCTAACTCGGTCGAGTTTTGAGCCAACTCCACGAGATTCTCGAGAATACCAACCGAGTTAGCTTCTGCAAGAGTGAAAGTACCGAGTTAGCTTGTACAATATTGCACAACTCAACTCTTCGATACGCATAAGAAAAGTACAGAAAAATTAATTAGCATGTACAATACTACACAAGTCAATGACTTTTCAAGTTATCTTTTAATAAAAAAATTAAAATATATTCATTCTTTTAAGGACCATGATTTGCAATGTCGGCAACATGGAGGGAAATGTCGCCGACATTTTCCCCTCAGCGACACGAAATCTAGGGGTAAATCCCTAGATTTTGTTTTTCCCTCACATCGAGCGACATGTCGGCAACATGGGGCTGCATGTCCACGACATGGGAGAAAATTTTGAAAAATTTCTCCCATATCTCTCGACATGGGTGACATGGGGGAAAGTTTTTGAAAAAAATTAAAAAATTTGAAAAAATTAAATAAATATTGTATGTTAATAATATTATGATGTATTTAGATACTAATAAGGGTTGTTTAAAACTTGGGGTTAACCCATAAAAAAATCCCACATTTTTTCAAATTCTCCCATCATTTCTCCCAGATTTTCCTTTTTCCCTCAAGGATATGGAACTTGATTTCTAGTTTTATGTAACTTTAGTTTGACTTACATTCACTTTTAGTTTGCATTTATTACATATAGCATCTTTTTTACAGCTTACTAAGTTAACCCCCCTGAAGTAATAATTATTAATGTGTAGGCATTATGTTTTTGTATTTTTTGATACATTTGGATGCATTTAGGCCTTAATTAGATATTCTTAAAGTTTGGGGGAGGCAAAAAATCCATCTAAAACCTATGATTTTCTCACATTTCCCTTATATTTTCCCTTGGTTTCCCCCTTTTTCTCCCATGTCGCCGACATTTTCCCAAAGCTACTTGGCGACATGCCAGGCAACATCGACATGACAAACCTTGTTAAGGACAACATTTCTTGTACTTTCACTTTTGCTTTTTTGTTTTCTTAATTTTTTTCAAGAATCATATATGCTTTTGTTTTTGTAGACATAAAATATTAAATATAACGAAAGTGAGAAGAAACTTATTGATTTAGTGTTTACTTTCATTATTGAAAAGGAAAAAAAATGTAAATTTGAGTTGTGTATATATATATATTCGATTCGAGTACTTTTGAATTAAGTCGAGTTCTTGAATTAACTCTATTCGATCAACTTTCAGCGTCGAGTCGGGTTTTTGCGTTTTCAATCTATGTTTCGTTGTATAGGAAACCTCAATTCCACCGAGTGCCACTTTTATTGATGAGCTTCTTAATTTCTATGTAGTCTCCAAGAGTTTGCAAACCTCAATTCCACATTTCCACTGTTTATGGCGGCAACTTTTTGGAAGGAAAGCCAAACAGTGGCTCAATGTAACAAGCTTGCTTGTAAAAGAAATTTTTTTTCACAATAATTAAGAACACTTGCCAAATTCAGCTCACACAAGATGCCAAACGCTTTCAATGCACTTTTCACAAAAGGCCAAGTTTCTTGCAGGTACTTTTCTGAAAGAGGCAAAAAAGAAGGAAAGAAAAAGCAAAGATAAAGGTTCACATATGAGAAACCATATGTATTCTGATTCCTTATGAAAAAAAAAATAGAAATATATTTGAACAACAAATAATAAATCTTGGTACCTAATTAAGAAGACGGTATTAAAATCCTCTTTCAACGGATTTGAATATAGATATATATATATACAGAAGAGTAATGTAAACTCACATAAATCAAGTATATTTTCAAAATTAAATATAATGGAACCAAAAAGAAAAACTAATGACGAATTATCAAAATTCTACAACAACGTACGACAAGCATGCAAGCAAGCACTAGCATGAAATACCAAAATTCAACAACCGTGAAGGGAACTTCGAACAGCTCCAAAGAGCAATTAAATCTCAGAATAATAATCTAAAATGTCTATTGAGTTAGGGTAAATGAGGAGAATTGGTGATTAAAAAATAAAATCAACTATAAATCATCAAAATTCAACAGCTTAGTACAACAAGAAGAAGAAATTATGCAAAAACATGAAATTATTCAACAACCGTAAACGATCTTTGAACAGTTCCAAAGGGAAAATTGTGTCAATTGTAAGCAACGAACAAAACACATCTCAGACTAATAATCTAAAATATGAATCGAGTTTAGAGTAAACGAGGAGAAGTGATGATCACCTCTGTATTAAGGAAAACAACGTGGAGAAGGAACTGACTTCTAGGAGTTCACCCTCGTTCCACGACGGATCAAACTTCTCACTCTTCCAGTGATCAATGCTAGGATCATCCCATGGCTTTGGCTTGTTATGCTTTCCCTTTTGCTTCATCCCCGGCTTCTCCTCGCCGCTGCGTCTAAAACCTCCATGACAAGCCCTAAAACCTACGTCAGTAGAGAATCACCTGGTCTTAAAGCCTTAAACACTCAAATTTCTTGTGGTGCTGTTAGCGTTTTAACTAGAGCATTTCGTCTGGAATTTTTCCTACACCATGCGTTGAAATGCGTGTACCATGCATTATAACTAAGGTACAAGATTTTAACGCAGGGTACAAGCACTTCAATGCATGGTGTATGAAAAATTCCAGGCTTTTTAGACCAGACAAAATGCTCTCCGTTTTAACAGGGTCCCAACTTGGGATGAGCTCCGTTACATTGGGTGGCGTATATATAAGGGCACGTGTATTTCTAAATTGTGGAAGAAAGATGAGCCCATGTGCATAGCTTTGATTGAAGGTGCCTCTTATCATAGTGGTAAAGCCTTGAATTGTCGAACCCAAGGGCGTCGGATTGATTTTTCTCGGCTTTACCGTTGTTCATGCAAAAAAAGGGTTGAGCCCTACAGGTTCGCGCCTCTCCTATGAGGGAGTGGTCGTTAGGACTGTAAGTAAGGAAGGTTGGGTCGAGTTCCAACCAGTTCGGGCTTAGCCCGAACTGAAATCAGCTGGCCCAAAACTAATCTGGACCGAACTTAACCCGAGCTAATGGAGTTTACCTGATGAATAATTAGTTTGAAGATCAAACCTCGTTGGACGATAAAATATCCTTCAAATTTCATTTTCATGGGCCCATAGTATGTAACGGCTTTAATAATGCCTTTATAACGGCTTTTTATTTCTTCCTTTTTTTCCAGTTAAACGTCTTGTTGTATTTTAAATTTGAATTTTAAACCTCTTGTTAATGGGTTTATCATTCCCGCACCCTTTCTTTCTGAACAGCTGGACCTGACACGTGAGTTCACTTACCCTTGATCTTTCTCATCATACATCGTGCATCTATAGCTTTCTTCACGTGCCATTTGTTTATTCTTATACACACCAAGTGTTGCGCCTTTATTGGTCTTCTAGTATGCGTCATGTAGTATGCTTCTACTGATCTCTAGTATGGCCATGTGGTGTACTTTTATTGGCTTCTTTGTGTACCGCATTACGACACTTCTATTAGCCCCTTTAGGTGCCATGTGTCATGCTTCTCTTGGTTGGTGAATATGTGTAGATATGCGTCCTAACAGCTTTAAAGAGCTCTTTTTATGGAGAATTGGTTTTAAATGTTTACTTTTCCTTATTAATAAATTTAAAAAACTTAGTACAACCTGTAAAGTCATTTTATACTTGAGAAGTCTTCTTTGATAAAATCTTAAAAACAAAGGGTCATTGGATAAGTTGTGATTTACATTGCAGTACTAGATTCATTCTTTCATAAAACCCATATTTTTTCAATAGATGTTCCGTGCTGGTGGTCATGCGACCTAAGGGGTGCAACTCGGTTCGGTTAGGTTCGAGTTAATATCAACTTAAGACCAAATCGGCATTGTGAAGGTTAAACCAAAATTGAACCCAACTGAATTGAGAATTGGAAACTTAACCAATATGAAATAGAAAACCCTAAACCCAAACCAACCCAAATTGCAATTTTGGTTCGATTTGAGTTAGGTTAATACAATTTTTTTAGAATTACATTATATAAAACATGATATTTTATATATCATATATAATAAAAATATATCATATATATCACGTGTAATACACACACACACACACACATATATATATATATATATATATATATATATATATATATGTACACATATATCGAGAGAGAGAGACGTTTTAGAATTGTATATACTTAGAGTTTGGATTTCGGTTCGATTCGGTTTAACCAAGACTTCAACCCAAAACCAAACCGATTTAATTCGATTTTATAATTTTAAAATCAAAATCGAACCAAATAACTAGATGCCCAAACTAAATCGAACCGAAGATAATTTGAATGGATTCGGTTTCAAGTTTAACCGATCCAAATTGCACCTGTAATACGACCATTAGGGATGTAAGTTTGGCCCAGGCTGCCCGACCCAACCCTAATAACAGCCCGAACTTGTAAATTAAATTGGGTTTTAAGTTCAGTTTGGGTACAAATTTGAGCCCGAAGTTTAATTCGGGCTAGGTTCGGGCTTAGATTTATAGACCCTAAAAGCCTGGTCCGAACCGCATAATAGTTATTAAATATATAAATTATATATATACATATATTTTAAACATTAGATATGAGCGGCTGATGATTCTTAATCGAGAGGCTCATATTCAATTATCAAAAGAGAGAGAAGCTAATCGTTAGAAGAACTGAGTTGTGAGAATTGAGAAAAAGTGCAAGCATTCTCCCTTCTCCGTCCAACATGCATCTTCTCCGATTCCAAATCCGATTAATCTCCGACATTAATGGTGGTTTTCGACGTCGTCTCCAGTTAACGATTGTTCATCTTTAGGCTTTCATTTCCTCAGCTATCGCCTATCAGTCATCTTCCGAGCTCTCTCGTCTCACCGTCTTACCGGCACGGACATTTATCACCGGTAGGCATCTCTCTCTCTCTCTCTCTCTCTCTCTCTCTCTCTCTCTCACTCACTCAGACACACAAACCACGTCTCTGTTTTATTTTCTTATTTTCTCATTATTTTACAATAATAAAAGCTCTCTCTCACTCACACACAAACCACGTCTCTGTATTTTATTTTCTTATTTTCTCCTTATTTTACAATAATAAAAGCTGCTATTTATTTGGGAATAAGAATCCAAAATTTTGCAGGGTTTCATCATCGTTTGTTGATATATTCAGTAAAACAAAAGAAGTTCACCTTGGTAGCTTTTTTTTTTTTTTCCTTCTCGTTTTTCCTTTTTTTTTTTTTTTTTCTTCTCGTTTCATCACTGTAAGCTAACTGATTGGGAAATTATTAATGATGTTTTGGAGAATCATTTCCCTCCAAAAAGCAAACCAACGTCTCTACCCATTATCTAAATCCTTTCCTCAATACCCACAAGTTCTCAACATCTATAGATTCATTCAAACCTTTGCTTCTAACTTCAGGGATTTGAAAACCAGAGCCATTCTAAGCTTAATCGAGAAGGGCAACTTCCTTCCCACATCAAACGCGTACTCTCAGCTTCTATCACAATGTAGTGCCACCAAATCTCTCAATCAAGGCATGCAAATCCATGCCCACATAACCAAATCCGGGTTCTCGAACAACACATCACTTCACAATCATTTGATCAGTTTGTACTCGAAATGCCGGACTTTCGGTTATGCCCAGAACCTGTTCGACGAAATTACAGAGCCAGATTTGGTTTCTTGGTCTGCTTTGATATCTGGGTATGCCCAGAATGGGTTCGGTGAAGAAGCACTATCGGCTTTTCATGAGATGAGCTTATTGGGTGTCAAGTGTAACGAGTTCACATTTCCGAGTGTGCTCAAGGCATGTTCGATTACGAAGGATCTGAGACGTGGAAGGCAAATTCATGGGATTGTGGTTGTCACGGGTTTTGAATCGGATGTGTTTGTTGCTAATACTTTGGTTGTTATGTATGCCAAGTGTGGCGAGTTTCTGGATTCTCATAGACTGTTTTATGAGATTCCTGAGCGGAATGTAGTTTCTTGGAATGCTTTATTTTCTAGTTATGTGCAGAATGATTGTTGTGGAGAGGCGGTGGGTTTGTTTCAGGAAATGGTTTTGAGTGGAATAAAGCCTGATGAGTTTAGTCTGTCAAGTATGTTGAATGCTTGCACGGGTTCAGGGGATTATGATCAAGGTAGGAGAGTTCATGGGTATCTCATTAAGCTCGGCTATGATTCAGATTCATTCTCAATAAATGCACTTGTAGATATGTATGCAAAACTAGGAGATCTTGAGGATGCGATGCCAATTTTTGAGCAAATAACTCGCCCTGACATTGTTTCTTGGAATGCTATCATTGCCGGTTGCGTGCTTCACGAATTTCATAACCGGGCTCTAGAAATGTTGGGTCAGATGAAAGGGTTAGGGACAGTTCCAAATATGTTCACTTTCTCAAGTATTCTTAAAGCTTGCGCTGAAATAGGGATAAAAGGGTTGGGTAGGCAGGTACATTCTGATTTGATCAAATTGGATATTGAATCCGACTTCTTTGTGAGTGTTGGCCTAATTGATATGTATTCTAAGTGTGATCTTATGGAGGATGCTAGAATGGTCTTTGACCTGGGGGTGGAGCAGGATATCATTGCATGGAATGCTGTGATCTCAGGATATTCATTGAATGGGGATGACAAAGAAGTACTCTCTCTCTTTACTGAGATGCGAAAGGAAGGACTTAACTATAACCAGACAACATTATCAACTGTCCTTAAATCCACTGCTGTGTTGCGGGTAGTAGGTGTGAGTCAACAAATTCACGCGCTTGCTCTTAAGTCAGGGCTTCAATCAGAAATTTACGTTATAAACAGTCTTATTGATTCCTACGGAAAATGCAACCATGTAGAGGATGCAGTAAGAGTTTTTGACGAATGTCCCTTTGGAGATGTGGTGTCTTTCACATCTTTGATCACAACTTATGCTCAATATGGACAAGGTGAAGAAGCTGTGCAGCTCTTTCTAAAAATGTTAGATATGGGGCTCAAGCCAGATTCTTTTGTTTGTAGTAGCCTCCTCAACGCCTGTGCATATTTATCTGCATATGAACAAGGGAAACAAATACATGTTCACATCTTGAAATCGGGCTTTATAATGGATGCATTTGCAGGTAATGCACTTGTGAACATGTACGCCAAGTGTGGAAGTTTAGATGATGCATACTGTGCTTTTTCAGAGATACCAGAGAGAGGAATTGTCTCCTGGTCTGCAATGATTGGAGGACTTGCTCAGCATGGACATGGTAAAGAGGCCCTACATGTATTCAATCAGATGCTCAAAGATGGTGTGTTTCCCAACCATATAACATTAGTTAGTGTACTGTGTGCATGTAATCATGCAGGTCTGATAACTGAGGCCAGAAGATATTTTGAGTCAATGGAAGATTTATTTGGCATCAAACCGATGCAGGAACATTACGCTTGCATGATTGATCTACTTGGTCGTGCGGGGAAATTAAATGAGGCAGTAGACCTCGTATATAAGATGCCTTTCGAAGCTAATACTGCAGTATGGGGAGCGCTTCTTGGTGCCTCCAGACTCCATGGAAATCTTGAGATAGGAAGACAGGCTGCCGAGATGCTCTTCTCTCTTGAACCAGAGAAATCAGGAACCCATGTTCTTCTTGCAAACATGTATGCATCAGCAGGCATGTGGGATAGTGTTGCAACAGTGAGAAGACTGATGAGAGATGGCAAGGTGAAGAAAGAGCCTGGAATGAGTTGGATTGAGGTGAAGGACAAAGTACATACCTTTATT
>JAUPMG010000004.1:2741468-2757292 GCA_031762675.1 Pachysandra terminalis | reverse complement strand
TGATGAGAGATGGCAAGGTGAAGAAAGAGCCTGGAATGAGTTGGATTGAGGTGAAGGACAAAGTACATACCTTTATTGTAGGGGATAGAAGCCATGGTAGAACTGAAGAGATATATGCGAAGCTTGATGAGCTGAGTGATCTAATGAGTAAAGCTGGCTATATGCCCATGGTAGAGATCGATCTCCATGATGTGGAAAGAAGAGAGAAGGAGCTGCTTCTTTTCCACCATAGCGAGAAGCTAGCAGTGGCTTTTGGGCTGATAGCTACACCACCAGGGGCTCCAATTAGGGCGAAGAAGAACCTTCGTGTTTGCATTGACTGCCATACTGCATTCAAATTCATTTATAAGATTGTTTCAAGGGAGATAATTGTTAGAGATATTGATCGGTTTCATCATTTTATAGAAGGATCATGTTCTTGTGGGGTTATTGGTAGTATTTATGGAGGTGCATATGCTTCTTTTTTTTTTTGACTAGAAATCAGTGATTCTTAATTATTTTCAGTAAATATTTGTCTGGAAAATTTGAGTTTCTCAAGCTGGTCATATCGTCTCACCCGCCATATGGACTATGCATCGACTTTGTCACTTTGGTTGTAAGGAATACCACGCAATCTGAAGCACAATCAGGTTGATTTCTTAGGTATTGATTTCTTGTTTGAATCTCCCATGCATCCTATGGTCCTCTTTTTTGTTCTCTATCCGTTAATAATCTTGATCATTTCATGAAACATTTCCCCTGTTTATGATTTTACTGGCAATTTATCTCCAAAAACTTTAAATTTCATCTTTAACAGCGCCTAATTTGAATCACATCTAACTGAAATTCTGCAATCACATTCCAATTTACTCAATTAGGGGTCTTGAAGTGACTCGATTTTAATGTTTTGATCTCTTTAGAAACTGTGACAACTTAACAATCTTGTCTTAAAGACAAGATTTCATGCTTATTATTAGGAGGCTCAAAAAGTTATTTAAATTAGTGAGGATAAGCTCATATCAGTAGTCCATTTGCAATTCAGGTCTCTAAGATGTTTCCAAGGCTCGACTATTCAAATACAATCTGATTAGAAAAAAGTAAGGGTTCTCTAATAAGATCTTTCATGCTATGTGAACTTTGAAATCACACTAAGAGCATTGACACATTGTGAATTCACGTTTACATAAAAAGTGGATACGACGTCAAAGATTCCGTACTCTTTTTTTCTTTCCCTGTTTTGCCTTCTCTACTTAATCCCGTCTGCCTTCATATACCTTCTTGTTGCATGTTTATTCAGCAACAGCATTGCCATGGCCGTCCTCTACTTTACTTTTTGATTATCTTGCAGTTTATTCACTTTCTTCTATTCTTCTTCAGAACTTTGATACCGTATTCTTGAAGAGAAAATCTGTTCCAATTCATACTGTAAAGTTGCAAAATCACAGGGGTTGAGGAAAGATGGCAGCTTCGTACAATTGAGTTTGCATATTTTCAAAATATATAGCTTTAAGTGGCGCACATTTAGTGGCGGTCAAAAAAACCGACCACTAAAGATGGACTACCGAGGCGGTCAAAGTAACTGCCACTAAATAACCTTAATTAATGGCAGGCAAACCATGAACCGCCATTAATAAGCGTATATAGTAGCAGTTCCATTTTAGACCGCCGGGTTACAACAGTAAACGAAGTGCGAGCAGCGGCAGTTGTAATCAAATAGTAGCGGTCATAGTGTGACCACCCCGAAAAAGCACCCCACGATATACAAATTCTTCGTGCGATTTTCCTTCCGTCTTCCATCCTCTGTGCGGTTTCCTCTTCCATCTTCCCTTTTCTCAGTTTATAGCCATTGTGAAACTAGGGTTTTTCTTTTGGTTATTCTTAGTTTGTAGCTCTTCCCTTCCCTTGCCGGAGCTATATCCTCTCCCCGACAGAATGGTAATCTCTTTTGGTTATCATCTTTGTGCATGCTCAATTTGAAAGCATTTTCGGGTCTAAACTGAAGACACCATTATGCACAATTGCAAGAGTAGTTTTAGTTCTTGTTTTCTCGACGGAAAAACCCTAGAAGTTCTCTCAGGATCTTCTCTGTCTCAGTTGAGTTTTGAGGTAAATCTTATAGTTTTATATTCTTCTCTTAACTAATTTTATTTTTGTTTTAGTTACCTGGTTCATGCATGGAAGGTGCATAGATTTGTCTGTTGTTTGAAAAGGCTAATAGGTTTGTTACTGAAGATGAAGTTTCTCTGTATTTTTCTGCATTGATGGTTAATTTTTTGTTTATACTTTAAATCAGTGTTTATGGTAAAAGTGCTATTGAAAGTTAGGGCACTCTCATTGAATTCTCCCAAGAAAGAGGACTGAAAGCAAAGTGTCTTTCCGCCATTGCTTAGTTGATCACTTCCTCCTTCTCTGGTAATTTTCTAATTCCTCTGTACTGTTTTTTATTTTAATCGGTATATTTAGCATGAAAGTATGCTTAGAACCAATTTTGCATGATTATATATTAGGCTTGTAGTTGAAACGTAAATGGGTTTCAGTTTATTTAATCGGTTTGGTTGAATGCTAACTGAGTTTTACTTTGTTTAGTAGGGATGTAATTCCAATAGTTTGGGTCTTGTAAGGAATCAAGAGCTATAATTGAGTGTTAGAATGACAATGTTTTTCTTTGTTTTCTTTGTTGCTTGGGATTGATACATATCGGTTTTGGGTGGTATGTTATAGGACTAATAAGAGTATGAATGTGATTAAAGGATATCATAACCATGGATGTTGTGACTTCTCCAATAGGACCGGATACACATCATGTGTATTTAGCCAAACAATTTGCTTTGGAAGAATAGGTGTAGTCATCTAGTTATTTAAGTTAAATTCTCAAAGATTGAAGTACTATATACTGATTATCATCTTTTACATTGAATGTGGTGAGTTCATATACTTGCGATAGCTCAATCTTGTGGGAATCATCAATTTTCTGTAGAATGCAGTATGAGTGAACCTCGTTGTCCTCGTGCTTGTTGTAGGAATTGGTAGGAAAGAGGACTTACTGTTTTTAACATTGTAAATACAATATGTTTTGATTGTTGTGGGTTTAATGTTTTCAAACATTATGACACTGATTTATGGTGATTAATTTTGATGATTGTAGTTTTCCTTTTGCTATAGAAATCTCTTGTGTTGTGTTCTTGTCGAGTTCTGGGACCTCTTTTTCCCTTCAAAAGAACTTGTCGCCTTTAAATGCAATTCATTGAACTAGATGCAACTTGGTCTAGGTTAGTAGTTCAGATTAGGGCTGTCAATGGGTCGGATCTAGATCCGATACCGACTTGAATTCGTTTAAATTTATCCAATTAAATCGGATCTTTATCCGATTTGATGTCCGTTGGATCAGATTTGGATCTGAATAATTGGATCCATTTATAATCGGATCTAGATTCGGATATTGGTACATCCGACCCGTTTAAGATCCAAATACGATTAGATTACATATATGTGTAGTATTTTTTCTCTTTTTGTCTTCTTTCTTTAGTTGTTTGGGAATATTTTTTAATTTAAGTTAAATTACATTATCCACTGATATTAGACAATCTATTTGTATCGCTTTTTAAATAATTTGTGAATTATTTCATTCTTAAACGTTTTTACTATCGAATTCGAATATAATTAAACCATCCGAGGAAGATTTTCATGGATTTCCTTTCTTGTAATACATGTATTTGTAGATTTTATCAAAACAAGATCATCATGGTTAAGACCTTTCATTGGGGAAGTCCTTGTCACATTAAGATCACTGCAGTCAAAATCCTCAGGCATATGTTCCATGTAGATGAGAAAGGAAATTTAAATTTCAACAGCTTAATATTATGTTTCACCTAAACAGATACAGAAACACTTCTGAGACTGCATCTCATATGCTATAAGAATCATAATGGAGAAATGTTAAATCATCTATACTGATATAGCTTGGACTGTAAGTTCAAATCTGTTCTCCACCACTGGTGAATTCCGTGAGCTCGTTTAATATCCGGAGAAGGACTCAGATTAACGGTTAGATTTGCCGAAGGAAGTAGGTGCAATGGTTCTGAATCTTTCACAATTGATTTCATGAATAGACCACCTATTGAATTCTGGGTTGCCAGCCTCTCAATACCTCCAGCTCCAATCTCCTCCACCTTTTCCCTGTACTGGAAATATCCAACATACTCTGGAAATAAATATTTTTCTTCACTCTGGATGGTTTTAGAAGTTTCTGTGATGCTTTCTTCATACTAATGAAAATATTTTAACTCCCCCTTTTTTTCTTCTTATTTTCTATTGTGTTTCTATATTAATTTTCTAGATTTTATTGATTGTGGGTTTTAACTTATTTACTATTTTTATTCAGGAATATGGCTAGAATCACCAAGTTTCAGTGATCGAAATATGCCTCTGGTGTCCACCGGTTGGAAGGGTCAATGCCAAGATGGAGAAGCATTCAGTGCTTCATCTTGTAACAGGTCTTCTCATAGGATTCATATTCTTGGGATTTTTTATTTATTTATTTATTTTTTTGGATAAGGGTTGCTTATTATGATTCCTATATATGTCAATCATACAGGAAAGTGATAGGAGCTAGATACTATATGAGTGGTTATGAAGCCGAAGAAGACTCGGTAGTAAAAACAGTGACTTTTAGATCTCCAATTCTGCTTTTGGAGGACTTTTACAATATACTGTTAATGTTGATTGTATGAGTACTAAATGTTACTCTCTTTTATTTTATTATTTATTTTTCAAACTGCAGTCTAGTTAATTTCGAAATTAATTGCAGGGCCAGTTAAGTTCACAGCAGTTGGGACCCTCTAGCACACACACTCCTCCCAATCGATCCTGATGAGTTGAGTAGCTATCTGGACATTCTTCATCATGCGACTATATATGTTGCTAGTTTTGTATTTATTTTTTTCTATTTGTAGACACCCTTTTTTTGTAAAGTGTTCTATGCATTGAGTAATTAAAATCTATTACTACTTTGTTTATGATAATAAGTATATTTTATAACTATTTATTTTGATGTATATATTTTTCTTCTATATATATATATATTATATCTATTATATAATATATAGCAATTGGTCTGTTAAACATGAACATTTAGGAGAGTTTTTAGATGGATTCTCTCCATTTCTAGCTGCTCCACGTCAACTGCTGATGTGGCATCACTAAATTAAGTACACCTATAAACCCAAAACGTCTTCCTCCTGACTCTTCTCCCAATAGCAAATGTCTCTCCAAGCGAAGAGGCCGTCTCGTCTGCCCCGGCTTCAGTTCCAGAACGCCTCAAATCAAATCAAACCACTCCCTAAGAAAAAGAAAACATATCAAATGGATTCTTCTTGAGGTTTATGCTCTGCAATCTCTCTCTCTTTCTTGCTTTTTTTCTTTGCAGATAAGAATTGGATTTCTCGATTGCTAGATGCTGCTTTTTTCTGGAAATCGCCCCCTTTTCAACAGTAATTTCGAATCTTCTAGGGGTTTTCAGTTTCTCTTGACAATTTTTAGTTTAGCGTTTAATACATATTTTCTTTCTTTCCGTTTTTGCGGTGGTGTTGTTTTTGTTTGTTTTTCTTTCTTTCGTTTTTGATTGATCAGAGCTTGCTGTTGAGTGCGACTATCAGTCTTTTCCATTGCTAATTTGAACCATTTGTTTGTGTTTTCTGAAACAGGTCATGTCACCACTTTGTTTCTCTTCTCGGCTCATATGTAAGTACCTGAAATGCACAATTCTCCCACTCTCTCTCTCTCTCTCTCTCTCTCTTGCAAGTTTAATCCTTTCCCATGATGTGTTCTTCTAATATGAGTTATCTTTTGTTGTTCACTAAAGAATCAAGATTCCTCTTCTGTTCCTCTTTGATAAAAAGAATAAAAAATCCTGTTGGTATAAGCAAACAGAGCTCAGGTATTTCTATATCCTAGCTATAAGCTCAAGTTCATTGCTTTGTTGCTTAGTTAGCTTATGTACTGATTCAATCTTATACTGTGTTTTAGATGCTGATTTCTTTGGCATGGAATATGCAAGGTGGCTTGAGGAACACCACTGGCTCATGTGCGAGCTCCGAGTGGCGGTGCAGCCTGAGCAAATACGATGCCAGCCCAAAAACAAAGCTAACAGCAACACAAAGTCATCACCTAAAAGTTCAAAAGAAAAAAAAAAAGAATTGCAGATTTTATCAGGCACGAATTTGAACAAGGATGCTGCACCACAGATGAAGTGAGGAAGAGTTTAATATCTAATTATGTGGATTAGGATGGGATAGATTCTGAAAAGTTACCAGCCTTTGAAAAGAGTCTGAAATCTTGAGCTATGCTAGCTAGATCACCGGTGAATGGAGTTGTTGCCTATCAGGTATGGCAATTTTAAGTCTGTTTTTCATGTTGAAAATCGTGTTCTAATGTTTGGGGTTGTTATGACCGAATGTATACAAGTAAATATTGTTTTGATTACCTATTCAGATGACCTGATGTAATCTTGTTTCTATGCTTACTTGTGGATGACAAATAGGGGGTTCGACATGTTGCAGATACTGAGAGAATTGTGTCATCTGGTATGCTTTCAAGTGAAATGATGGATTGTTTTCTAGATAGAAAACTATGATTCACCAGAATTTTTCTTTTGCTTATTATAATTTAATGCTTGAGACATGGTTGCTTAGGGAGGCTGTTAAGTACTGAAGTGCTTGAATTATTGGCTGCTTTGTTGCAAACAGTATTCTGGACTATCCTGAACGGAATGCATAATAAGCAGCTTAAAATTTGGAATTTATTCTATTCTGATGAGGACCTGTTGATTCAGGAAGTACAATCAGTTCAAGTTGGGGGATTTCATCAATTTTTGGTGGGAGCGATAACCGTAGCTCTGCAAGAGAGAGCTCAACAAGCAGGCCATATAATGAACCTGTTCCACAACATGGAGCATGCCCTATCTATGATCCATTTGAAAGAGGTATCTGCATAGGAATTTCAGTCCAATCATGCATTCAAGTGCATCTGATGTTTTATATTCAGCCCCCTAGCATTTTGAGGCCATCTGAAACCCATTCAGAGCAGGAGGCAGTTGAAATATCAGTCACAAAACTGCTATTGAGATCATATTATGATATTGTGAGGAAAAATAATGAGGACTCCATACCTAAAGCAATTATGCACTTCTTGGTAAGTGTTCTTCTATTGAGACTGAGACTTATCCATTAATATGCATGAATCACAGTAGTTATTCTCAAGTAGTGTGTATAATGTTTGAAAAATGACCCTCTGAATTCCAATGGCCACACAAACAACTCTGGGTTAAGGCCCCCATGGGGATCATTTTGGTATTGTATACTGTTCACCTTATCAGTATATAAGAACTGTTAGTTATGGGCCTTATGGCTTTGTTCAATTAGTCAAATTTTGTTTTAACTTTGTCAGATTTTTTTGGAGCTATATTTTATTGCTATGGACCTAAATT
This sequence comes from Pachysandra terminalis, assembly GCA_031762675.1. NCBI lineage: Eukaryota > Viridiplantae > Streptophyta > Magnoliopsida > Buxales > Buxaceae > Pachysandra > Pachysandra terminalis. Next base: position 2,749,830 of record JAUPMG010000004.1, on the reverse strand, counting down.
CTAATCTTGCTTACTTAGCAATTGACTTAATTCATATCCAGGTCAACCATACAAAACGAGAGCTGCACAATGTTTTCATTAAGAAGCTGTACAGGTAATATAAAACATATTAGACTTATTATCTACCTTTAACAACGGAATGGACTACTTTAATCATCTCTGCTAAGCTTATAATTGACAAAATAGGATGAAAAGTGGAATTGCCATTTGTCACTGTATTGCCTGAAAAGTAAAGCAGAGGAGAAGGGAAGCCTTATGATCTAAACAGGTATTTCTTCTCCCTTTCTTTATCAAACCCTTGCTACTATCACTGTGATTTTAATTTATTTGGTTTTCCACTCCACTGAAATTGGTTTTTATTTTACAGTTTTCTACGGTAACAATGAAGTTTTTGTATTTTTATGATAAGTATAGTGTCAATTTTTACCTTCCTTTCTTCCTTGTATTCTTTAAATAGCAGATTATTTCATTGATTTTGTATCCATTACATATTTACATTTTATTTTCAAAGCTTTTTGCAATTTCTGGATTGCATGGATATTAGGTATCCGAATGGATCTTGATATCATGACTTTTGTGATATTATGTATCTCACTATTTCATATCAATCACCAATTTTAAAACTTTTAACTGCTGTTACTGGTAAGATATATGGTACTTCAAACTACCTGAAGGGATTAGTTCTCTTGCTCTGCTACATTATCATCGTTCGTTCTCAGAAGTTAACTCAGTAAGTGTTTGGGCTACTAAAGAAAAGAAAGAAAAAAGTAATAAATTCAATATGTATCCCATATCATTTGTCATAATTTCCTCTACTTATTGTCTTTTGCCTGAACTTAAATGCCAGAACCACCAACACTTGGGAGTTGAATCATATCCTGGAGTCTTGGCAGCTTAAAAGGCAATAAATACTTCATCAACGATATACACATATCATGCTCAGGTTTGGCCTTCTAATGAACTTCAGTTCATTAGCATTGCAAGGTGTATCAAAACAAAATGATAGGAAATATCTTAAATTTTGGGATTACAAATTCTGGCTTAAAAGTTTTACTAATGTATTTGTTATCTTTGTTGTTGTCCTTTTCTTTCTTAAGTCCCAACACCAAGGTATAAGATTGGAAATACCCCTAAAAGGTATAAGATACCTATGAAATCATAAAAGAAAATAGGAATCCCTTCTTACATGCCATCTCCATGGATTGAATTGGCAAGTGAGCTCCTCCCATGCATACCCAAACAAACAATTCCCTTGAAACAAAGAATTTTATCATTTTTATAGGATGCATATTTATCTTTCTAAAGTTGAAAGCGAATCAAAGATAAAGCATATGTATCGGTTTGGAAGTCATGTAGAAGCCCCTCTCATCTTTCTTCTAAAATGTGATACTACCAAAGGATTTCTTTAGTTTTCTGTTTTAACATGTGCTTGCAATCACAAATAGTCTTTTCATCTTATTTGATACAAAACTCCTTTGTAAAAGACCAAAAATAGTTCTTTGACAATAGCAAAAAGAAGGTAGAAATAGTATTCTTATTACGCTATCCATTGATAAGATAATATCATACCTAGAATTATATCTATAATTATCGACACCGATATAAGATTGGGTATCATGAAGAATATACCTTGACTTCTATGAGTTTTATCATTAAAAATGTTATTAAATAATATCATATAAGAAAGCACTTTTTAATTGTTTATTATTAGTCTATGATTAGGCTCTCGTGTATCACAAAAGATTATCATTTTCCTCTTCAATTTTCTTTATTTGTATGTTGTTTTGTACTTATATTTTTTTTTTTTTATAATTCTGTTAATATAAGTTATTTTTAATCTCTTTCCCTATTTTTCTATTTTATTTTTATCTGAACAAAAGTTTTACCCTTTTTCCATTATTTTGGTTGATTTGTATTTTTATGAAAACTATTTTGACACTTATCAATTTTGATTGAAATATTTAGTTAGTATTTTTGTTTTGGTAATAATTATTTTAGCATTTTATTCTAACTGTTTTTTTAATAAAAATAACTATATTTATATTATATTATAAATTTATTTCATCATACTATCTTTTTATTTTTAAATATTTTATAAGTTGTCATATAAATTAGTTTTAATCATATCTTCTCTTTTTATTTTTCGATCACATGCATCTATGTTTTTTATTATAAAATGGATGTTAATAGGAGAGTCGTTTAACAATGTAAAGCTCATATTCTAGCAAATATGAGAGTTATGCAAACCCAAATTGGTAATACTCGGCAACTCTTAACAAGGTTTCAAGGATTGGACCGATTTGGTCCAGATCGGCCGGTCTGTACCAAGATCGGCAAGGACCGGTCCGGTCCCAAGCCACGATACAACTATTGTGTTGTGAGGCTTTGGATCGTACCGGTCCAACCAATATCGGTACGGGCTGGTCCAATGATCGGTACAACTGATCCAAAATCAAGATGCCCCAAAAACCTAGAACTCACAAAACCAACCTAATCTTAAAATAAATAATTCTAAAAAAACCTAATCTCAAAAATAATAAAATAAGAAACTCTAGAAATACCTAAGTGAATAACTAACCTTATCAAAATAATTAAATTCATATAAATAAATTAAAATCCTAAAACACGAAAAATCTAGAAATAACTAACCAGTACTGTTGGTCCGACGACTGGGACTGCCGGTCCGACGACCGGTCCAAATTAAAATTATTAAAAGAAAATTGGGCGATCCATTTTTTGTACTGGACCGGCTGGTCCGGACTGGGATTAGTTGGGACCGGTCTGGTCCCCGATCCTGATACTTTAAAGCTTGACTCTTAACATTGTATTTTTCATATCAAATAAGTAGCGAGATTAAATTAGCGCAGCTCATATTATTCAGATTATGCATCATTCAATGTATATTGAATTAGATGTATTAAGTTGTATTTATTTGATTGTAATGGTAAGATAATGCTAGAATATGCTTGATTGGCATTACATTTTAATATAAGAATTTCTTAACCTTGGCAGTTATCAAGGGTTTCTGATTGCAGGAACAACTTTTGAACAGAATATACAGTCCGTCTCATTGATATCGATCATATATATAACAAGTATTCTTCTCTCTTTCTCATGTTTTTTAATGAAATTCATTTTTTCCATTTTCATTTCTCTCACATGTTTTTATAACGAGTTTTGTTTTCTGTATTCTCAAATTTGATTTCTTTATGTTTGATTCAACTTTAGTTAAGTTTGTTAATAAGATCATTTTACAATTCTAGTCTTCGCAAATAATATAGGGGTCTCAAGCTCAGAGATATCATGGGCTAATCACCAAGTTTATTCTGTTATTAATATAAATTCCATTCACGTTATGGACAGTTCAAGCTTATTTACTGGTAGAAATTTTATAGTAGATGGTGCTGTGGGCTTGTGGTATAATAACATTTAAAAGAAATTTGGCTTCACCCACTCTGAATCCAATTCTGTAATAAATATCTTGATTTTCAGTTTGAGGATGTTGTTTCGCCTGGTTCCAATATATATAAAAAATTCCCAATATACCCTAGGTCTATGTATCTTACCAACTAATAAAAGCTGGTTTCTTCTATTTACTACATAAATCAAATTTGCTTATTTCATTTTTGTGTTAACAAGGAAGCCACTCTGTTTAGATTTTCTCCTTTTTCCTTCTATGATTAGTCTTCTCAATCAAAACTTTAATTATTGATTTGAGTTTCTTAAGAAAACCTCTTTGTGGTTTTGGTACTTACGTCATTAAGAATGGTGGTTTCTACATTTCTAACAAATTTTCAATTAGCAACTGTTTGTTTTGATTTACAATTGCTTAAAAACTACAAAGCAGTAACATTTAGTTATCAGTGATGGATCAGAAATGATGATACAATTTCATCAAAATGCTGAACCACATACCAGCAAAGGTGGATGCCTTATCACCTTGCATCTTGAAAACTTACAAATTTCAAAGACAGTAGCTTGGGAGGATAAACACGCGATGATATCAGATAAAGGACCGGTAGAATGTAGGTTGGTTTTGGACTGTAAATGAATAATAGCTTAAAATATCATGTTTATTTGTTCTTTGCAGTATTTTCTGTATCAGTTACTAAGAAGACTAAAGTACATACACTCTGCAAATATGTTGCACCGTGATATTGTGAGGAAAAATATTGAGGACTCCATATCTAAAGCAATTATGCACTTCCTGGTAAGTGTTCTTCTATTGAATTAATTATTGCTCCTCAACTGCTCAGAATATACTGTTGCCATTGATATTTGGTCAGTTGGTTGCATTCTTATGGAGATTATCAAAAGGGAGCCATTATTTCCTGGTGAAGACTATGTGCAGCAATTTAGGCTTATAACCGAGGTTTGTGTTCATCTCTAATTGTATCCTTTTCAATTTTCATTGTTAAGATATAGTATGAACTGATGGAACACTAAAAATTATGGAACATATTTAGCCTATGAAGGGTCCACCTTATGGTTCTTATGATATTTTTATATCCTAACTACGTGGATATGCACAATGAACCCCAATAATCTAGAGATGATAGTATCTACAATACTCAAAAGACAGCAGATTGTTCTCTTAGCAAGTTCTAGGTTAATAGTACTCATGATTATTCGTTCTAAACAGTTATTAGGTTCACCAGAAGATTCAGACCTTCAGTTCCTAAGAAGTGAGAATGCTTGAAAGTATGTTAAGTGGCTCCCATGGGTTCCAAAGCAATCATTTTCAACTGCACAATATGCTCTGCGTTTTGAAGGGTGTTATATACAGAGATTTCTCTTACTTTTTTATATAGAGATGTCTTTTAGATGTGTTTCACAAAAGTAATATCACAGTAAGCACAAAATGAAGGTTGAAAAATTTATAATTTCTTCATGTTATCTCTTTTCTTTTATATTTTCTTTCCCGTCATATATATAGTGGATTAGTTTTTGATCATTTTTAATTTTAGAAAATCTAAATCATTGGCATTGATTTTGTGTTCTTGGTTTGTTAATGGACATAACAATGATGATCAGGGTAAAAATTCCTATGGCTATGTAATAGTTTATAGATTATTATATTTATGCCTATACTTTGTTAACTAATTAGGTACATACCTTCTATATCTTTCAATAGAGTGCATAATTTTCTTTTCTGGATGTCTTTGTTCAAATGTACTTGGTTGTAGATATTTTCTATTCTGGATATCAAGTTACAAATGAAGCAATTGAAGATTTCAACGGTCCAATTATTTTCCTGGAGACTCTGTGATTATAATTTACGTAATTATCTTTCATTCTCCCTCATTTAGTTTAGTAATGTTATGAGAATTGAATGGAAAAACCTAGATATAGTTTGCTGTTTTTTTTCTTTTCTTTCTTAGTATGATGACTTGCTCAAATTTCTTAAAATTCTCTTACGGAATTTCTGCATGAAACTTATGTTGAAGTTTTCCTGATTCATGTGGTTTCCTCAATGTTTAATTTCATGTGATTTACCCGTGAATTGATTTGGCTTTTAGTCGATTTTCCAGAGCATAATAGTTGCTGCCGTATGTTCAATATTTTCGGTTTTTGAATTTTTTTCTATTCAAACGAGCTTATTTTGTACAGATTTTTTTTTATATGTTCTGTATTTTATCATGATAAGATTATGAAAATTTAATGGAAATTTAGTTTTAGGTTTTTAATGTAATTACTTCTATTAGTTCATGACTTCTTATGTGATAGAAGCAATTTGTAAAAACAGGTTTTTAATAGCTATATTGTGAATTATATTCTTCTTTTTTGGTAAGTGGCTGCTCGACTCGATCAACACTAAGATGGTATACAACAGTTTTAGAGTCTTTTCTATTCTCACATCTTCCTTTTTCTCTTCAAGCCAAAGACCAAATGGGTTTCATAATTACCAAAAACTACAAGCATGTTGTCACCAAAGAAATCAAATATCAGTATTATATTAAGTAATAGTTACGTTAATCATGAAAAATCTTAGCACTATGTGGGATTTTTGCTGCTACTCTCAGATTTTGAATATTTTATATGTTTAGTTTTATATATAGTTTGTTTCCTTCCCTCTAAAACAAATGTTTTTGGATTTTTTTATAAAAAGATTGATAAGCATACGTTATATAACGTGTGCTTGCATCATGCATGCATGTATGAATAATTCATGTCCTTGAATACTATTTTTCGACGCTTATTGAATCCGAATCCAACACCTCATACCTGTATCAGATTATAACACTAGCACCTGTACTGCTGTATTCATGCAACTTAGTATTACATTTATGGTTAAAGAAAAAATTATGGTACTTATGGAAAGTTGCTTAAGTTATTTGCTTTTATATGGTCATCAGCTTTGATCTTACAATAGTTGTCAAACCTTTTCTCTTTTTAACAGGATTTTAAGGCTGGTAATTTTAATTGTAACAATGTGGGAAAATTAACTTTGTACCCAAAGCTTTAAAGTTATGGAATTTTTTGATGGAAAAGATAGTATTGTCTCGTCAATTTTGTGTTTTGTAGTTCTTATTAAGAGCTTTGTTGCAGGAACATTACGGAGGCAAAGCAGTGGTGTGGAGACTAGACGTTACTGATTGATCACAGGCAATAAGTTAGGTTTTAGATTTAATCTTCTCCCTGTATTTTCAGGGCAATAGAAGCTGTCAATAGTCTTCCAAAGTTTCATAGAAAGGTCTTTGCTTCAGCCGATATGAGTTGCGTCCTATTTGGGCCCCAGTCATATGGATCCTTAAAATATAGTACATTACCGTTGTGGAATAAGATATTTTCAGTTGAGATCTGTGTAACTAATAAACTGTAGACTGAACTGAGAACTTGTTGATGTGCTTTGTGAACCAAACAATGAAGTGAGTTGATTTCATAGAATTCTTGGCTTATCTTTCCTTCTTTATTTTTTTTTAATACAAGTTATTTTCATATTTGAATGAATTGAATAAAAACACATCTTTTTATGTTATCGTTTGCTTAACTCAAGTTATTTGGTGATATTATTAGAACAACAAAGAAAAAAAAATTAATATTTGCTTTAATAAACAATTGAGTAAGTACATGTGGCTACGAGTAAGTACATTGCCAGAGACAATTAAAAGTGGACAAAAGGTGTACAATCCAGGTCTGAAAATTCCATTACTATGTTATTTAAAACTTTGCATATCAACTAACTTGGGAATCTTTCTAAATACATTGGATTTAGATATTGAATATGTATTACAGTAAATCTTATGAATCATATTGATAGTGCATCCCAAAAGCTTTATACCATCCCGTGCATCGGACGGGGTTTTTTGCTTAATATATAGCAATTGGTCTCTTAAGCATGAACTTTTATAAGAGTTTTTAGATGGATTCTCTGAATTTCTAGGTGCTCCACGTGTATGCTTATATGGCACCTTAGTTGGCATATTAAATTAAGTAACTAACCCATAATAACTCTCTTAAAACCTCTCATCTTCTTATAACTCTCTCGTTATATTAAATAGATTAGCAAATTAATTTACAATAACACTCCTAAAACCTCTCATCTTCTGAACATGGTTTTTTTTTTTAACTCAAAAGGATCAATTCTGACTCTCCACCATTTCAATCGTCGAGGCCAAAGGTTCGGGTCGTCTTTCGAAATTTCTCTCTTTCAGTTTCCCCTATTTTTGCTTTAGATTAAAAAAAGTAACGAACAATTCTGTTGTATATCTTGATTCTTGAGCAGCGAAGAGAAACGATATGGAAATTTTTTTAAGCAATATTGACTTGCATTTCCGATCTAGCCTTCAAATTTACAGGTAAAACCAAACCTCCCAAACTCTTGTTTTGTTGTGTAAGCAATGTTTTTCTCTCTGTTTTTCTTTTTTTAGATTAAGTTGCAATTTACGTTTTAGCTATCCCAATACTCGCAATTAAAAAGAACTACAATGTGTTTTCAAATCTTTAGAATCCAATTTCAGGCATTCTCTTGTTTCTGTACAGAAATAAGCATTAAATTAGGTCAAATACGAAATAAATGAACAGGGAATTCTTGAAATAAGCATTAAATTAGATCAATTATCAAGATTGCTTGCTTGTGTATGGTGCAAGCAATTCTTTTCCCCTAAGGTGTTTGTAGTTGAGCAAATCTAGGTTTTAGCTAACGAAAAGTAACCTTCTTAATGAATCAGAAGAATTGGCACACCATGCAGGTCACAAGTGCGTGAACATGGAAGATATCATTCTATCTGGTAAGCTTTTAAAGTTATTGAAATTTCCGAAGGCAATTGATATCTCAAGAAGCCACTGATATTGAAAGATATTGATTTCCTTGTCTAATTATACTTGATTTGTCTTCTGAACATCTATATGTTTCAAGTTG
>JAUPMG010000004.1:2707131-2739071 GCA_031762675.1 Pachysandra terminalis | reverse complement strand
TAAAAATAAATCTTATATTGAAAATATGGTTAAACTAAATTGATAGGAAAATAAATTTGTATTATTTCCTTTTGTTGCATACGTGATTGAGCATAATATAAAAAAAAAAAAGAATGAAAATTAAAATATTTTTTTATATGAATTATAATTTTTATATATATATATATATACACGCTCCGTAGGCTCTCTGGACTACAAGTTATTTTAAAGTTTGGTGCTATCGCACTTTCGCTCTCGCACCCACTCAGCGCTCTAGTGACTTAGGATATACACTTCTAGGAATCTAAAAGATTCAAAAATTTATATTGATAAAATGTCAGGTGATTTATAAGTACTACTAGTATAACTGTATTGTTTTCTAACTTTCAATTACACAGCTGAAAAATTCTAATTTTTCAGAAAATATTTTCATGTGAAAATTTTTTACATCGAAATAAACGGAGCCAAAATGACGAGAAAAATTTGTAGCTGAAAATGTTTTACGTATGGTACAAAAAAACAAAGGACCGTAGCCGTACCCAATAAAGATTGTCAAAGATAAGAGATTTGCGTAGGGAAAAAAGAAATAAGAGGGTATTGTAGAGGGAAAACAATATTCCATCCTGGATGGGATTCCTTGAAAACAATTTCAAGCTAAGAGAACCTTTACAAAATTGCAGATGCACGGAGGATTGTTTCGTAATATTACTTGGGTGATAGCACTTGTTCTTATTGTCAAGAATAACTCATTATTTCCCCGTGAATTCTTTTCGTTGTAATGTTTTTTTCCCCTATAATTTTTAAAGGTTTTATAATTTGTGTGTTTGGTATTGCTTCTTTTGGGCATAGAAGTGATTGCTCAACTCAAAAGCGCTTCAAAAAAATAAATAAACGTTTGGTAAACCTAAGAGCAAAGTAAACTCAAGAATCAATTTTAAAGGAATTGCTTCTCATTCCAAGAAGCAAGGACAAACAAGCCTTTAGAATCATTTCTTTAAAAAAAAAAAAAAAAGCCAATCAAACCGGGTATTATCGGTCTTACCAGTAACCATTTCCTTTTCCGGTTCTGATAACATTTCGAAAGGGTACGTGTCCCGCTTTGCCACCTCAGCCCTAGAAGTTTCTATCCAGCAAAAATGCGTTTGTATATATATATTAGTATCTAGCCCCCTGTCAAAACCCTAACCCTATTTCATTGATCTAATTGAAAGTGTCTCTACTCTTTACCTTGTATTTGTAAACCAATGGTTCGCTGCTAGTGAATCCAACTCCTTCTCCTTCTCCTCCATTCTTCTTATTCTTCTTCTTTCTTTTTTTTGGTGTCCGCTAATTTTCGGATCTGTGATGTAAATAAATAACTGCGTTATCTTTCAGCAACTGTCCTGATGAAACCATTACAGACTGAGATCCGAAATAAGTCGTCTTCTTCTTTCTCTGAAAGTATTTTCTGTGTTTAGCTTTTTTCATCCTTCATTGGGGTAAATTTTTAATTTTTTTTTTTATCTTTTTCTAAGCTTTGCACAGGTATAAACCTCCCTCAAACTGGGTATTGGGCCTCAGTGAGTCAGTGGAGCTGAGCTCAATCTGATTCAGTCTGGTTTAACCCAGTACGAGTTGTACACGTAACTGCTGCTTAGACCTTAGATCGAACTATAAATCAGAATAGCCATCAACATTCAGTGTAGTTTTCTTATCGGACCCATTAAAGAAGTTACCCACGTAAAATATATGGGGCCGAGGACCCATAGGAGGTCCAAGGGCATCATTTTTCACTTAGTTTGTGTTTGAATCTCCATTTTTTGAATTTAATTTTTTTTTAGAAAACCATAAATTATTAAAACTTTTTTTATTGAATTTCAAAAAAAAAATATATGAAAAACAACTTTTGTAAAAATTTACCCTAAGTTAATTTCCATTACAACTAATTATCTCCCTTTTTTTTCAAACTCCCCAATAATCTCTCCTCTCTCATACCACAACCCTCCTCTCTTCCCTAATGTTCTCTCTCTATTCTCTTCTTTTCATTATTTCTCTTTCTAATGTTCTCTATTATTAGGGCTATCAACGGATCAGAGTAGATCCAAATTTGATTTGATTAAAAGTTAGATTAAATCGGATCATACTTGTGGTAAACCAAATAAAAAAAGAAAAATAAGTCGACATATTTTTAATTATATGTTTAATTATATCCTTAGGCCTTCTCAAGACAAATGTGACCCAATAACCCACATAAATAGATGGCACTTGGATTTGGTTTGAGCTTAATGCCAACCCTGCCTTACAGGCAACTGTGATGAAAGCCCAAATACAAAAAGTATTCAGAAGTCCACTTGAAAAGAAAAACCTAATACGAAAGTGGCAAAAGCGTAAATAATTGAATAGTCGAGTCTAATTTACAGAACGGGAATCCGAATAAGTCCAAACGGAAGCTGAAAGCAAGCGCCGAGATTTCCACCCTAGAACGAGCCTATTGTTAGCTAACTCTTCCACTCTATATCCATCGTTGAATAGTCCCAATAACAGCTTTGCTTGACAATGATTAAAATAGCTCATACCCACCCGATAAAAACCCATCCCGGACATCCAATCACCCCAACTACACCCCTCCTCTTCCTGCTCTTGCCGCGCACGATAGATCCGCGCCAGGGATCCTGCTATCCTGGGCCCCAGGATCACTCTCTCCACCAACTCCCGAGCACGACATTGCATCGGAAACCCGGCCTCGAGCGAGTCATAAACCGCCGAGTAGCGATGAAGCGAGTCCATAAACCTCCCCAAGAAGTCCCCTGTGGGGCCCACCACCTCTTCGACCAACGTCACCAGCCTCGGGCTCAGCGTCTTGGCGCCCGATAAGAAAGACTCCACCGAGTCCGGCTCACGGTAGCTGAAGTGTGGGAGGTGGAGCATGCAGTTGATCACCAGAGCCTCTCCTTTGACCAACTTCAAAATGGACGGCCGGAATGCCTCGTCATGGTCTAATCGGCACTGATGAAACGAGAATGGTTGACCAACTGATGCCGCGAACGCAGTCAATCTTTTGCCTGTCTCTTGGACGGTCCCGATTGGTTTCCTACCGTTGCCTCCACGAGTCAACGCTGTTATTCTAAGGTGCGGCGCAGGAGTACCGTCTTCCCTGGAGACGAGCGCTTGCATCAACGACGCCCATTGAATCCCCTCCATGATATCGTAATCCACTATGTGCACGCGCTTATCGTGCGTTACAGCCTCTAGGATCGCCTGATTGGCCGTGAAGTGTCCGAACTTCACGTAGGGTGACATGTCCTGTAAGAGCTGAAACGCAGCGAGAACGTCATTTTGATGGTGGTGACGATCATCTCGGTGGGACCAATTATGCCTAGTGCCATTGTGCTTACCATGCACACCACCTGCGTCTTCTAGCAAATCTTGCAAGGCGTCGGTAAAATACGCCGCGAGACGTTCCATGTTAGTTCCCGTAGTAGGAGACACCAACTCCTTGAGCCGAACCAATATCACCCGAGCCAATTCACGGCTCTTGTTCACACCGGTTAAAGCCTCTGCTGCTGCCATCAACAGATGCACCAGCCTCAACCCTTTAACATCCTCGTCACTTCTCTTTTCGCTCGCTACCGTCGTCGTTGCCGGATTGTTCATCGATACCGGGTTAAATCCAGCTTGAATAACCTGAACTGGGTCCGGTTCATGGTCTTCGTCCATCATCGATTCAATAAGCCCACGGAAATCGTCATGGTCTCCAGCAAAAGCACCCCAGTCGACGACCGGGGACCAGTCATTCCAAGTACACTTATCGTCGTCTTCGGTCGTAGCAGTGGTGGTGCTGTAACCAGAGAATTCGAAGTCGAGTGGTTCGAGGTCTTCGACTGCCATTGCCATAGCTTCAGCTACACTGTGATGATAACAAGTATGAAGTAGGTGTTGAAGAGAAGAAAAGATTGAAACGAGGGACAGTATAGACCAGAGGTAACTGAGTTTGTAAGGCTTTAATTAAAGATTTAATAGAAATATTATAGAGCTAAGATGGGCTGATTCCAAGATTAGTTTGGTCTTATACAGTGTTGGTCTTAATCATGGGGGGGTTATCAGTACCTAATAAAGTAATAATTCTTCTTATAAATTAAAGTTTAAACCAATAAGTCAGGGACTCATTAACTGCTTAGAGATCATCTAAGATGAAAGCTCAGTTGTGAAGAGGTTTTAACCTTATACCATAACTCACCTCTGTGGCCATTACGATTCAGTTACTAAAGAGTTCCAAGTTATTTGACTAGGCTTTATGTTTGAATCCGTGTCAGTATGTTTGCCATGTCAACTTGCCGGCTCGACCGACTTGAACCGTCTATATTTTACTTATTTATTTATTTATTTTTTAAACTTTTTTTTATTATTAATTTTTTTTTTATTTTATTTTTTTATGGTAAAGGTCTAGATTTTACATTTTTATTCCGTGAATGATCTAGATCATGCCCTTGGCTTTTCGTTTAACTAGTGGATGGCATGGTACGTGGATAGCACGATATAAGAATTAATATAATATCATATTTATTAAATTATATAATTTAGTTTTAAGAAATAATTATTGAATAAAACTATATAAGAATGGATGTAATTGGAAAGACTTCAATAAAATCTATCTAATGGATATAATTTCAATACAAATCGACTGAAAATATTTTTTATTAAAAGGTTTTTACACCTTGAAAAATAGAAAGTAACCGTTTTTTTCTTTGATAAAATTAACGTGAAAGAGCAAGTAGTTGGATTTAATAATAGTATAGCTGGCATTTACGTCATCATGTTGGTTCTATGCGGGTGATAAGGATAGCAATGGTGCGGGTAAAGTGCGTAACCCACACAGCAACCAATGGATTGGGTTTTGTATTAGTGATGCACAAATCGGTAAATGATATAAAATGTCAATTAATCAAATTGGTTTGTACAACGGTAGATTCGAATGCTTACTTACACTGGTCTAAATCAAAATAAGACCGTTCTGGTGTAAGGTTACCTTTAAGATGTTGATAGCAAAGAGAGAAAGGGCATGATCAGTTAGAAATGTTCAAAAAGACACTACATAGTTTATACTTATTTTAGAGAAGATGATTCCTTAGACAAAGGCTTTGCAATTTCTTAGAGGATGTAAAGTGCCAAAGAATCCAATCCGTCTTTCTGATGCATCATTGCCCTTTTATAACATCAGATTTATTTCTTAACCATTGCAACATTTCATTCAACACATTCAAAATGTTTCATCAATGTATAGAAGCGTTTTGATTTAAATGTTCAAAACGCTCCATTGAAGATTATAACGCTTCAATGAATGTATTCAAAACGTTTGAGTTAATAATGAATATGACCTTATAAGGTTAATGATACGTTACCGTTCTGTAATGATTCAAGTTCTTTAAATGTTACAAAATCTTCAAGGATCTTGATAGAACTTATCTTTCTGGTCCTCAATTCCTAAAAGTCTACTTGTTTATTTTCCCCTATGCATAAAATGAATAACCTCGAATTCCCTGGCTTTGAAGAGTAATAGATGTCAGAGACTGTTCCCTTATAATTCATAACATTATGTTTTCATAATGAGTATTTCGAGTGACTATCTCGAAGGTTGACTCAGAATATGACTTTGGGATAATAAGTTGGTCATTTCGAGATATCATCTCGAAATGTCTAACAAACACTATTTCGAAATACAACATCGAAATAGTGTTATGCTGATAACCTCATATGAGATTTTACTTGTGGTGACGAATTGACCTTATCGAGGTGGTAACCTGCAGATGCCTTTTATGATATAATTGTTAACTATTTCGAAGGTTTTCCGTAAAAAAATATGGTTTGAAGTTTATCTCAAGTAGAATTTCGAGGAATACTATTAAATTTGAAATGATTCTCCCAAAACGGACTTTCAAAATATGCTATTCTGAAAATATTCTTCCACCAAGAGTGGACTTTCAAAGAGACGTTTAGAATTCAACTATAAATTCTTTATTATATAATTAACCTTGGCAGATGTCATATTATCATTGGATTAAATTAATTTTTAAATTAGTTCGTCATCATTAGCCCCCTAGTTTAGAATGTGCTGTTTAGCCACATTGTAAATGCACTACTAAATAAAGAGACAATTTCCTATATGCATTGAATGCATATTTTTGATAATCACATAACGCATGCCCTTGTGATAATTTCAAAAAATTGTCGTTTGACATTCTTGGATAATTTGATTCATATATATATGAGTGAATGGATTTAAAGAAACCAACTTACTAGCTCGGATGGCTTTTGAAAGCAAAGTTGGTGAAAAGAAAATCAGGATATTAAAAAATTCTCTCGTTTTTGAAGAAATCATCAAGAATGATGTTTCTATGGGTTAAAGCTTTTGGTATAAGATTGTTGTGATCAATCTTTCTCACAAAGTCGAATCAAAGGTGATCACCCTTATGTTAAAACAACCGTGACACTTAACGTCCATGAAGAACGAAAGATTGGTTTGAAGAGGATAGCTGAACTTGTGTTTTCTTTTCTCAAGCTTTGTCAACAGATTTGGATACTATAATGCCGTCTGGCAATTCCTGTAGACTTCAATGAGTTGTGAATGGTTTGCTCATTCAAGCGTTGAAGATAGAAGTAGAGATTTATGTAAAGCTATAAAGTCTTAAAAAATGTATTTTGAATTCTAAAAATACTTTTGTAATCAATTCTGATTAGAAATAGTAATATTTTGAACTTTTGTTCATTCATTTCTCTTTGAGTGTTTTCTTTTTTTTTTGGAAAATTTCTATGTATATATCAATTTTGGTGTAATACTCCAATGTTTCGAATTATTCTTCCCAATATAAATGAGCATTCGAGCTTGTTTAAGGTCTATCTTAAGTAGATCCTTAAATATTCTTTTTAGGATCTATTTCGAATGAATCTTTAAAATACTTATGATTTCGAGATAATTCTCCACATACATGTGAATTCTCAAACTATAAGGTATACTTTCGAAAGAATACCTTTCTGAGAGGTTTATCTTGAGAAACTCTAAAAATATATGGTATAAGGTCTATTTTAAGTAGATCCTTAAAATACTTTATTTAAGGTCCAATTCTCTCAAAATATTCGATATAAGGTCTATCTCAAGTAGATCTTTAAAATACTTAGTCTAAAGTCCATTTCATGTAAAACATTCGAATATTTAATCTGAAATCTATCTTATGTAGAGTTTCAGGATACTTAGTGTTTCGAAGGTTATCCTTCAAAGATACTGGTCTGAAGTCTATCTCAAGTAGATCCTCAGGATACTTTGTCTAAGATCTATCTTAAGTAGATCCTTAGAATGCTTGTTTGATTCAAGATAATACTCCCAACATGTATGAGCAAATACTCTCAACACATGAATATTCTTACTACCACACTAGAGACGGTTGCTGTATCCTAGAGATCAAACGTCCTATATACTTGCTGCATCGAGAGAGTTCCTGGAGAGGGCGAATTTTGGTTTTAAGGACTGTGCATCAAGTTGCATACTTTAGTCTTAATTTTGATAAGTTTTTCTTCATTCTTTTAATTTTCCAACACTATTCTGCATAAAAAGATATACATACCATAGCGAAAAAGCTAAATATTATTATTTAAAAGCTTTCCATTATAAGATTTTTATTTTCTGACTACACATATTTAAAGTGCACAACAACAATGTTTTACTTTAGTATCAGGGTCTGGGATGCAATAATCAACATGACCTTCGTAGCCTAGGACGGCACATGGATTGAAACAGTCTTCTTTGGATTCGCAATTCCCCGCATAAGCACATCCGACATTCCTAAAATCATTGGACTCTGCATCGAAAACAACAAATCCATCATCAGAGCATCATTAAGGTTTGCTAAAAACCAAATGCATCATATAAACGTACATAGAGAAAATGAAGCATGAATGTTGCCATTTTCATATCACTATCGTCTGCTTAGGATTATGAATGGCCAAGTTGTGGCACAAACCTAGCATTTGTTAGTTTATATATTAGTCTTGTAATAATGGGTGGCTCCATGCCAACCTTTTCTTCAAATATCATAATTAAGTATTTTCCTAAATTGATCTTATGAAAGCAATGAACCAGGGAATGTAATACTTACCTTCTAAGATGATGATGGTAGTATAACTATATATATAGTTTAGAATACCTTCCTGACTTAAATATGGAACCTAATTAAAGAAGATGAGTTTTATATTGAATTCTACGACATATACAAGTTACTAAATTATAGGAAAAAAATACTAAATATACGAGATAATAAAATCATAAAGGAAAGTGAAATATACATGTTGCTAAAAAGAAAAAAGAAACAACTATAATGTCACTAAAAGGGAAACTAAATATGCCTGGCCACTAAAAGGAAACTAAATATAAATAGCTGCAAAAAGGAAACTAATTTTCATGGCTGCCAAAAAGGAAATTAGATTTGCATGGTTGCTAAAAAAGAAACTAAATATGCATGATTACTAAAAAGGAAACTATATATGCATGGTTACTAAAATGAAAAATAAATTTGCATGTTACTAAATCCTACCATCTCTCACTTCAAGAAATATAAAAAGAGCATAAAAACATGACAAATCATTAACAAAAAGGAACAACTAAAGGGAGTGGGTTGGGTCAAACGGTCTGCCAATGCAGGAGCGGAGTCAGGATTCAAAAGGAAAAAAAAAAAATCATTGACTACAAATTTTAACAAAGCTTTTTTTAATTGGTAAAAATAAGATCAAGAATGGATCCTTTTACAATTGTCCTCTATGAGTCTTCATGATTTGAAAGCGTTGCGCGATTACATCATTATCGATGTCATCTAATATGTGGTCAAACCAAAACCAAACTTAATTACATCGGTTTAGTGGTCAAACCAAAACCAAACCGAATTACATATACTAAACCAAAAATCGAACCAAACCGAAATAGAAACCATTATAGAAAACCAAAAACCAAACCTTACTAAACTGGACAAAATAAAAAATCAAACCAAACTGAAATAGAAGCTAGAAAATTCGGTTTTCACTTCAGTTTGAAAAAGTTAATGATATTTCTGACAAAAAGAAAACAAAATTAATGCTAGTTTCTATATTATCATACACAAATATATATAATCCACTTTAGTTTTTTCGGTTCGGTTCGATTTAGTCAAAGCCTTAACCATAAACTGAACCAAATTAATTCGGTTTTTATTTTCTAAACGAAAACCAAACCAAAATGAAAAAAAATTAAAAACAAACCAAACCGACTTCTTTGATTTGGTTTTTTCGATTTTTGGTTTAGTCCGAACCAATTGACACCTCTAGTGAGTGTGGATACAAAATGAAAAAAATTATTGAGAGAGGGCAACAAAAAACTCTAGGAGGGGCAAAAACAAAATTTGATAGGGGCAATGTGTAACATATTACAAAAGCAATTGCCAAATTTAATTTTTTTTGGCTGCTTGTTGTTGCTTTGTGCTGTTGCACTTAGTTTGCTGCTGCAACTCCCCTTCCTAATTTGTTGCTGATTGCCTCCTTTTGGCTTTTCTCTTATTTCTTTAGATGTAAAAGAAAAAGTGGAAATCCAAAAAAAAAAAAAAAAAATTAAATATTTAAATAACTGGGGGGGAGTTGCCCCCTCTCGCCCCTATATAGATCCACCCATGTGCCATCATCAGATGCTGATGAGTTCAAATAAATGCTTAACCATCAATAGTCTCATTTGAAGACATGCTATCATCTTGATCATTGAATCCTCTTGTTCCCACTGAATTCCTCCGGTCGCCCCTCCCGGTTCATGCGTGGCTTGTGTATGTTATGTGTGCAGGCATGCCAGGACTTAGTCCAGTCCAAGAATAAGGGGTTCAGCTTTTGACCCAAGGTACCGGTTCACACTGACTAAACTGAGTTGGTTAGACAATCGGTTGTATGATCGGTCAACAGATGTGGTCGCCCCTCCCGGTTCATGCGTGGCTTGTGTATGTTATGTGTGTAATGTGTGCAAGCATGCCAGGACTTAGTCCAGTCCAAGAGTAAGGGGTTCAGCTTTTGACCCCAGGTACTGGTTCACACTGACTAAACCGAGTTGGTTAGACAATCGGTTGTATAATCGTTCAACAAATGTGCGTTTGTTCTAGGCGATTGACAAAGGTTGCGGTTCCTCCTTTGAAATGAGTTTGCATGATCCTTTAGATGATGTAAATATAATGCCAATCAGAAATGTGAGTTAAAGTGTAATACCAAAGATTTTACCTTTAATCAAAAATATATTCATGATTAAACATCAGAGACATTGGATAATAATAAACAAACAAAATAGAATAAAGATAGAAAGAAGACTGATGAACCAACAATGGTTGTCTCAGTGGACATGTTCCACTGGCAGGTTGGACTAACTCCGATTGGATTGAGAGAAGATTCTCGAGGGGGAGCAGCGAGGATCGGTCTGAGGTTGCAAGCAACACACTTGAATCGGATTGATTGGTGAGCATAGGGGCTAATTCCAACTGCTGTGACCCACATGCAGGTTGGAAGAGCATCCAAGGCTGAGAGCAATGAATCAAGGGAGAAAGTGACTGGTGAGCAAGAGAGGGATCGAGCACTGTTGTTGTGATGGAAGCAACGAAGACGTAAACGACTGTGGGGTTTGAGTAGCATTGTACTAGTTTTGTGTAGATTTTATTGAGCTTAAAAATAGGTTCTCTTCAGGTATTTATAATCTTTCTTCGATCAATTATCAAACCGTTCAATTCGGTTTTGGGAACTGATCCTACTTTATATTCAAATTATTTGTTCGATCGTGGGCTTGTCACAACCGCATCTTTTGTTGTCTTCGACACCTGGACGGGCGAGTGAGCTTTACTTGCTCGTACTCCTTTTCCCCACTTGTCTCTTTCTCATTGGTTGTTAAAGATATGCAAATATTTCTATGAACCAATGCCCTCTACCTCCCTTATGTCTCTTAATCTTTTGCCAATCTGAAGAGATGTGAGGAAGGCATTTATTGATGGCACATGTGTCGTTTCTTAGGAAGGAAAATGATCTAGTCAATTCAAATATTTTCAGCTCTTATCCGATCCTCCCATATTATCCTTTCATATCTTCTTCTTCCTTTTAGTCTTCATTCTGCTATGCATTCTCTTCTTCTTCTTCTTCTTCGAGTTTTCTTCCTCCATTGTCAAATCCTTTACTCTTCCCTAAAGCTTCTAATCATGTCAAAAAAATGAAGGTATCCTCTATTGTTGCTCCTGGTCCTTCCTCTCTTAATCTATTGATCGTGTTGGCCACAATGGACGATCATATCTCTGGTCAAGTACTCACCGAAACCTCACCTCTTTCTTCAATGATATTTGATCCTTATTTTAATCCGACCTTTCAACCATCCCCTGTGCATGATCTCAATATGTTCCATCTCCGAGTTATTAGGGATAAACGTTTTCTTTATTCCGAGGTTCTAGATTGGCCAGCCTGAACTGCCGTCCGATCCATTTATTCTTGGCCACGAGTAAACAAGGCTTGGAACGAATGGATCAACCGTTTGACTTTGGTTTGTTCTAAATCTTGGAGAAGGTCTGGGATTTACGAGTTCATCCAATACGCCCATTTTGAGGTGACCATGCGCCATCATTGGAGTCTATAAGTTATGTTCATGTGCCTTCCCACAAAAGAGGGAAGCTAGACAAGAGAGCTGTTAAGTGCATCTTTGTTAGATACTTAGAGCATTCTAAGGGCAGCGTCTTTGTCCATGAACATACTTATGGGGGTCTAACATAGATTGAGTCATATGAGGTAGATTTCATCGAGTATGATATCCCAAGCAGGAAGAGATCAGGAATGAATCTAGTCTCTTCAAGATGAATGAGCCAGATTTAGGATCAACGGAGATCACCCCATATCCAAACACCAATGAGAATGTCAGATCTTAATAGGATCCTATGGATTCTAATGATGTTATGAATAGTTGGAGTGGATTATCGCTCAGTGGGAGTGTCCTAGAGGATACAGATTCCAGCAATCCCATGAGTAAGAGTAGTCATAGAAAGATTCCTCGTCATCATTTTACGATTGAGGGTGAGTCATTCATGACTGTCACACTCGATGATGATCATCCTGGTTCATATTGGGAGGTGTTGTCATCACCTGCTTCACAAAAGTGGATGACTGCTATGAAAGATGAAATGGATTTCATGGAGAAGAACCAAGTTGGGAAATTGTTGATCTTCCCCTATATGTAATACCATTGGAAACAAGTGGGTTCTAAAGGTCAACCGCAAGGCAGATGGAAGTATAGAGAGATACATGGTCCATCTTGTGGCAAAAAGTTACACCCAGTGAGAGGGTGAGGACTACGAGAAGACGTTCTCACAATTAGTGAGATTTGCCTCCATTCACCTCATTCTAGCTATTGTCGCACACCTAGATTTGGAACTCTATCATATGGATGTCAAAACTGCATTTCTCAATGGGGAATTAGATGGGGATAATTATATGGATTAACTAGAGGGTTTCACTGCTGAGGGGCATGAGGGCAGATTTTGCAGGATCAAATGCTCCATATATGGCCTGAAATAGTCATCCAAGTAGTGGTATCTTTAATTCCATCGAGCCATTAAAGAGTTTGGCTTCACGATGATTGAAAAAGACCATTGTGTATATGTTAGACACTATGGTAGGAGCTTTCTTATCTTGTCATTGTATGTTGACGACATATTGATAGTAGAGAATAACAAGGAGATAGTTATAGCCACTAAAGAGTGGCTTTCCTTCAGTTTCAAGATGGAGGATATGGGTGAGGTATATTACGTGCTTGGTTTTAAGATTCATAAGAATTGCACTAAGAGATTTTTTTGTTTATCTCATGAGCCTTACATAAGGAAGGTACTTGAGCGTTTCAGAATGCATGATGCCAAACCCATTGACACTCCTGTCGAGAAGGGTGCTTCATTACATTTTGGTATTTTTCTAGAGAGAGAGGAAGAGAAGGAACAAATGGATCGAGTTCTCTATGCTAGTGCTATAGGTAGTCTGATGAAGGCTATGATGTGTACTCAACCTGATATTAGTTTTGTAGTTGGCTTAGTCAACCATGACCAGAGCAAACCAGGGCAGATTCATTGGAAGGCATTGAAACATATTCTTTGATACCTACGTGGGATAAAAATTAAATGCTTTTCTTCCAGGGAGTAGATTTGCAACTACGAGGCTACAATGATGTCGACTGGGTAGGCGATCTAGGCGATCGAGAGTTAACATCATGATACATATTCTTGCTAGGTGGTGGGGCCATCTCTTGGAATAGCAAGAAGAAAGTCTGTGTTGCCTTGTCCACTATGTAGTCAGAGTACATAGCTTGATGTGCAGCCGTCCAGGAGGCCATATGGTTGAGGCGATTCATACATGATTTTGGAGTCTTTCGAGCAGGTGTAGGGTAGATCACCAACTATAGTGATAGCATGGCAACGTTGGCCTACACCAAAGAATCCAAATACCATGGTAGGACGAAGTACATCGACATTCGCTATCATTACATCAAAGACAAAGTTGAGCATGGAGATTGATCTCATGACTAAACTTATAGCTAGACAAGCTTTTAAGGTTTATGTCTGAGAGATGGGATTAGGTATATTGTGATTTATGTTAGGTGGTACAATTTTTATTTACATTTGTTATGTAGAAATCTCATATTACATTATAATTCATGTGTGAGAATTTAATAAAGTTTATCTTTTTATGAGGCATGAGATTGTGTATTACATGCTAACTTTACACACACATTACCTCTATATTATGAGGATATGGATACGATATGTCACCAGGGTAGTGGTTGGCTTCTCACATAACGACTAGCCTTAGAACTGCATTACGAGCAGGATGAGACATTAAGAGGACTTGTGCCATCGGGGGCATTTAGAGGATTCTATGAGTTAGCCCTGGGAGAGTAGGGAATCGAATATTACCTGATGAAGCCGGTTGTGGGATCTTAATCAAGGAATTTGAAAGTTGTGACTTGGATTCAGGAGCTCAAGTTAGGCGGA
This sequence comes from Pachysandra terminalis, assembly GCA_031762675.1. Taxonomy (NCBI): domain Eukaryota; kingdom Viridiplantae; phylum Streptophyta; class Magnoliopsida; order Buxales; family Buxaceae; genus Pachysandra; species Pachysandra terminalis. The sequence goes on along the minus strand of JAUPMG010000004.1, from coordinate 2,725,059 downwards.
TGGATTGCGACTAGACTCAGATCTGTACTGTATTGGAGGTTGACATACTCTTGGATGGGCCTAGAGCTCCACTATATCATGTGTTATATACCACATGTGCTAATAAAGACATTAACTTTGAGAGCAATTGAATGGATCCCTATTTCCTTGTTGTGTGAGATCAGGATGATCCCTGTGAGGATCAACATATACCCTTATTTACATTTGATCTGGTCGTGAAGTTAGATCGGATGATCGCTATTCTAGCATAATTTTATATGGCCATGCATCATATGATCTAAAGGGGAGACTAGGAAAGCAGATAGGTCAAAGCTAAATAGAATGAGGCTTACGGAAGACTATTTGGCATTACATTCATAGAGATACTATTCATAGAGAAATGTGCTCATGGTTTGATATTATCATTTGATGTTTCACATTTTTTACTTATATGTATTTGATATATATGTAGACTATATGAATTATTTTAAATGAGCACATTGATATGAATCTAGTGGTTGAGTATAGAATTCTAAGCTTGAGCTCGTGAGGGGTTAGAAATACTCAATCTGATGTGTTCAAATGAGTCTGGAGCATAGACGAGACTTTTTAGAGTGTATCTCCATGTTAGTTTTATGGAACTTGATATGGAGTGGCTCACTCATTACTTTGTGCTCGTCGGTCACACGCTCACTGACCTGTATGATTAGCATCCATGATAGGAAGATTTGATGTACATGAGAGAGATGCACACTTTGTGCCCACTATGGATGAGTGAGAGATGTTTGATATTAGAGTTGGGTCGACCCAATTAGCTCACTAGGTTGGGCCGACTCAGCTCCCCACATTAGTTGGGACGTTCATTCTTGGTGAGAGACTAGGTGTGGTTTGACTCTCTCCTATTATTTAGAAGATAGAGTCTTAGGTTGAGTTGAGTTGATTTGAGTCTTCTATCATAATGCTTCATACATTTAAGATTTCCAACAATAGAGAATCTATTTCTCTCTTCATCTCTTCTTCTTTCATTAGAGATCTGGTTGCTATTAGATTTCCATACTCAGATCTAGTCGTTTTTGAATGTGGACTACTGTGTGTGGTTCTACTAATCACATATACCAACGTGGGATGTTTTTTGGTTCGATAGAGATCTGTCGTTTAAGATCTGAGTTCGTGTGCACCGAGGTACGTGATCCAGTTCGTTTACAACCTTATATATATATATATATATATATATATATTACTTATTATAGGTGGGTTTTTTGTGAACACAATCCACATATGCCTAGGATGCTGACATGTTCTCCTATGTGTCTCAATCAGGGTAGCTAGATCCTATTTGGGCCTAAACCGCTATGATACGGTCGTTCCAAAGACTTTTGTTCTAACCAAGAATGGGGGAGTGGATCCAGAAGGAATGGATGGTAGGCTGTGGCTACGACCCAATGACGGGAGATGCTCAAGTCCAGACCGATGCCACCTCAAGAGTTTCCTTGCACAAGTCTTCCTAACTCTCTCTCTCTCTCTCTCTCTTTCTCTATTTTCGGAGAATCTCTGCAGAAATTTCCCAAGTCTGAAACAATGTATCTTTTACTATAGTCTATTTTATCCCACCTGTTCTCCTCCTTTTGGTCTAAGCCTCCTAGGTTTTATATAGGTGTTGATGGTAATTTTTGTCATGAATGCCATGTCAGCATAATGAGGTGAGGTGGCAACCCACGAGCCACATCATTACCTATTGAACTGTCGAGTTGGCATAAAATTGAGATTTGAGATATTAAATACCTTTCATAAATATGGTAAAACCGAGTTTGCCGGGTGTCCTCGGTAAACCAATCGAGACTTAGCTGAGCTCATCTGATGTCCTGAATTCATCTGTAAACTCCATGAGAAGAGCTGGGATGGGCACTTTTCCCAAAATAGTTAAAATAAGAGAAAGAGAATTTGAAAAGTGCTCCATCGGGTCGAGACTGGGCTCGACGGACTCGTTGGCAAATGCCAAAGTTTCGGCCCGACACGTGCCGTGATCCTGGCTATCCCGAGGTCCCAGGTCTCCTCAGCATTGATGGGTGCCTAGGCCAAATGGCCTAGGTGCCTGGGCATGCTAAGGTCCCCGGCCACCCTGGCATGGGTTAGCGCTCGGGCATGCCGGGGCCCCAGGCCACCCCGGAAAGGGTGGGCGCCCAGGACAAAAGGCTTAGGAACCCTTTAGGGTCCTTTGAACCACGACAGAGGGGCCTGACATGGTGCTGTCTTGGTAGTCCATGTTTGTCGAGGCCCATTTTGACTTCGCGGTGCTCTCTAGGGTCCCGGATTGCCTATTATTTTTATGAATGAATTCCCAACATAGAATAAGATGTCCAAACTGAGAATCGTGCCCGTATGGCACGTTTAACTTATGAATAATTGGTTAAGTAATGGATTAATTATGTGTGTATGATTTGTAGGAGTTTATTGGAGAAGAGGTATCGGTCCTGGGTGAGAGTCCATTAGGGGGGTTTTCTAGTGTTCTTAAGGTGTGGCGAACACGGGCATGGATATTGGCCATGATCGAGCCAAAACCTCAGCACACCGACCTACGGTTTGATGAAGTCGAGTGACAACGAGATACGGTCTCTTGAAGATAAATGAATTACCATTAATGAGAGTATTTAATTGATCATTATAGCACACATTAACTAGGCTGTTATGTACTAATATAGGTGTTACCATGTTAATGGAGTGAGTTATTAGGTTGGGGTTATAAGTGAGAAGGATGGTGACACTTGTCACCATCCTAGAGATTCCCTTGGCCCATATAAAGCCTAGAGGGATTAGGCCAAAGGGAGAGAGCAAGTTAGAGTGAGAAGACTCTGGTCATTTCTCATTGTGCTCCACACTTAGCTTCAGACTTGGGAGATATCTACAAAGATTCTCTGGCATAATTCTGAGAGAAAGAGATTCTCCAACATACTTGTGAAAGAGAGAGAGATTGTTTGGCATACTTGAAAGAGAGAGAGACTAGTTAGGAATACTTATAATGAAACTCTTGAGGTAGCATTGGTCTAGACTTGATCATCTTCCTTCGTCAGATCATAGCTGTAGCATACCTTCTACGCCTTCTCAGCCCACTCCCTCATTCTCGGCAGAAGCAACGTCTTGAGAACGGTCGAATCATAGCTGTTTAGGCTTAGGTTGGATCTAACTACCTCGACCCTGAGACACATAGGAGAACACGCGAGCATCTTTGCTGTTACGTGGATAGTGTTCACCAAAATCCCACCTACAATAGGCCAAGAATAATCTTTAGGATGGTGAAAGCTGTTACCATCCTCCTCATTTGTAACCACTCTTGTATTAACTCCCTCCCATTAACATCCTAACGGCCACATTAATAAGTGCAACGATCGAATTAATGAAAATGTAATGGTCAATTTAATGTGCACTCATTAATGGTCAACTCATGAGTTAACACCTTATCGTCGCTTGACATCGTCGAACCATAGGTAAGCATGCAGAGGTTCGACTTGGCCGCCAATAACACTCGCGCCAGTGGCCGTCATACCTTAAGCACCGTCAAACCTCCCCCCCGACGGGCTCTCGCCAAGGACAGAGATCTCCTTTTTGACGAACACCTGCAAATCTAGTATATACAAGTAAACAATCTCTTCATCACGTACACATAAGTTGGTCACACCGTGTCGAGCATGATCTCAGTTTGTGTTTCTCACTCAATACCGAAAATCCATAAATGTGAATCGTGCATTTCGGGATCTCCGAGATGGGAAACAATAGGTCCTAACTGGCCAAAAATCTCTCTGGGAACCCTGCCAAGGGTACCCACCTTTGTGGGGGTGCTTGTCGAGCTGCCTGGCACCCCGGCATGCCAGGGCGCCTAGCCCTTTAGGGCTAGGATCTCACCCTTGCCGGTGTGGGTTGCCTAGGTTCCCGTCAAGGTGGTCGAGTACCTCGACAACCCTAGGAGTCCAGACTTTTAGCCGCCGGGCTTCCGTGAGGCCCGATTTGAGCTTGGCAGAATGCCCATCAAATTCAAAATCTTATGCATTAAGTCTTCTTGAGAAAAATTTCCATCTCGGTTTCATCTATGACATTTGTCGGTGAGTCTAGGACATCATATGTTCTCAACAAAGTCTCAACTTCCCTACGGAGATGTCTGAGGAACTCGGTCCGACAAAATTCACAAAAGTTGTTAATGTCTCAAATATTGATTTTATGACAACCTGGCAGTCCAATAGGTAATGACGTGGCTCAGGGCCTGCCACATCATCTCATTATGTTAAAATGGTATTCGTGCCAAAAATGACCATCAACATTAAGCCCCCTTTTTGGCGATGGTGTTTGCAGAATGCTGTGAGGCAAAGTGCAAATGCCATTTTTAGGAGAAAATCCCATACGTCAAGTATTCTCAAAATTCTCATTATCTTATCTCATTATGCTTAAAACGATGCTAATTAATACTGAGGTGTCTTTATTAGCACGAGGTCATCCCAAATACTTGGGTGGAAGTCGAAGTATTACTGATGCAAGTGATAGGACCACCTTTCTCATTCTTTCTTTATGTATCCCTAAGAGACATGATCGTCCTGTAATTCATTCACCACCTCTCATGCTTGATTTTGATGATGAAGTGGACGCGCCTTTTATAATAAATGACACACGACCTTCTATATCATTTTTTCAAATCAATCGTCAGCTCCCAAGTTTTTTTATAGAGGTACATGACAGCTATTGGCATCGTTCATGAGGGTTTGTCTCGCCTTGGATTCGGCTACTTGCAACCTCATTCATATATTCATCTTCGCTTGTTGGGGAGACATTGCATCACTCTTCTATGCATTCAGCGAGGCTTCTTTCTCTGTAGGTATTTTTTTCAATTCTCGGATTTTGCTTTTCTTTCCATTGAAGTTATAGCCGCTTGAAATCCTATTGTCATAGAATATGTGGTTGTTAGTCTAAAGAGTTATCACTCTTACAGATCCATCACCATATACAAATTCTTTAATGTTTTTAGATGTCACAACTTGAAGGTTTAGCGCTATAGAAAATGTGTCCGTCTGTCTAGAGGATCGTCACCCTCTTAGATCAAATGCCATACAAAAATTCTTGGATAGCTTTGTGGGCATCTCATTACCGTAGAAAATGTAATTGTTTGTCCAAAGGACCGTCACCCTTTCAGATCCGACGCCATACACAAATTCTTGACTAGCTTTGCCATAGAAAATGTGGCTGTCAGTGCGAGGGTCATTTCCCTTCCGGACTTGATGCCATACACAAATTCTTGGCTCTCATTCTCTTTATCCCAGTGAACTCTCATTTTGTTCGCCGTGATCTCATTTTAAGAGTGGCGGGCACTATGACGACTTTCGTTGGGACTTACATTTTTTACTCAGCTTCCTCATGCAAGAGGTGTTTCGTTAAATCTCATATCTGTGGCTTTGATCCATCTTATAGATGGGCTTGGTCCACTCTCACCATAATGACAAGTCCCATTCTTCTTCGACATCTGTCATCGAATCTCACAATGTTTGACATTCATCACCTTGTTAGATGACGTTTGTCAGAATCTCACAGTATTAACGCACATCACCTAGTTGGATGACGTTCGTCAAAATATCACAATACTTGACAAGTTGTGCTTTTGTAGCACCGACATAATTTTGTTCCTTCTAATATATTGTATTATGGAGTTCGGATTGGTCGGGTTCAACAGGTTCATGATGAGGCAGCAGAGTGGCATTCTGCCAACAAGTGTCAGGTGCAGGATTTGAGCTAGTAGCTAACTCATACAACAATACAACGCAAGAAATTATAAGTGACCATGAGATGCTTGGTAGGCTAGCTAGTGGTGGCTTCGACATCATACTCAGTTTATAAGAATTGATTCTTGTGTAGATAAGGATACAAAATCCAAATCTACTTATCGTGACAAGAATAGTTTGACAAATGCAGTTGCAACTGCTTTGAATATTTCATAAAGCCCCCTAGGATGATGAAAAGTTAGGGCTACCGGATCATAGATGACTTCGTTCTTTCGTCACGAAGTTATGCCATACTTTCTCTCGTGATTCGAAGTTCTGTCATGTTATGTGGTCTTTGCCGAGTCTCACAATAAGGACAAGCCTCTCATTATGGAATGATCTTCATTGAAATCTTATAGTTATGACGAGATCCACTATACAAGACAGCCTTCGTCGAATCTCATACTATTAATGAGCTTCACATACAAGACGACCTTAGGTTGTTCTTCATTAATGGTTGGATCAGCTTCTTGGTGTGGCTGCTCACTGACATCCTCGACGACCACAAGTATTGGAGGATCTTGACGGGCATCTTCTATAATCGCCAGAGCTTCAGAAAGATGATTGTTCAGCTCATGAAAGTTCATCGCGAGTTGAGTCAACTCAACCATCAAATTCGCCTTAATGACCATCTATTCAGTTGGTGTATATGATTGCGACTCGGATACTTCTTCCAATTCAGCTATAGGAATGTTATGTCCTTGCGGGTCATCATGGGCTATGGAGTTGGAACGCATTCGACGTCGCCTAAGTCCACTCACCATCCTTAGAAAGGGATGTAATATGATTTCTCACAAATGAAAAAGAATTGAAAATTAATATTTTCTCATAAAACTCGGTTTAAGTGATCAAACTCCCCAATGGAGTCGTCATTTAATATAGGTGGGTTTTTGGTTAACACAATCCACGTATGCCGAGGATGCTTACATGTTCTCTCACGTGTCTCAAGGTCGGGATAACTAGATCCATCTCGGGTCCTAAACTGCTATGATATAACCATTCCCAAGACGTTTGTTCAAATTGAGAACGGGGGAGCGGGTCAAGAGGGCCTGGAAGGTAGGCTGCGGCTACGACCTGACGATGGGAGATGATCAAGTTTGTGCCGATGCAACCTCAAGAGTTTCCTTGCAAAAGTCTTCCCAACTCTCTCTCTCTCTCTCTCTCTCTCTTTTTCTCTCTCTATCTCTCTCCGGAGATTTCCTAAGTCTGGAACAATGTATCTTTCACTATAGTCTCTTTTCTTCCACTTGTTCTCCTCCCTTTGGCCTAAGCCTCCTAGGATTTAAATAGGCCAAGGAGAATCTCTATAATGGTGAGAAATGTCACCATCCTCCTCATTTGTAACTGTTGTATTAATTTTCCCATTAACATAGTAACAACCGCATTAATAAGTCTAACGGTTGAATTAATACCAATGTAATGGTCAATTTAATGTGCACTCATTAGTTGCCAACTCATGAGGTAACATCTTGTTGTCACTTGACGTCGTCGAATAGTAGATCGGCGTGTCGAGGTTCAGCTTGGCCACTGATGAAACTCTTGTCCATGGCCGTCACACCTTAAGGATTGCCGAAAACCCCCTTGACAGGCTTTCGCCTAGGACGGAGTTCTCCTCTTCGACAAACACCTGCAAATCTCTTATATACAAGTAAACAATCTCTTAATCACCTATACATAAGTTGGTCACGCCGTGCCAAGCAAAACTCTTAGTTTGTGTGTTTTATGCAATCCTTGGAATCCGGACATGTGAATCATGCATTTTGGGACCTTCGAGATGGGCAAAAACATGTCCCAACGGGCTAAAAATTCCTTCGAGGAACCCTGTCGAGGCACCCTTCCCGAGGTGCATGTCGGGCTGAGTGTCAGGTTTCCCAGGTGCTCGTCGAGGTGGCCTGGTACCCCGGCAACCCTAGGCGCCATGTCTTTTGGCCACGAGGCTTCCATCGGGCCTATTTTGAGCCTAGCAGAATATCCATCAAACTTAAAATCTTTTGCATTAAGTCTTTCTAGGAAAAGTGTCCATCCGGCTTTCATCCACGGCATTTGCCAGCGAGTTTGAGACATCAGATGTGTTCATCAAACTCTTAACTTGTCCACGTAGATGTCCGGCGGACCCTGTCCAACAAAATTCACAAAAGTTGGTAATGTCTCAAATCTCAATTTTATGCTAACCTGATAATAGTCCAATAAGTAATGATGTAGCTCAAATCCTGCCACATCATCTCATTATATTAAAGTAGAATTCTTACCACAAATGACCATCAACACTTATCATGTACGTTGAAGCTAGATCTACCGCGATCCACCATACCTTGGAGAGTTAAGAGCGGATTTTGCATAGGGTGGTCTCCCTGTAGGAGCAGTTAGGGTTTGTCAAAATGTATCTCAAATTCGCTGGATTGTCATACCTGCTAACAAGTGTCAAGTGTCAAATAAGACAGTTAGGATTTCGAATTTTCTAATTAAGCATAGATTGGCTTGTAGGTGCAACTTGGGAAGGTTCAACTAATTCAGAGCCTACTGTCACGTACCCCACCTGATTTTGCCTTGGATTTGGTTTTTTTGTTTTTGGTAAGGTGCCTTGGATTTGGTTGGGCTATGAACACAGTTATTTTGTTTGAGTTGAAAAAGGACAGAATCAGTTGTAGTTGGTTTGGTAAATCTTTACTGCGGCTACTAACAAGGGATACTCAACACATTCAATAGATTTTACAACGTGTAACAATAACTACTAAATTTATATATTTATAAGTTCTTCACAAAATAAGATGCTAACATAGTATATAAGGTGGGTTGATTAGAAGTACACATCGACAAGTATGGTTCTATAATTCAATAAAGATCAGGCATTGCCTAAGACCAAATGTTTAGAGATAGAGATGATAATGAAGATGGAGCAAGCTTCGATCAAACTTCAAGCATCAAACGTTTACTATCATTGGCTATTTAAAAGAAAATGTTGTTGAAGTCCAATTACAAGAACAATATAATTGTCAACTCCTTTTGTTAAAACAGTAAGCAATATTGTGGAATAAAAATATTCTTAGGTATCTCCTCTAAAAGAAATGAGTTTCTTTTGTCTATCATACCAAGGATGGGATTCTCTTCCCTTAAATATAGTTTGAATTCATTTAATATGCAGTACATGACAGTACATCTTATGTTCATGAGCTCATCTTTTCAACTAGTGTTCTGCTCAACAAATCTTAATCTAATGATCTTTCTAAATATAAATATATCAATTATATTTTATTGTCCTAAACTATGATTGATATTGGATGCTGACCATCCAATGTCTGGTTTGGAGGGTACTGTTGATCAACCAACTGGCAAATCAGTTTATGTTGGGAGATCCACACCCTGTGAACCAGTTGAGCATTGAAATGAGACAATGGGAACAGCACTTGTTTGTTTTTCTCATTGTCTGTGACTAAATCTACCTTCTTTAAACAACATTCTTTTGTGGTTTGCAATAATTTCAATCAATAAATGGAAGAAGAACTAGGATGTGTGGTTTCACATTCTCCAAACAACCTTGATTAGGGTTTTTTTTTTTTTTTTTTCTGTTCTTCCTGTTATAGGTGAGTTAGGATTCTTTTCCTAATAGATTCTACTAATTACATTTGGGATTCATATTACAGTTAACTCTAAACTTTTTGGTTTTCTAAAGAGAGGCATTTTTGTAAGTTTATATACCTATAAGAGTATTAAGGTAGGTTCAATTTTACCTGAAAGTATTGATATTCCATGCCATGCCATGCCGACAGTAGAGTTATATGCATGATCTGATCATGAACTTGATTGGAAAATTAATTGTTATGGGTTTAAGTATGTCTAATTTAATATATGATCTTAAAGAATAGTTAATTAATGGGGAACCATGTTTTTAAATTTTAGTTAATCTTGTGCAAAATCCAGATGGCGATGACTTTAATCCTTCTACGGCATTTACTATATGGGTTTGATAACAGAGAAATTGACTCTAATCCCATAATTTACTTCATTATATTACCATTCTTCAACTAATTTGTGAGTAGACTTGGTATACTGGTAATAGAAAAAACCATGGTCAGGAATAAGCCTCCCTTGGGTACACAGGGTTTCTGATTGGGACCAACAGATTGGCTGTTTATCTTCCAAGTGGCGTGAAAATTCCGAGTTTTCCCGTCGCTTTACAGGCAATCCTAACCTAGTCAAAGGATGACATGACTATTGCGGTACATGTCACAAGACTCGGCATCTTCCAAGGATGTGTGTCGGTCGCCGACTATGATGCAATTGAGGCGACATCGTGGCCGGATTCAGTAACCAAATTGAAAAATGTGAAGCACTGATGTCATTGCTTCAGATCCATTACAATAATATGAAGTAAATAGAGTTGAAAGCAAATGAGTATTGTAAGCAAAGCAAGTTGTGATAGCTACTCAAATGAGTAATGGACTAAATGGGGGTGTGATAGCAACTTAATTGTCTTATTTTATAGTGGGCTTTTGAGAATAATCTCTTTGTTTAATCAAAACAAGTATTTTTGTGTGTTGAAAGCATCTTAAAGGATTTTTATATGAAAGCAAGACAGTGACCATACTCAAAAATATCAACTCAAGTAAAGAGGAGTTGCAGGCAATGTGGCATTGCCTCTTCTTCTCTTTTGATGTTTTTTTAATTTGGTTTTGAAAGTCACAAGTGATTGCAACTATTTGGTGGTTGATCTTGGCTAAAATTATTAGCTTAAATTGATTTTGTTTTTGTGCCTATTGGTCTTAGCTGGTTCTTAATCCTCATATCATAGATTTTGGGGAACACATACAAGACATATGTAGCTATTGTGATGTTAAATAACCCAAAGCTTTAGAACCAAGCTTCCCAATATAATTTTCCCTAATTCAGAACTAATTTTGAAAATAAAAATAATGACTTTTGATAAAATTCTCAATATGGGCCTTTCTCATTAATGTAATATTAACTTATATTGTTGCTTTTCTTAAATAAATAAGATAAAAAACTCTATGTTTTTTAATTTTTCTATTTCTTTAACCTATTTGTCAAACTCAACAATTATTTAATTTCTAGTTTAATTTTTAGATACTTTCTAGTTTAAAAAGCTTAAAAAGTTGATGAGATGGATTTAGAACAATCTCTTCTTGTTGGGCCCAAGCCCAATTAAATATAAAACCAGTGATTTGTAACCATTTTTCTGCAACTGTTGGAGAGCCAATTCTGGCTAGGACTAGTGCTGTCAAACCCTAAGCACCACAGCTGAGCTAGGGGCCATGGTAGAAATCATATGGCTATACCAACACAGGATGGGCCTAAACATTTTTGCCTCATATGCTGAGAAGATTTTGTCCTATTGGACCCATGTCTAACTCGTGCCTGAGTCGCACTGGATTCATTATTTATATCCAACTCTTTCTTGAACCTTGAAGCCTGAAGCATAGCGTTTAAACTCGGTATCGGATCGGGGATCGCCCTGGTCTGATACTGAGTTGGATCAGCGATCCAACTTGGGATCGGCTTGAGATTGTGACTCGTCATGAGTTGATCCCGAATTGAATCAATCAGCCGATCCGGACTGAGATCGGACGATCCTTTGCACTATGGCCTGAAGGTCAGTGAAAATTAAGGCCCAAGAAACTGAGAGATATGGGAGATAGACTGCAGTTAATCAATCTTCCAAAACCTTGATCATACTAATGGCTCCATACATCCGGCCAACTTGGTCTGACCTGAGAGTTGAACCAGTCATATGGCGCTAGAATGCTTTTCTATTTTGTTGCTACCGTGACCCACTCCTCTAGTAACATCTAGTGTTGCATGGATTATCAGTGAGGATTAATCAACAGAGTTATAGTTAACCAAATTCTTACCATTTTCTAGGAAAGCACAAATGAAAAAAATCTACATTGATTTCGGAGGGAAAAAAATAAATAAGAGTTCTATTTTTATAGAGAGCTTCGCAGCGTGGACATGTATCTTCTGAAACTATGAAGTATTTTAGTTTTCATTTTTTTTTTCTTATGAAATCACTACACTAATGTGACCGGATAGACCCGTTGTATTGCATGATTCTAAATTATAAGATCATGTTTGAACCTTGCTTTTTCATTATTTGAAGGTTGTGAACTAATCGGATCACGTCTTCGATGCACACGAATCCGGATCTGTAGCGGAAAATCTACATCAAATTGGAAAACGTCCTACGTAAGAATATGTGATTATTAGAAAGCCATACACAATATTTCACACTCAATACGGTTAGATCTTAGTATGGGAATCTAGCATCAATTGAAATCTCAAAGGAGGAAGAAGATATGAAGAGAGAGAGAGAGAGAGAGATTCTCTAGGGTTGGAGACACCAAAAACTTGTGTAGCTTATTTGGGAAGGAAGGAGGTGTCTTCTATTTATAGAAGATTCAACTTTAGTCAACCTAGGACTCTATCTCCTAATCAATAGGAGAGAGTCCAATACACACTTCACCAAGCATGTACTTCCCTTTAAGTGGGGACCCGGGTCGGCCCAACCGGGTAGATCCAACACATAAATCTAACATCTCCCACTCATCCATAGTGGGCACTAACCGTGCATCTCTCTCATATACATCATATCTTCTTATCGTGGATGCTAATCATACAGGTCGTTGAGCATGCAACCAACGAGTACAGAGTAACGGGAGAGCGACGTCATATCAAGTTCCATAAAATTGACATGGATATACACTCTTAAAAATCTCGTCTATGCCCCAGACATATTTGGCCACATTAGAAGGAGTATTTCTAACCCCTCATAAGCAAGCTCATAACTCTATACTCAATCACTAGATTCATATTAATGTACTCATTTAAAATAATTCATATAGTCTATATATATATAAGTAATAAATGTGAAACATCAAATGATAATTTTATACCATGAGCACATTTCGCTATGAATCATATCTTTCTGAATGTGATACCAAATAGTCTTCCTAAGCTTCATGGACATAGAAAAGTATGCTAAAGTAGCGATCATTAGATCTAACTTCACGACATGATCAAAGGTAATAAGGGTGTAAGTTGATCGATTCTAAGATCATCGTGATATCACACAATAAGCAAATAGAGATCCATTCACTTGCTCGCAAAGGAAAAGTCGCTAAAATTAAGCACATGTGGTATACAATACATGTTACGATGGAGCTATGGGTCCGGCCAAGAGTATGTCAACCTCAAACACCGTACGGATATTAGTCTAGTCATAATCCATGTACCTAATCTGAGCGCCTTAATCCAAGCGAAAACTCTCAAGCGCCTTGATTAAAGTCTCACATCTGGCTTCAACAGGTAAAATTTGATTCCCTAACGAATCTAATCCTGGCTCTCCCAACGCGACATATAACTCATAGAGTCCTCTTAATGTCTCATTTTGCTTGCAATGCATGTGCTAGGGCTGGTCTCTGTGTGAGAAGCCGACCACTATCCTTGTGACATATCGTATCCATATCCTTATACTATGGAGGTAAAGTGTGCATATAATACACAATCTCATGCCTTATGAAAAGATAAACTCATGCATGAAATATAATGTAATATGAGATGTCTACACATCAAATGTAAATAAAAATTGTACCACCTAACACAAATCACAATCTACATAATCCAATCTCTTTGACATGAACATTTTTTTTCTTTGACATGCACCTTAAGAGTTTGTCTAGCTATCGGTTCAGCCGTGAGATCAGCTGTCATTTGCTGAGTAGGGATATGCTTAAAGGACACGTCTCCATGTGCAACTCTGTCTCTGATTTAATGATAAGGAATGTCGATGTGCTTCATCCTGTCATGTTATTTGGGGTCTTTGGTGTAGGTCAATGCTTCCATACTATTACTATAGATGGTAATCTGCCCTACGCAGCTCTGAAGATTCTAAGATCCTGTAAGAATCACCTCAACCATATGGCCTCTTGGATGGTTGCACAGTAAGCTATGTACTCTAACTCCATAGTGGACAACGCGACGCAGACTTGCTTCTTTCTACTCCAAGAGATGATCCCACCACTTAACAAGAATGTGTATCTTGACGTTGACTCTCGATTATCTTGATCACCTACCCAATCCCCATCGCAGTAGCCTTGTAGTTTCAAATATACTCTCTAGAAGCAAAGCATGTAGTCTGCTGTCTCACGTAGGTATCGAATAATACGTTCCACTGCCTTCCAATGAGTCTGCCTTGGATTACTCTGGTAATGGCTGACTAAGAAAACTGCAAAAATAATATCAGGTCGAGTACATACCATAACGTACATCAGACTAACTATAGCACTAGCATAGGGAACACAAGCCATTTGTTCCTTCTCTTCCTTTATCTCTAGACAAAGGTCAAGATGTAATGAAGCATCATTCTCGACAGGAGTGTCAATGGGTTTGGCATTGTGCATTATGAAATTCTCAAGTATCTTCCTTATGTAAGTCTTATGGAACAAACAAAGAAGCCTCTTAGCATGATTCCTATTAATCTTAACACCAAGCACGCAATCTGCCTCACCCATATCCTTAATTTCAAAACTAAAGGAAAGCCACTTTTTAGTGGGATAATCATTTCCTTGTCATTTTCTGCTATCAATATGTCATCAACATATAGTGACAAGATAAAAAAAGCTCCTACCATGGTGTCTAACATACACACAAATATCTTTCTCAATCATCGTGAAGCCAAAATATATAATGGTTCGATGGAATCGAAGATACTACTACCTAGATGACTATTTTAGGCCGTACAAAGAGTGTTTGAGTCTTCAAACTCTGCGCTCGGCCACGCAACCCTCTTGTTGATCCATATAGATATCCTCATTCAGTGATCCATTAAGAAATGTAGTTCTGACATCCATCTGGTAGAGTTCCAAATCTAGGTGTACGACAATAGCTAGAATGAGGCGAATGGAGGCAAATCTCACTACTGGTGAGAATGTCTCCTCGTAGTCTACACTCTCTCTGGGTATAACCTTTCGCCATAAGACGGGCCTTGTATTTCTCTACATTTCTATCTGCCTTGAGCTTGACCTTTAGAACCCACATGTTTCCAATGGTCTTGTATCTAGGGGAAAGATAAACAAATCCTAGACTTGGTTCTTCTCCATGGAAGTCATTTCATCTTGCATGGAAGTCATTTCATCTTACATAGCAGTCATCCACTTTTGTGAAGTAGGTGATGATAACGCCTCCCGGTATGAACAATCTCATCATCATTGAGTGTGGCAATCATGAACGACTTACCTTCAATCGTAAAATGACAACGAGGAATATGTCCACTGAAAGTGTAGGTAGCAATGTCCTAGAGGGGGAGGGGGGGTGAATAGGTTTTAAAAACATTATTTGGAATTATGGGAAAATTAAAATCTATTAGATTATGATATTGAAGATCAATAAATATGCCAATATAAATCAAACAATAACTCACATGTTAGGGTTTCTATGCATGCAATTATAGCGAACATTAAAGGCTTAAGTAAACCAATAAACATGAGATTTATAGTGGTATGGCACTACGACATACATCCATTCCCTAGGGGAACGATTTTCAGTCCCAAGGATTTTTCTATGGCTGGTTGTTCCAAACGGCTAACCACCAACTGTTAATGAGGTTTTACCGGAAATCCTCTAACCATTACATGAGGTTTCAAAGGGATAACCACCAATCGTCTCAAGGTTTTATGGTTAACCTTCAACCATACAGTTTTTAAATAAATATAAAATCAAATGAACTACTTCAATATATTTATCAATGTAGAAGCATGTCTGGTGGCGTGAGCTCGAAGTCCCCATCTTCTCGCTCCTCTCCGTGTGGATGATGCTCCGATGAACGCTCAACGGGGGCGAGGGATTACAACCTTAGAAGTGTGTGTGTGTGTGATCTTATCTAATTGGCTCAACACATAAAGGAATGACTTTTTCTCTCAAACCTTCTTCTTCAAATCATTGGCATGGAATACCATAGCCATGTGAATGGGGAAGAAGAGGGAGAAAGGGGATTTCTCAAGCCCAAGGAGAAGCTTTATGCTCTCTGCAGTGATCTAGGGATCCAAGAGAGAAATCGGTTTTGGTTTCGCACACAATTTACATCGAATCTTATTTATAAGATTTGAAAATGCGCACTAATCGGTCAATCGAGAAATCGGTCCAGTCGACTGGTTACTTCCTAACGACTATCAATTTATATAGCATGTGCCTATCGATCGCTCGGGAGGAGCCACCAGGTCGACCAGACAAGTCGGTCGGTTGACCGGTATACCAAAGGTTTGCCAAACCCGAATTGGGGGTTTGAGTGACGAAGAAGGAAAACCGGTCGATCGGGATTGACCGAAAGCCTGCCGGTTGACTGGACCACCTAGTCGGTCGACCGAGCAGGTGTAGGTCACAGACAACAGTGAACTACTGTTATGCGACTGGCACAGGGAGTCGGTCGATTGGAATCGACCGAATGCCCCAACAGGTCGACTGGATCAAGCTGGTCGATCGATCAGACATTGGGAAACACCTTATTTACCAATTTTCTAAGGTCTATCTTCATAAAGGCCAATCATGGATGGTATTGACCACTCGTGGGCAGAACCAAGTTTTCCATACATGAGTCCGGATAACCATGGTCTGTCGAGTTTCCCTCAACTGGTAAAGGACACCCAAGCTCCCATGATGGAATGCCATTACCACTCTTACATTAAAGACATTGTTATTGAACCATGACCCGACATTGATATTATCTCATAGAAGTTGCCATCATTGGCTTAAACAAAGAACATTGTCATTTCTTTTCAACTCAAGACTCTTCCTCTCAAGAAGAAGAATGACGGATGTAAACTTGGAATCACGATTGGACAGCAGAAAACTCACAAGGGAAATCTATTCCTCGACATAATTTATGTCAAAGAAAGAATGCAAACGATTCCGCATGTTAACGCTACCATTAAGAAAATAATAATAAAACCTCGCTAAGGTTACAATAAAGAGGAATAAAAGTTAATGACTCTATTAATACGAAATATTTGACTATAGAGGATAACTAAAGTCTAAAGGAGAATCTCTATAAATAAAGGACCCTCTTCGAACGAAAAAAGGAGGTGAGAGAAAATAAGATAGAAGAAAAGAATAGCATCAGAATTCCTTTCCATCTTACTCTAGATCTAGCAAACAAGATACGGTCGGCAATCTGATTTATGTCTTGATTATCACTGACCATCTCGATCTTAACTAAATTCACCCCTACATAATTGGCGACTTCATTGGGGAAAACTTGGTCAGACATAGACAATGACCAAAGGAAAAGGAAAGGCCAAACTCGTACCTGCCCATGCTGAAATGCCATTAAAGCTCGAAGAACAAGAGACGGATGGACTGCACGGTCAATACTCATGTAATGACCCTAACCCGAAATTTATTAAATAAGTAATGTTTTGTAATTGAATTATGGATTTGGGGTCAAAATGTAATTAATAAATTAGTTCGGAAGTGTGTTATAATTAATTAAAATTTAAATTGGGCTGGAGGTTGAGTTAGACACGTGGAACATTAATTAGGTTAATGGGCTAGACTAATTAGTTTAAAGGGCTTAATAACTCAACTAATCTAATTAGTATAGTGGGCTTAAGTAATGGGCTTAATTTAAGAGAAAAACATGTGGACCTAATTATGGGTTAAGGATGTCTTAAGTAATTCATTTAATTAAATGATTAATGATTCTTCTAGAAGGATTGGTATTGGATTGGGATTAGGAAGTTGAATTGGAGAAGGAAAGGTGATATTGGCTGGTCAGTGGGAATTATAAAACGAGGGGTTAGGGTAGGAGTCGTGTATAACAAGAAGAAAGATAGTGTTTGGTTTGTGAAGAGAGAATTAGGGAGAGAAAGACGGACGGTTGTAGCTGGTTTAAGCTTGAAGGGGAAGAACACACAAAAATAGCATAATCAGGTAAGTTGTATAATCTGTAAAGTCCATTTAGGATTTCGGGGTTCATTCGTATGTATGATTATATATGTATATATGTGTGTGTGTGTGTGTGTATCTGCAAGTTCATCATCATGGTATATAAATTTGTATGCTATGGTGCGTTGACTTTGACCAATTGTGATTGGTGGGAGCACAATAGATTACCTACTGTGCATCACACATAAGCATAATCTCAAAG
>JAUPMG010000004.1:2695817-2707031 GCA_031762675.1 Pachysandra terminalis | reverse complement strand
CCTTGAAATCCATTAAGGTTTATAGCTACAGTAACCAATCCGAGTGTCTTCTACTTGGATGAATTCAGAAGTTGACAAGTGAATTCCTAAAGGTAAAGAGAGAGGACGTTCTCAAAGTTCGGGGGAAACCAGTCATTCAGGAAGTACGTCTGAAGATGGCATTCTTTCAACTTCTAAAGCCCTTTTCCACTGTGGATTTTTTTTTCGGGAAGTGAAAGTCCCAAGATATGGCTCGAAGTCAGTTCATGAGAATGAATGAAAGAGACTTCGAGCCCCAGCTGGTAAGTCGGATGCATAAAAGACAGCATTCGTGGGGAGTAAACCCAAATCTGTGTCCCCCGAAGGAGGACGGAATCTGTAGTCTTTTTGGGGTGACAAGCCCTTGACGAATTGACCTTCTCTAGGTGGTTAGCCTGGAATTCGTCTCAGGAGGAAAGGATATTCCTCCTTCGAATTCATCCTTAGTGGGAGGGAAAATACCTCCTTCGAATTGACCATCTGGAGGTGGTTAGCCTGGAAGAGACTTCCTTCAGAATTGTCCGTCGAAGTTGTCCCTAGGATATGTCCATCAAGGTTGTCCCTCGGATATGTCCGTCGAGGTTGTCCCTCGGATTTGTCCGTCTAGGTTGTCCCTCAGAAATGTCTGTCGAGGTTGTCCCTCAGAAATGTCTGTCAAGGTTGTCCCTCGGATTTGTCCGTCGAGGTTGTTCGTTGAGGTTGTCCCTCGGATTTGTCCGTCAAGGTTGTCCCTCGGTGGGAAGACATATGCCTTGTAATCCTTGAAGACAAAGTATGTAGAACAGTCCTTCGAAGTCTATGGTTGTGTGACTCCTGAGTTAGAAGGTATGGAAAGTTCCCTTGAGGATCTTTCCTTGCATAGAAATACCTTTAGAATGTAAAGGTATGGAATAAAATAACTCGAAGTCTTTTCTAGAGAGCAGATAGATGTGACTTCGAGGATCCACTGAGATCATAACTATTTGAGGAGTATTAGGGGTAGCGTGCCCCTAAATACGCCATCCAAGTAAAATGAGGTCCGTCGAGGGAAGAATAAGATTCTCATTCCCTCGAGTGCCTAGCAGGCAGTGTGTCGCGAGAACATATGCCCTTGGTCCTTTGAATACCTCAAAGAAGGGCAGACGGAACATGTTTGTTGGGTTTGGGACACGTGGCTTCCCCCCATAAGCTGGAATTTAAAAAGGTAGCTTCTTTGAGAAGCTATCGCCTTTTTTGGTGATACGAACGGTCAAATATCTCTCTATCGTTTCAAATCTTACCTTTTCACCAAACGGTTCAATCACCGTACGCAGTTGCTGACAACTGGTACGTGAAAGAAACGATTATACAGTCCTTACAGCTTTATCGAATGATTCAGTGTGTGCAGCTATACCCAAAACGCATACACGCACTTATAATCAAACGCCGCTTGTAAAGTAGACTTAAATTAACCCGCCCGATCAATAATATTCAATAAACGTAAGTTGTTAGTCTAAATACAAAATTTGGACTCATTTGACCATGAATTTCTTTGTGTGAAATGGCAAGTATGCACTCACCTTCATTTTGGGTTTTTGTCTCGAGACCCGTAAACTAGCTGACGTCATACAAAATGTTTTATTGACTATTGACCTATTTAAATTACAAAGTACCCTCGTTACAAGAGCAAATAACACAGTTGACTTCTGCTGTACAGTATTACACCTTCGCTTACGTTAGCAAGCTCTGTACCCAGCTACCTGACCCTTGCCAACCTGCCCAGCACCGGTATCCCACGGTTCCCAAGTCGGCGTCGACAATGAGCTTCCTCAAATGAGCTTCCTCAGTCAACGCAAATCCCAGAAACACAGGTATGAAAAAACTTAAAAAAAGAAGAAGAAAGAAATGGAGAGACAAACCAAAACACCTCTCCTTCACGCCTCTTCCATCATCAAACCCCAATTCTCTATCTCTTCGTCATCACTTTCTCTCTCTGCATGGGGTTCCTCCTCCTCCTATCCTTCACCACCCTCCTTTTATCCTGCGCCCTCCTCCCTCCTCTCACCTCTTCCGGCCGCCTCAACCCCGAGTTCATCTACCCAAACTTTACAGCTTCAAGCTTTCAATTCGTCGACAATTCCGGAGCTTTCTTAATCTCTCGTAATGGAACCTTCAAAGCCGCTATCTTCAACCCCGGTGGGCAATCCACCAACTTCTCCTTCTCCGTCCTCCACGCGGCATCCAACGCCATCATCTGGTCCGCCAACCGGAACTCCCCCATCTCTAACGCCGGTACCGTGACTGTCAACTTCGACGGCATCACCATCTTCGACGATAAGGCTCGTCCCAAATGGTCAACGCCGCCGTTAAAGTCAACAGTCACGGCGTTACAGCTAACGGAATCCGGTAACCTCGTCTTGCTTGATAAATTCAACGCCTCTCTCTGGGAGAGTTTTGGTTATCCGACGGACACCATTGTCATCGGTCAACGGTTACCTGTCGGGGTTTCCTTATATAGCGCTGTTTCAGATACCGACTTGTCTACCGGTGATTACCGGTTCTCGGTTACCACTGGTGATGCAGTTCTTCAATGGAATGGACTAGTATACTGGAGGTTGTCCATGGAGACTAAAGCTTACCAGAACTCAATTTCTCCGGTGACGTATATGGCCATGAACTATACCGGTCTTTATCTGTTTTCCGGTAATGGATCGGTAGTCGTGATTCAGGTGAGCTTGAACAACTTATCTCCCTCGAATTTCCGAATTGCAAAATTGACCTCCGGTGGCCAGTTTAGTATCAGGAGCCACTCTGGTAAGGACTGGACTAGCGAATTCGTCGGACCGGCCAACGACTGTCGAACTCCGGTGATCTGTGGTAGAATTGGGTTGTGTACCGTCGGATCGGATTCCGGGGTTTGTTCTTGTCCTTCTGGATTTCGTGCCAATCCACAGAATAACAAGGGTTGCTTACCACTGGATGGATCTTATTCTCTGCCTACTGCTTGTAACTCGACCGTTAATGGAAGTCCATTGCCGGTAGTTTCGTATTTGAGACTTGGATATGATGTAGCCTACTTTGCCAATAACTTTATGGCGCCGGCAAAGTATGGTTCTGATTTATCGGGTTGTGAAGATCTCTGCTCCAAGAACTGTTCTTGCTTGGGTATCTTTCATGCCAAGTCTACGGGTAATTGTTATCTGATTAAAAACCAATTGGGATCCTTTATGTCGATGACAGAAGGCGAAAATGATCGGTTGGGCTACATTAAGACTTTGTTTAACTCTTCGCAGCCAAACCCGAATGATAACAATCTTAATGTTGATGGTGATCAGAAAGGAAATTTTCCAATAGCTGCTCTGGTTCTCTTACCTTCTACTGGGTTCTTCTTGTTGATCATCCTTTTGGTTATGGGATTTCTCTGGTGCAGAAGAAGAGTAGGATACAAGACAGCAGGAATAAAATTGGATCGAGCGGACTCTTCTTCTTCGATGGAGCTTGAAGCAATCTCTATCCCAGGCTTACCTGTGAGGTTTGATTATGAGGAGCTAGAGACAGCCACTGATAATTTTAGTACACTGATTGGGTCAGGTGGGTTTGGATCAGTTTATAGGGGAACTCTGCCGGATAAGTCCCTCATGGCAGTGAAGAAGATAACCAATTTTGGTGTCCAAGGGAAGAAGGAATTCTGCACTGAGATTGCCATTATCGGAAACATTCGCCATGTTAACTTGGTCAAATTGAAAGGGTTCTGTGCCCAAGGCCGGCAACGACTGCTGGTCTATGAGTACATGAACCGTGGCTCGCTCGACCGATCTCTCTTCGGTAATGGACCAGTGTTGGAATGGCAAGAGAGGTTCGAGATTGCGCTTGGAACAGCTCGTGGGCTTGCTTATTTGCACAGCGGGTGTGAACACAAGATCATACATTGTGATGTAAAGCCAGAAAACATTCTATTGCATGATCATTTCCAGGTGAAGATCTCAGATTTCGGGCTATCCAAGCTTTTGAGCCCTGAGCAGTCTAGTTGGTTCACTACAATGAGAGGTACACGAGGGTATCTTGCGCCCGAGTGGCTGACTAACTCTGCAATTTCCGACAAGACTGATGTGTATAGCTATGGAATGGTACTACTAGAAATTGTGAGGGGAAGGAAGAATTGCTTGCAACGGATGCGGAGTCAAAGCATTGAAGATGGAAGTAGCAATGGTGGACAGTCTTCATCATCGTCATCGGCATCCGAACCTGTTTACTTCCCATTACTTGCATTGGAAATGCATGAGCAAGGTAGATATTTGGAGCTCGCAGATCCGAGGGTTGAGGGAAGAGTGACAAGTGAGGAGGTGGAGAAGCTAGTGCGTGTGGCTTTGTGCTGTGTTCATGAGGAGCCAAATCTGAGGCCAAGCATGGTTACAGTTGTTGGTATGTTGGAAGGTGGGATCCTTTTAGGTGAGCCGAGAGTAAGGTCATTGAACTTCTTGCGATTCTATGGGCGGCGATTCACCGAGGCTTCAGTTTTGGAAGGGAGCCATGGCCAGAGTGAGTCCATGTTGTACCCACAAGCAAACACATCTCACACGAGCACCACGAGTGGTTCACATGCCTCTCTTTCTTACATCTCGTCGCAGCAGGTTTCGGGCCCAAGGTAATGCGAAAGGCCGGTGTTTTTGCGGCTTGTGTAAAAGTGTTTATCAAGAGTCAATGGATAAATACATGAATATGTATTTGTATTTGAGAGTTCTTTTGTTTTTTTGGCTATTGTATTCATTTTCTATTTGAACTGTATTAGATGATTGTAAAGGGGCTTGGAAGGATCTGCTTGAGAGAGTAGAAACTCCAAATCAAGCTTCTTCTGGGGTCTATCTAGCATCCTTAAGACCTGTTGCATGATTTGGTTGTAAATAAGCTTGTAATTTTAAGTGTTAGGGATCGTGCTTTCAATTTTGGAATATTGTAGTTTGTTTTATGTGTAATGGTTTTGTGGTTGGAAGAAACTGTAATTGATTTACTCATTAGGATCTTGAACTTCCTTTTGTGGGGTTACTCTGGGATTTTAATTCATGGCTTCTGCATTACAAGTCAGTGGTATTTTAGTTGAATTAATGATCCTTCCCTGTGGTTCCTATAGTCTTGGATTACCCGATTCCCCCAAAACATGCATGGATCCATTAAGATGTACAAATCGTCCGGCACGATAAGGCTAACGCCTATCAGGGCTGTGCCTAATTTTGGGCCCCCAAGCCCGGCATGGCACGGGAACGGTTATTATCGTGTTGGGCCGGCCGTGCTTAATTTTGGGCCCCCAAGCCCAGCATGGCACGAGGAACGGTTATTATCGTGTCGAGCCGGATTGGGTCATGCTTTTGTCTATAATATTAACCGAACTGATTTAAATCAAATTATAGTCTATATATGTATTATATTTGATATATATTATATATAATATAAGATATAAAATGCAATTCTAAAAAATATTGTATTATTTGGATCTAACCCGACCCAAACCATAGCAGAGGAAGAAGAGACGAGATGTCAGGGGCGATAAAGTACCCCTCTCTCTCTCTCTCTCTCTCTCGCTTGGATTTGGAAGGAAATCTGTAACTTGGAAGTTGTCAAATGAAATTGAAACCATCGTTTTGAATTAACATTCATGAATTTTATATTACAGTTGGTTTAGAACTACAATTAACTCTCAAATAGAACTTCCTTGGATTTTCTTTAGTGCTTAGATTTATTATATTGTTTTGGATTAATTGTCTACTGAGAAATCAAAGGATTGAATTAATCGAGACTCTTTTTATATTTCTCAACTCTGTAGTAGCATTTGTATTTGGTTATTTAGTTGAATGGATTACTCAAAGAAGTTCCAAGTCCCCTCGGTTTGTTACTGAACTGAGGATTTATGGATGTTATCACAAGTATGGGAATAGGGCTGTCAACGTGCCGACCTAGCTCGTATGAGCCGAGCTTGAGCTCAATATTTAGACGCACGAGTCGAGTCTAAGCCCAAAAACTGCTTCTTTATATAAACGAGCTTGAGCCAAGTTTGGGTAGACTCGGCTCAATCATATATAATATATAAATTTATGTATCATATGTATTATATATATTAAATACAAAATTAATAACTCCTGTAAACACGAGTCAATGTTTAAGTCAAATACTTAGCTATTGGTATTTGATTTAAATACAAAATTAATGACTTGTGTAAACACGAGCCAAGTTTAAGCCAAATTCTTAGTTAGCTATTTGATTTAAATACAAAACTAATGATTCGTGTATACACAAGCCGAGTTTAAGTCAAATTCTTAGTTATTGGTATTTGATTTAAATACAAAATTAATGACTCGTGTAAACACGAACTGAGTTTAAGTCAAATTTTTAGTTAGGTATTTGATTTAAATACAAAATTAATGACTCGTGTAAACACGAGCCAAGTTTAAGTCAAATTCTTAGTTATTAGTCTTTGATTTAAATACAAAATTAATGACTTGTGTGAACACGAGCCAAGCTTTCACGAGCCGAGCCTGGGCCTTAAAAAATTAGCGAGCTTGAGCCCGAAAAAAATTTCTGAGCTTGAGCTGGGCCTGAGCTTGATCCAAATTTTACGAGCCCAAGCTGAGCTGGACAAAGCTCTAGGCCTGTCAATGGATCGGATCATGATCCGAATCCATTTCAATTATAGCGGATTCGGTAAGATATTTTCGATCCGAAATCCGATTAAGATCCAAATCTGAAAAGTCCGATTATAATCGAATCGAATATGGATCTATATAAATCCGATTTGATTATATATTTAAAACCCATGTATTCTTATTTTGTATAATGTATCACATATTATCATTATTTGTGATTAGTGTGTCACGAAATAGCAAATCTATTCAGTGACATGCAATACTTCTATACACTATAGCTACATGGTATCATTTCTAAACAAAACAAAAAACCCTAATTTTGTTCTCTCTTTCAGACTTGATATTCCGAATCGTATGAACAGGACAGTAGGAGAGATCCAAGCAGAAGAAAATAAAAGACAAACAAAACATGGGTGGTCTTCTACGGGTAGCATCAACACCCCAATCAAACTCCTCTTCTGCTTCTTTACACTACCCAAAAACCTAAGCTATTATTTTCTCCTTCAATCGTCCTACCCAGATCTCATCTTTTTCTGCACTATCTGAAAACCTAATCTATTATTTTCTCCTTAAATCATCCTACCTAGATATCATTTTTCAGCAATCAATTGAAACCCTAGCCTTTTTCAATTCCAAGTTCCAACATTAGTCGATTCAACCCAAACTTATTGTTTTTCTTCAACCGACTCAACTACGAAAACATCAACTCCAGATTGATCTTCTCTATCAACCAAAATTATCAAAATCCCTGTTTTATCTTCTCCGTTCTTTAAATATGTTTCTAATTTTTAATTTCAATTTATCAGTTGTAGTTTTAGTCTTTGGCTACAACCATTGTCCGGATTGTCCATCCTTAGCAATCGAATCGGATTTCAGATTTGGATATCGGATTCTAATTGAATTCGAATATATTCAAATGTAATTAATGAAGATCCATCGGATTCGAATTTGAATTCGGATTCAGCGAAATCCGCTTCAAATCCAAGCCATTTAAGGCCTACAAAGCTCGACTCGGCTTGTTTACAGCCCTATATGGGGATTTATAATATTTTCATTACTTTTTTCTGAAATTTTCTACAACCTATATATGTTAAGTAATCATCTCTGACTAGTTTTAAAATGAGGGAAAAACCTCCACATATCTGGAGGTCTTGATACTTCATGTTATACTGGGTTGATTTCAAAAGTGAATATAAATTGTTGAAAATTCTAAAATACTACTTAAAAATGACATATAAAATGAAGGATAGAATGTTAAGTACTTTACTCCATATAATTGAGATTGATACCAATATTAGCGGTTTTTCGAAATATAATTTTAAATTTAGAGAGCAAAGGAACATTAGGAAGAGTTGTATCTTGGGGTCATCATAAAAGGAATAAGAAATTGTAGAAGTTTATCTTCTTTTCATTGAATACTTTACTGATTTGTATGAGGAACTTGAACATGCTCATTTTCTATTAACCGGTCTTGTATCCCCCATAGTTGCCTCTGTTGATAATGATAGCTTACTTATGCCGTTTTCTGAAGTTGATATTCTTGTGGTTGTTAATCAACTTGGTCAACTGAAATCCCCTGGTCCTGATGGATTTCAAGGGATATTTTACAAAACAATTTGGGATGTAATTGGCATTGATGTTGTTTCGACAGTTCTGGACTTCTTTAGAACTGGAATCCTTGATGATAACATTAATCATACTCATATTGCCCTCATTCCAAAGGTTCCTAATCCTAGATTTGCCCATGAATTCAGACCTATCAGTCTTTGTAATTAAATTTATAAAATCATTGCTAGACATATGGTGAACCGTACGAGACCTATTATGTCAAAACTGGTAGGTCCTAATCAGAGTGCGATATTTGTGCCTAAAAGATCAATTCATGATAATATTGCTTTAGCACATGAGATTATTCATACAGTTAATCATAAGAAAAAATGTCAACAAGGATTGTTTGCATTAAAGATTGACCTTAGTAAGGCTTATGATAAGATTCGTTGGACTTTCATAGAAAAAATGCTTTCTTTGTTAGGTTTTGACCCTTTCTGACTAAGGCTTCTTATGACTTGTATTTCTATTGTTTCTTACAGTATTCTTCTCAACGGGTCTCCTGTTGGCCTTATTAATCCCAAGAGGGGCTTGAGACAGGGAGACCCCTTGTCTCCCTATATTTTCATCAGGACTCAACAGGTCCTATCCTTGGCATTAGAAAAAGCTTTATCTCTTAATCTTATTCATGGGATCAAGATAAGTCCTAATAGTCCTGCTATTTCACATTTAATGTATGCAGATGACCTCCTTATTTTTGGTAGAACTAAGGAAGCTGAATGTGTTACTATTAGGGACATCATATACCAATTTTGCTCTGAAGTAGGTCACTCCATTATTCTACTACATCTTCTGTTTTCTCTAGCCCCAATCTTTCTAGATGTAATAATAGAAGATTAACTAGGACTTTTGGAGTTTCTTGGAAAGTTGAATTTAAAACCTATCTTGGTTCTCCTTCTTTCTTTGGTTGTATCTCAAAAAATTACGTTGTCGATTTAATTTCTAAGGTTAGTTCAAGGTTAAATGGTTGGAAATCAAAATTTCTCAACCAAGCAGGGAAATGTACCTTAATCAACTTTGTACTTGCAGGCCAACCTCTTCACCTAATGTCCACTCTTAAAATCCCTATCTCTGTTATTAATTGGCTAGATAATGCTGCTAGGGATTTCCTTCAGAAAAAACATGGTGGTGATCATACCCTACATACCATCTGTTGGGATGCTATTTGTAAGCCTAAATGTATTGGTGGGCTTAACATAAAAAAGCCTCGAGAATTTAATGATGCTCTTCTAGCTAAAAGAGTCTGGCTTTGTATGCTGATCCTGAGTCCCTTTGGTCGAAAGCTGTTTCAGCTAAATACATCAAAAATAAAGATATTCATTCTATAACCCCTAAGAATTCAGACTCTATCATGTGGAAAAGCTTCTGCAAAGCCAGGCATATTGTGTTGAAAGGTTCAGGTTGGATTATTGCTAAAGGTCTAGATATCCTCATCAAGGACCCTAACTGGTATGTATACAAAGGTCAGTCATCTCTTCTTGTCCTTCCACTTCATTTATCTGTTGTTGCAGATTTAATTGATCCACTGACTAACTCCTGGAATTCTAGTATTATTGAGAGCTGGTGGCCTCCTGATATTACTGATATAATCAAAGCAATACATCTTCATCCTAGTGCTCTTCATGATAAATCATCTGGGCTCCAATCTCTTCTGGTATGTTTTCAGTTGCATCAGCTTATAACTTATTGTTTAATTACCCAATCCAAACCCAAGATAAAATCTGGCTCAAATTATGGCATCTCCCTTGTGCGCATAAGGTAAAATTCTTCATTTGGAAATATTTAAAAAATGGTATTCCAACTTATGATCTCTTGAATTGTAGATTAAATACTTGTTTGGAGTTATGTGTTCATTGTAAACAATCTTATGAATCCCCTATGCACTTGCTTTCTAACTGTGAATTTGCTAAAGCCTTGTGATTTTCTTGTTCAGGTAATAGGAACGATTATCTATAAAATGTCAATTCGGTTTTGGAGTGGTTATTTCCTTTATTCCGTGATACTAAACTTACATTTCCACCTCATTTACTGAATATTGCTGCTACTTCTGAAAATTATATTTGGGCAATTTGGCTTTCACGTAATAATACAATCTTTGAATCTACTCCTTCTATTCATTCCACATTAAGGAAATTTCTTACTTTACAGGAAGACACAAGAACCCTTCTAAATACTAAAGCCAAATTGCATGAGACTTCTCCAAAGAAGAATCTCATCTTTGTGAAATGGATTCGCCCAAGTTTTGGAGTTATCAAGATTAATGTGGATGGTGTTGGTAGAAGAAAACCTGGTAGAGCTGTTGTGGGTGCTATTTGCAGAGATGATTCTGACAGTTACATTTGTGCAACTGCTTTCTACATTGGAATAACTGATTCACTTATTGCTGAAGCTTTTGCCTTGAAAGAAGGCCTTACTTTGGCGATTCACTATGGATTTCAAAGTATCATTGTGGACTGTGACTGTTCTTCACTGATCTCGATCATTCGCAAGCCTATTGAAGAATCCCCCTGGAAACTACAATCTCTTATTTTTGAGATCTCCTCTCTTTGTTTTAGTTTTTCTTCTATTAGCTTCAATTGTATATTTCGGGAAGCAAACTTAGTTGTTGACACTCTTGCTAACCTTGCTCTAGATTTCTTCTCTTGTACTTGGATTGGTTCCTCCCGAGTTTAGTTGCCACTCTCTTGCAGATGACCTTATGGGTAGAAATACTCCTCGTTGGACATTTTAATCTCTTTATATATATATGGGAAGGCACGGCTCAAGAGGCAAGACCTTCGAGATCTATTGTTAGACCGCGGATTGTCATATCATAACCCAAGATAATAACTAAAGTAAAACTAAATCTCATTTTATTCAATAACAACTTTCAGAATGCGCCTTCCAATACTTATTTAAGATGAAATAAAATCTCTTTGTGGCCTTAGCCTTACAATAACCCACTTCAACATAGAATAAAAATGAAAAGAAACTAACTAACTTCCAAACTTCACTG
>JAUPMG010000004.1:2666938-2678008 GCA_031762675.1 Pachysandra terminalis | reverse complement strand
ATGTAACCCCCCCCCCCCCTTAATTACACAAAGACCCCTAAACTAAATAAGTTGTTTATATTAAATCCTACATTTAATAAGTCACATAATAATAATACACATAAGCACAAATTGAAATCACATAATAATATAAATAAATAGGCTAACTACTGATAGAGGGTTTAGGTCATTACAACCTTCTCCTCGACTGAGTTTCTTGAAGCTTTTCCATTGCAACTTTTCTTTGAATTCTTTTTTTTTTTTTTGGTAAAAACTTTTCTTTGGATTCTCTTCTTCATTTGCTGGTACCATATCCTCTTCTTCTTGTTTATTCACTATTTTAAGGGAAAGCTTTTTTTTGGTAAGGTACGTCTTCCTCTATCCCTTTTCTCCTTTTCTCTCCTCGCTAGTTGTGTCTTGAACTATACCTGTTTGCCGAAGATCCGGTGCGATTTATTTGGTGCGATATTTCCTGTGGTTCCAATCTCATGACGTCACATACACAACAAGAAGGAAAGGTAACCGATTATTCCAATTAAGGTGGATGTCAGGGTTTTAAATGGATGTTCCGTTGTGCTTTTGTGGCGTCACGTGATTGGTACAGCAAGAAATATAGAACCAAAATATTGCAGACGATTTCAACTCCTTTGTTTGTTGCATGATGCGGTTGTTTTGTCGTCTTATATTACCTTGATTTTGCATATTTTCAACTTTGTTTTCTTCTCTAGTGTGTTTCACTTTATTTCACGTTCAGAATTTTCCCGTAACTTCCGATCATTGTGTAACATACGTACTATCAACTTATAAATATATGAACTGCTATATAAAATTTGAACTACCACTCCGCAGGGTCAAAATACATTTAAATGTAAAAGACATTGAAACAATTAAAAATGCAAAATTCAATCAAATATAAGACAACAATGAGTATCAACTTCCAAGTAGTGTCGTCCCCAGTGGTGCAACTCAAATTCGGTTTAAACCAAAACCAAACCAATCCATTTGACTTTGGTTCGGTTTGGGTTGAGATTTCATACATAATGATTTGGTTATGGTTTAAAAAAATCTAAACCGAATTAGTTTGATTTGATTTTAGGTTGAGCTCTCAGTTAAACCAAACCAACCCGAAATCCAAATTGAATTGAACCGAACCAAATTGAATTCAATTTATTCTATATGCCCAGTACCCGCACATGGGCTGCAGGGCACGCCCCAAGCATGCATGGGGCTGTCGCGCACGCCCCACGTACAGGCTGTTGCGCGCGCCCCAACATTGTGTATAGTAAATAATCCCACATCGGTTGGGGATGAAATCATTCTCCAACCAATGCAATATAAGTAGAAGTTTTGCATTGCCTTTGAGGTAAGTTGCTCATTAATGTTGTTATGGCTTAAGGAAGTAAACCGGACCGATTCAACCATTAGTCTAATTTGTTTAAAAATTATAATTTGAGTTTTATTATTATTTTTAAAATAGAAGTATATGCGGGCTTGGGATCAGAAATTAAGAGCACGGGCTGACTTGGTCAAATATCTAAAGCCTGAAGCTTGGGGTCAAACCAAACCAAACCGAAACAACAATTCAGTTTGGTTCGGTTTGGGTTTCGATTATTTTAATTTAACTCGGTTTAGTTTTGGGTTTTTCAATTCAGTTTTGGGTTGGTGTCATTACATCTCGGTTTGGTCTTGGGTTGAAGTTAACCAAACCAAACCGAACCGAGTTGCACCCCCTATCAACGAACTGATTACAATTCGGATCAGTCTAGATTATTCAAACAGAAATTTCTAAAGGCACCCCTATTTCGACCAAAATCCGATCGGATTTTGTTAAAAAAAATTCATATTCTATAGAATCTAAAAGAGAATCCGAATAAATCTTATTTTAATTTGAATCTGAACCATCAAACCAGGCAAGCGTAGGATTGTGGGTCAACCACCAAACGAACCAACTTGTTTCTTAATGAGATAAGAGTTTTATATAAAGCACCAACTGGGGAAGAGTTTCTTTCTCAGCCAATGTGGGACTAAACGAAACTGCACAGCCGGTGCTCTTTTAGATGGAATGCAGGTCGGATTTGAATCTAAATCTCTACCCATTGACAGCCTTAGATTCATCAACATGCATGGAGTTAGAACTATGCAAAAAATATGTTTTTTACAATGGGAAAGAAATATTCAACAACACTATAGGCGGTTTTATTCATTGTTTTTCTCCTTGGTTGAGCTTGAATCCATGGACTTTAATGCATTGGCCTTCTCTATTTGACAAACTATGTCTTTTACCCTCTAATTGTGTGTTTGGTCCTTGTGATTGTATAGGACTTGAAGAGTTTTGGAATAGTGAGCAACTTCTCAAGTACAGGTCCAAAGCAGGTTAACTTTTACATGTTCCTGTTAAGAAGAAAACATTTCAAGTCAGGAATAACCAAAAGCAGCATGCTACCCTTAACATATTTCTTCAAGTCTTTAGTGAAGCTGCAATATAACCACTACATAAATTAGAACACAATAGTACAAAGCAAGTCTTTTAGTGAAGCTGCAGGAAAATAATGTTGACTCTGACTTTTCTAAATCTGAAATATATTGAGCACTAAAGTTGATCTGATATTTTCAGATGTTGTTAGGGTATTTTTTTTTTTTTTTTTTTTTTAAAGATGCCAAGCAATGTAACATACAAAGTGTTCACACAAAGATCAATTACTTTCATCAATTTAATTTGCTAAATCTTTATCTTTATATTAATTTCTGTGAAATAATATTTGTGTTTTCAAGATCACTGTTTGAATAGTCATTTTCTTCTATTATGAACAGTGAACCTTAGAACAAGTGTGAAGTGAAACTCAAGAAGGATCTGATTTGGAAAGGGGCATGAAGTGCAACTCTAAAAGGATCTGATCTAGAAAGCTGATGGAGCATTGATGATGTCATAATTAGCACCTAACTAGGAAAATTAAGACAATTCTATAGATATTCAAAAAAAAAATAAAAAATACACAATACAGAAACAAACAAGTTATGTATTGGATATAGGCACATATAGTGAAAATCCTATAAATATTGAAAAACATTTGTGTGTAGCTTGGTCACTTGACACAATTTCCATACACTTCATTTTGGATTCAACTATAACTCCAAACCCATGAACATTTTTATGTAGTTATTGCTTTCTTAAGTTTGTATATCCATTTCGATGCCTCTCGCTGTCTTCATGACCAAAGAATCAAGAAAAGAATTTTATAGTTCTATCATGAATTTTCTATAAGTATATGATGTATTACATTTAAAAGTTTGAATCACCTGATTATATGAAGAGAAAGAAGGCTTCTCCTGTTCCAACGAATTGCCTCAAGTTTGCTGGATTCAATTACTTTATGGTTTAGACCAGCAAGGTATCAAAAACAATTTCTGAAGGTCAAAGATTAACACATAGGAGAACAGGGGCCAAAGTCTCCAGAACACGGCAATGGTCTCAGTTCATATGCAACTGAGCCTAAGAAATCTGGATGTTCTCTAAGAAATAACATACATGTAACTCAATTCTCAGAATGTATAAATGCCTTCACAATTTGGCATCAACCATTTGTGTATTCTACTGCTCATTTTGGATAGGCAAAGGATCAACTACTTGATACTAGGGGTACTGGCTTGAGTGAAGTATCTTTTCGTGCAAGTCAGGGCTAGAAGTTTATATAATTCAAAAACCATGTCTATAAAACCCAATTCCTCAATAGAATACCAACTTTCTAATTTCAGATACAGCACAGAACCACCAAGCGTCTCAAGCTCTGGTCAAAATCAACCATTTTACATTTTGAGAATCAACGAGTTTGTGAAGTTAAGAATAACCACTCCAAGAAAGGAGCTTTATTGCATAAATTTTATGACATTTAAGATGGAATGAGAGTTTGGACACTGGAAAGAGGATGGAAGTTAACAAAGTTAGGGAACGAAAGTGACGTTAAAACAGAAGGGAAGACAGCATGGCGGTGTTTGGAAAGGAAGGCCAGAAACTTGCATGGCATGATTTAGAAGACTTGAACAAAAGACCAAGGGTAGAATAGGGATGACGAAGAAGAAACATAAGGGCATAAGGGTATAAAAAATTTGAAACACATCAAATTCCTTTTTTAACACAAGGGTGTGTGTGTGAGAACATGAAGCCAATGATTTTAGAGAAGTAAATAACCATTCAGCATGTTCTCTTTACAATGATCAGTAATTCAGGTAACAAAAATACAGTTGAGACATTATAGAACTTTACATTTGGTCAATGAGCTACCCCAATAAACATGCACAAACAGGGAGGGAAAGAATTGGGTAATGAAAGTGCTTACATAGACTCACGATGGCAGGCTTGAACTTCATCATCCAGGCAAAGACCCATCACAGTATAGCACAAATCAGGGCTGAATGAACATGGCTTGACCTCAGGCCATGTCAGTTGAAAGATTACAACATAATCACCAGGGATAAGAGTGTAACAGTGCAAATGCAATTGGGAAGGTATTATGCATCAGATTTGTACCTCCATATCACCTTTGCACTCACATAGGTTCATGTACATTGCCAAATAGCTTGTAAGATAGATGAATGATCGGTCTGTATCTGCTACTCATAATTCTTTTCCCACACCGGTACTGAGTATATCAAAGTACCCAAGGCAAAGGAGGGAATTATTGTAATTGTGGCATATACGTATCCCCTCCACGGGTGCTTGCTCTGTCTCATTGCATGGAACTCAGCAATGAAAGTAGAAACAGTGCTCAGACACCCCAAAAATCCCAATTGGATACCATTTGCAACAGTATCACACCTCTTGGTATTCACCTGCACCAGACCGATTTAACTTGTTCAGAATCCAATCAACCTCGAGTGCTTTTAAGAGTAAAAAAGCACAAGGATTAAAATTTGCCAGAGATCATGTGTAAGAGCTGGGGCATTCTTGTAATGGACAGTTAAGAGATTAATAAAAACAGATATACAAGTTTGTGTATGTTGTGAATGTAATTGTGTTAGTGTTCATGCATGTATGAATTGACACTGATATGGTGATAAGTTCCTACGACCATAGAAATCCGTCTTGGTGCATAAACAGGTTTACTGGCATTAGATGCTATAGTCAAAGTCTAAGCCTTACTGCTTTCTTCACTGTTGCTAGCATGGCCATGATACAAGCTGCTGATACATTGGCAAGTAGGGTCCCAAAAGGCACCCACTTCATTGCGCCTTTTGGTCCTAAACCCCGTCCATTGAGTCATGCTAAGAACCACCTGACCCACACACCAGGTGGTGCAACCACGCAAGCCAACCACAGCTGAGCATTGCTGATGCCACCATCAAACTGTTCTTTCAGCAATGCCCCACTGACACCCCAAAACATGCCTAGAATCATCATTAACACCACCATAACAACCAAGTGCCGCCTGCAGCTGTTCAGCCTCCAGTGACTGCTTGCACTGGAGATATCAATTCTCAGATTTCTGATGAGAAGCCACCTAAATCCCTTGGCTGTCTCAATCCCTAGAATTATGGAATAAGCTGCAAGGAACAGTCCTGCAAAGAAACCAAGGTGAAGCAATCTCAATTTGAACTTTGATAAAGTTTACGAGAAAGAATCCACATCCTCCATCATTGGAGAGTTACAATGTTTATACTAAAAAAAAACAAAAAAATCTAAATTACTGATTGTAAATTCTTCAAAAATGAAATATTACCTATTATAAAGCCAAGCACAGTAAACACTGAGGTCAAGCATTTTTTGATTCCAACCACTGAAAGTTGTAAGGCTTCCCAAGTATCCGGTTGACAATCCAATGGCTAGAAGATCTGAAACACGGCATATGTCTCCTTTGAACACGACACCCAACCAGCAGCCCATCAAGAAAGAACCTACCTAAAAAAGATTATATCACAATATGTAGGAAATGATCTCGAACTAGAAGAATGATCTTTTAGTATAATCTCAAACCAAATTCTGCTGAAGATTGATGATAAATAAAAAGGCATTGCCACCCCCTATGAAGAGCATTGTTTTTTGTTCTTTTTTCCCTTTCTCTTTTACTAGGTAACAGGTCTCATATAGTAATTTGAATTTGTTGATACTAATAAAGGGCACGTGCTATGCACATGGTAACTTGGATGTATCAATCTTTTAAAACAAATTATTTTTATTAATGTTTTAAAATTTAATTACATAATTATAAATAAAAAATGAATTTATTTAGTAAGAATTATTGAAAATAAATACATTAGAAAGATTTCAATGAGGGATTTATCATGAATCTTTTACTCAAAAGTAATATATAGACTAAAATTTATTATCCTTCAATAATTCTTAAATTGAAAAAAATTAGTATCCTTAAAATGTTGGGAGGTGGTTATTTAATAGAAGATTTAGTCACACTGTCTTTGATTCAAATCATGAATAAAAGGATTGTTTTTCCTTTTCTAAAGTGTACTGTTACTATTTTAACAAAGTGGCTGCTTTGAAAGAAATGGGCCAGTCCATCACTAACAACAAGTTCTAGACTTCTCGTTATAATAATGTATGAAGTGTGCATATATATATATATATATATAGAGAGAGAGAGAGAGAGAGAGAGAGAGAGACCATATTAGAGGGAAGATCAAGGTACAGAATGCTCTGGTCATTTGTCACACCAACAATGCTAGGACCAAACAACTTTTGCAGTAAATACCTCGTCAAAACCTACAAAATTTAATATGTAGTAGGTAAGCATCTAAAAATATATGAAAACTATAGTTTGAACTGAAATTTTCAGTTACTCAGATATGTACAGATTGGCAGCCAAGAATTCCAAGCTCAAACTTTCTCAGTATTCAAATAACCTATAACAGTGCCCAAACATCACAAGGAGACAGCATTTTAACTTCGACACTCAAACAAATTGAAGGGATTTCAAGCAGTTGCCTAATAGTACTGATGTGAGAAGACACAACAAATGCCAAAAACCATAAATATTTGTTGCTTACATCATAACAATGAGAACAATTAAAAACAAGGCAACAGTGGTAGTAGCAGTAGTGCTGTTCTTCCTCTCATTTTGTTTTCTTGGTTTTGTTGGTTGTTGCTGCTGTTATTGTTATTTTAAAATAACAATAGCAAAGTAACAGTACCATACTATTATTGTCGTTTTTCGTCATTACCAGTAACACGTGAGAGGTTTTTCTTTGATAATCTGAAAAATGAAATGGATCCTCAAGACTGACAATAGTATGTGTTGGTTAATTCTCCACTGTGCTACACAACCATTTAAGGCTTTTCGGCATCAATGCACATCTTATCCTACCTATAAAGGCACTGTTAAAAGAACAGGAGAAGTCAACCTGATCAGATGGTGGGTTCTAGATCATCACTTACTTGAAAATGATTTTGTAGAGAACGAAAAAAGTCAAGCTATAGATCTATCATGAATTCTTGAATATATTTGACCATTCAAACTGCAAGATCACATAAAAAAGTGCCCCTCTCAGTGACTCCCTTCTAGCCAAAAACGCTTCACAACTACTTCAACCTGAAAACTATTGTGGGGATCAATGATGAAATCAGTGATTTGGAAAGCCAAAGAGGCTCTTAACCTAGGTCTCAGATGGCAAATCAGAAGTGGAATGTCTGTGAACTCATAGGATGACTTGTGGATCTCAACCTAAATGAAAAAAACTCAATCCACCATTCACAAAACACTCCTGCCCCATCTACAGTCGCTTCTTCCATTCAACCCAACCCCCAAAGATGGGACATTCACCAGCTGGAGCAATACTGGCCACAATCCACATTGAAATGAAACATAGGTCTCCCTCTTCCAACAGAGCCTCAACCTGATCAGTTCATTTCGTGACCTACTTCGAGTGACCAATATTGGGTCAGTTCAGCCGATAGCCTGCAAATTCTCAGAACTGTTCTATTCACTAAAAGGACAAAGAAATGCTTCCTACCCAAAAACAAAAGATGGCAGAAAATTTGGAATCTTCCATGCCTTCAAAACCTTCTTCATTTCTGCAGGAAACTAGTTCACAACAGGCTTTCAGTTGGAGCTTATTTGAATGGAAGAATGCCACAGATAAATCATAATTGTCCAATTTGTTTAGAAGACACTGATAATGTCTTATCCATTGCGCAACAAATCTGGGCAGCAACTTTTAACCCCATCAACCCTTTCTCTATTCCTGGCTTGCCTTGCACTCAATGGTTGTCTCGAGTTTTTAACTCATAAAATCCATGACACCCAACTTCATCTATAGTAGCTTGTCAATAAAAATTATACGTTGATATATAATACAGAAACATTATGTACTTATCTTTCGATCCAAAATCCCAGACGTTACAAAGGCTGTCACGAAAATCAATTTATTAACCGATGAATTTGGCAGAACTCATCCCCAACTGGAGGGCAATCGATTACCAGCCTTAACTGATACAATTTGTTGGATGACTCCACCAGTCAACCACCTCAAAATAAATGTGGATTAGTTGAGTTCATCACGGATTGGGATCGGAGGGAGCTTTTTGCATCATCAGAATCTTCACTTTTCAAGCTGGATTTGCTATTCACTTGGGCAACATTACAGCACCAGTATCAGGGGCAACAACAGTCAAAGATCACAGATTTGCATTGCAGCTGGGTTACAGTCAAAATCATCCTCAAAGGAGACTCTTACAACACTCTTCAGTAACTCAAAGCTCCATACAGTAATACCAAGGTGGCTCAAGGTTCTTGTTACTGATGCTTGCAATCTCATGATGGGGTTCAGCTAAATCAAGATAAATCATGTCCGTAAAGAATTAAACTAAGCAGCAGACATGCTTGCTTATTTTGGTAATGATGTTGATACTTCTTTTGGATAAAGCGACTCCCTTGTTTTCTTATAGACATACTATCATAAGACATAACAGACAAGATATCCTAGGAGTACTCCAAAACTATGTTTTTCTTAGTGTAATCACCATTTCCTTCTTATATCACTGGCACCCCTAACGTCACCATTCAAACAGATCCTGAACACCTTAAAACCACAGTAAAGCAGTTTACCACAGCTCTCTCTGCTTTTATTTTCTTCTGTTTCATTTTGTTTCTCTGAAGTCACTTGATAAGCAAACTGGAAAATTTGCTGACCCTAATTAAAAAACCATATTACCATAAAGTAGCATCAATGAGCTGGCACTTGGCTCAAGATTATTCTGTCCACGTAGCCACGAAAAGAGAAAGAAAATAACATATATGGCAAATGATTATGTAGGGAAAAAGTTAGTTATCAAACAGTTTTAGATAACTCTATTTTAACCATGTAATCAAGAAACCTTGGTTTGGATGGTCAAAACAAAACTCCAATCTATTGTTAGAACAAATATAAATTTCTAAAATTCATAACTTTTTTAAACGTAAAGATCCATGTGATGTTAATCCACCTGAACAACATCCGACAAGGTTATAACGTGGAACAATTCAGCAGGCTCAGTTCAATTAATTGTATGTTCAGGTCCATACTTGTTAATTGGGTCATACCCATGGATTCTCCAGCAAACCCAATAATTTGGGTCCTTTTTAGGTTAAGATTTTATTATTATTTGTTAGAGTTTTACTAGGAAAGTAGTTAGAATTAGAATTATCTTTAAAATTCGTGCTAAAATTTTAATAGGATAATATTTCTTGTTTTAGAAGTTGTCTTCTTGGATGTATTTTAGTGTTTTTAGGTCTCTTCAAGTATATGTATTAGATTATGACTCTTTTTTATATAATTAGGGTTTAGGAATAAGTCTATATAAAAGCTTTATTATGGATATAAAAAAGAAGACAAGAATTGAATAGAATTTTGAACATTATGTATGTTGAGGTGTTATTCCTCTTATTTCCCCAGTGATTGGATACCCTAGGCTCCAGAGATTGGAAAGTGTGAAGCCTCTAGGTGTGATTTCTTTACTAACCCTTACTTCAGATTGGTGTGGCAGTGAGATTCTTTCAGATTATCCTTCTTCCTTTATTCTTTTTTATTTATTTTATTTGAAGATCTACCTGTTGTCCTGCATCAGGTTAGCTCTCTTCTTTCATGCAATTCTGATTCTTCAACCTTAATTACCTAGAAGTTTTCTCCTTATTTCTCTTGACCTTTACTTGTCAGTTCTGGGTTTTAAATTGAAACAATTATGGGTTCAGTCAGGGTGGAACTTTTTGAATTCCACAGCTTTCTTTTTCAGGTTCACACACTTCAGTATCCCGGTTTCCATATGCTATCGATTAGGGATCAAGCTTTTTATTTTTCTTTTGGTTGCAGAAGTGGCTCAAGTTTTATCTAGTTTCATTGGAATTTGGATAGATCTATCGGTGGAATTTGCATCTTTTCTGGATGTGATGGTAATTTCCTTCAGCAATTTCTTGTTATCGAAAGGATCTGACTGCATCTTCAGACTATCAACACAAAACTCTGTTTCTCTCTTTCATTCATAGAAAATAAATGGATGAAAAGCCAAGAAAAACTTCTAAAAGGAAAGAAAATTCCAACTCATAAAATCCTAACAATACAGTAAAAGATAATTAACAAAAACCTGTTTCAGAATGAGAGAAAGATAGCATATATTTATGAATCTGAATCTAAATGGAGAAGGAAAGAATATGGTCTGAGATATGTTACTTGAAGACAAAATAAGAAAAGAATGGTTGAAGTGAAAAATAAAAAAAATAAAAAATAGAGGGCTTTTGGCTTCGGAAACCCGTAGAAGAAGCCATTGTTAGTGTTTTGAATGTTACAAAATTTGAAAAAGAGAGATACAGAGACATATGATGGGTAAGAGAGACTCCTTTCTGTTTCTTGTTTTGTTTTTCTTACCCTTTTCTTGAAAGAAAAAGAACTGGTTTATGTAGGAATTATATTTTGGTCTTTATCTACCATGAATGTTGAAGGCAACGATATGCGAGTAAGAAAGGAAAGAACAAGTAGATAGACAATCGTTGATGTGTACAGAGATGTGGAAAGATGGCTAGAGTATTAGACTCATGGAAGGAAATTGGAGATAGACTTAAAATAAAGAGTTGTAGTCGATAAAGAACCATTTGATTCTGTGAGACAAGAGACATG
>JAUPMG010000004.1:2637419-2655828 GCA_031762675.1 Pachysandra terminalis | reverse complement strand
AAAGAAATAAAATAAAAAAAGCTAAATTGGCCAAACAAATATTGAACTGTGGTTCAAACCTGCAACTCCCCAGCGGAGTCGCCAGTTGTGATCACCCCCGGGTCGGGCGGACCCTTGGTCGATCAGGTTGAAATGGAGTCACTACCATCTAATGAGTTAGGGTGTGAATGGTCACCCATGGGTTGATTGATTGATTACAAAATTGAAACGAAATTGTGAAATTTGTATGGTCTAACCAGATTCGGGTAAGAGGGTTTATTTGAGAGATCGGGAAGGTGTTAGGCACCCGTTCTCTCCCGGTTTAACTGATGACCCGGTTCAAAGATTGTTTGGGTCAATTTAGAAAAATCTGAAAATCCTAACAATATTAGAACTACTAATCCAATAAAGTAACATAAAAACAAAATGCATAAGTTTAAACCATTTAAGATTCAAAACTAAAAGAATCATATAAACTTATATTCTACCTCAATAAGAAATCAAATCAATGTTAACAGGGAGATCATCAAACCCATATTAACACGGATGAACTGAAACCTGCACAGCTTATTGCTGCCTCCAATGAAGCCTCTCTGTTTGGCAGTCCAAGTGAACAGGGCTTGAGAATGACCAAGAGGGGTTTGTTGAATTTGGTGTTAGATTGGGTCTGAAGAAGGTTGTAGAACAGGGGCTGGCTTGAGAGAAGTTTGATGCTGGTGTTTGATAAATGGTGATGGGGGTTCAAGTGTGTGATGCTGTTGGGGGTTGAAGTTGCAGCAATGGAGATTGGGTTCTGTAAAACAGGGGAGTTTGGGTTTGTTGTGAGGAATGAGATGGAGGGTTGCTGCTCTGGGTTTTCAAATGGAGGTTAACAGGTGCTGCATAAAGGTGGTGAAAGGAGTTGACGGCGTTGTTGTTGTAGAGGTTGCTAGTTGAGGAAGATGATGGTGATATGGCGATGGAGGTGGGCGAACAGTGAGAACAGAGAGGTAGGAGTTGGATTTTCAAAGGGAGAAAGAAAGGATAGAAGGAGGGGAAGAGCAGCCGATGGGGGAGGTTGGATGAAGAACTGAGGTGGAAGATGTTGCAGAACAGAGGGCGAGAATAAGATGGGAAAGAAGAAATGGAAGAGAAGAATCACGGGAAATGAATGGAAAAGGAAATGGGGAGAGTTTGCCAAATGGGATTGCCGGATTTTACGTCGGAGAAGGCAGTGTTGTTCCCGGATTCAGATGGAGAAAAGGATGCTTGTTGACGTATTGATTATGGTGCGCTGGAGATAATGTCGTCGTCAAACGACGCCACTGGAAAATGGGTTGAAGCCGTTGCTGAGGGTTAGGGTTTTGGCAATTAGGGTTTGGTTTTGAGAAGAAGGTTTAAGAGGCTAGGGTTTCTTTGCTTGGAGAAGAGGATGAATAGTGCCTCAATCTGGATCGTCCCTGGCTTTTATAGCTAGGGATGGGGGGATTTTGAAAACAAAATTCATTTTGTTGGGTTTTATTGAAAACAAAAGATTAATAAGACAAAACAAACTATTTGAAGAGTTTTGAAATAATAAAATGTTTTTGGGGTTAATTTGAAATAACTGCAAGAGCACGATGTCACTTTTAGGCGGTTAGGAGATATTTGCGTGTGCCACCTTGCCTAAAATTGCCATGTGGCAAATATTTTTGTGAAAATTTTCAAAATAACCTTCTGCCCCTACGGACTCGGAATTCTACAATTTTACAGCCATTTCAAAGGTTTTAGCAAGTAAAAGTCAAATCCGATGTTGAAATTTTATTTTGGCCTTCAAAAAATGTCAGTTTTGACCAAAATGGCTGCTAGGAGTATTTTGGTCATTTTCCATAGGGTAAAGAATCTGGCCAAAATGGTACTAAGCAAAAAGTAATTTTAGTCCAAAATTTAGATTTGAGATCGAAATTAGACTTTGGATTTAGAATAAAGTAGATGAGAGGCAGAAAGGTATTTTGGTCATTTTGTTGAATTTTCAGGATTTTCAAGAGAATTTGCGCACATGATAGAAGAGGGTTTAGAGATGATTGGGGAATTGCCATTTTCTCAAGCCGAGCCTTCCTAGAGCTGCAAAACATAGAGAACTGCACTTCAGTGCAAATTGGGGTGTCTACAAACACTATCTTTGCATCTCCCCTAGAGAGCTTTCTGGTGGTCTGTGGACGATGTGGAACAACATAAATATTATAATAGAACAATTACATGACAATTATAGAGTGCTATACTTTCGAGTATATGACCAAACTTTCAATTTATAATAGTTATCGATATCTATTTATGCTTATCGTTAACCTTTTCTTAGGAAAAGATTGTGGAATGACCTACGTACTTTTGCTAATAATTGGCAGAGCCCGTGGTTAATTGTGTGGGATTTCAATATGATTACTTCCCCTTTAGAGAAATCTGGAGGTAGATGATACTCCAACTCTATGCAGTGTGGATTCTTGGACTGTATCAATGATTGTGGACTCTGTGATATGGCATTTTCAGGTATACCTTTTACTTGGACTAACAAACATGATCTTTCCTTTACCATAGCTGAACGACTTGATCGTTCTTTAGCTAACATACATATGATCTCTCACTATACTGATATTAACTTACAACATCTCCCTATAGTCTCCTTTGATCGTAGTCCTCTTCTTACTACTGTTCATAATATTCCCCCATTGGGATACAGACCTTTCATATTTGAAGCTACTTGGATTTAGCATCATGAATTCAAACATTTAGTCACACAAGCGTGGAATACCCATGTTGCTGGATCTCTTGCTTTTCAACTTACCATGAAATGTAAGGTTTGTAAGAACATGGTTAAAGTTTGGAATCGTACTATATTCGGTGATCTTCAAACAAAATAATCAATCTTAATTGAGATATTGATAATTGACAATCTCTCAGACTTTGCCCCAACAACATCACTTCTCTACGCTCTTATGAACTATACTTAATTAGGAGCTTAGAGGAAACCCTACAATAACATAAACTCTTTTGGGCTCAAAGATCTTGTGTTCAATGGCTTTGTTGTGGAGTCAGAATCACCAAATTCTTCTATGCTACCACCATCCAAAGACATAGGACTAACATGATTAATTCTATCCTTTTAATTGGAATAATGACCATACTTGTCCTAGAGATATTGCCAACATTATTATCAATCATTTCGGGAAGCGTCATTCTAAAGAACATACTACTCCTCTTGATCTTAATGAGCTCATTCCTCAGCAGCTTGTGGCTAACAATGATAATGACTGCCTCTTGGCTACTATCTCGGATGTGGAGATTCTTACAACCCTTGG
This sequence comes from Pachysandra terminalis, assembly GCA_031762675.1. Taxonomy (NCBI): domain Eukaryota; kingdom Viridiplantae; phylum Streptophyta; class Magnoliopsida; order Buxales; family Buxaceae; genus Pachysandra; species Pachysandra terminalis. The sequence continues at coordinate 2,652,535 of JAUPMG010000004.1, read as the reverse complement.
ACAAATGCCTTCTATGAAAGCTCCCAGACCTGATGGCCTTCTAGGACTTTTTTGTAACCTACTGATATGTATTGAACCTTCTCATCTGTGAAATGGTTAGAGCCTTTTTTCATTCTGGTCATCTTCTTACTCAACTGAACCACACTTTCATCTGCCTAAAACCAAAAAATAAAAAATCAACCCACTAAAGTTGAGGACTACAGACCCATCAATTTATGTAACATTGTTTTTAAACTTATCACAAAAATTATGGTTAATAGAATGCCTCCTTTACTATCCAAACTGATCTCTCCTATGCAGGGCGCATTCATACCCAAACGTCATATGTCTGACAATGTTTTCATCGCTCATGAAATTATGAACTCCTTTAAACATAAGAAAAAACATTATACTTTGATGGGTATTAAATTAGATATGGAAAAAGGCATATGACCGTTTAGACTGGGATTTCATCAAAACTGTTTTGACACAACATGGTTTTCACAGACACTGGATAAAACTCATAATGACACGTATTTAGACTCCTTCATACTCTATCCTGTTAAATGCATCATGTGTTGGTTTCTTTAAACCTAGAAGAGGAGTGAGACAGGGCGACCCCTTATCACCTTACCCTTTCATCTTATGTGTTGACATTTTATCTCGCCAAATTGACATTGCAGCTCATATTGGTAAGAATATTGGAATTAAAGTATCCAAAAAAAGGATCATATATTTCACATCTCCTCTTTGCGGATGACTGCATTCTTTTTGCTAATGCAAATTTTTTAGCATGCTCTAGTTTGCTCAAAATTTATCATCTTATTGTCAAGCTTCAGGACAAAAAGTCAATTACAAGAAGAGCACGATGATCTTTTCATCCAACTTGCCAAACCGACTTTGCAGAATGTTAACCCGTTCGATGTGGATACCTTGAAATACATCTACTGAGAAATATCTGGGTATCCCCTTGATCACTTGTCATCTTAATCGCAACACTTTTAGTGATATCATCAACAAGATAAAGTCCAGGTTACAAGGATGGAATGACAGATTATTATCTCACGCATGTAAAATCACTTTGATTAAATCTACTCTAGCCCCAACTCCTCAGCATTTGATGGCTTGCTTCAAGCTTCCAAGGTACATCACTAACACTTCAGATAAGTTTTAACGTGATTTCTTTTGGTCCCTCTCTGATGGAACCTCAAAAACACATCTTCTCTCTTGGGACAAAATTTGCACTTCTAAAGAACAAGGGGGTCTTGGTATTCAGAAATCAGAATTTATCAGCCAGACCTTCCTTATGAAACTCGGGTGGTGCATTCTTACTGAACCTAATAACCTGTGGGTTAACTTAATACATAATAAATATCTAACAAGGTGTTCTTTTGGAGATACGAAAATTAGATCCACTTCTTGGGTATGGAGAGGAATTCTTCAAATAAGAAACAAACTTAACCTTGCTCTCATATGGATAGTTGGCTCTGGATCCCAAATAAACATCTGGCACAACAATTGGTTGTAGAAAGAACCTTTGATTTATACTGAGACCCCACCTTTGAACCATAACCTTTTTGTGGTTAAAGATCTTATTGATCAAGACATCCATGATTGGAACAAAGAGCTGATTGCTTTATTTTTCAGTCCGAATATTCAACATAAGATTCTATCCATCCCAATTTTTGCCAATCAGACTAAGACACCCTGATTTGGGTCAAACACAATCTGAGAAATTCAAAGTTAACAGTGCCACAACTATGCTTGGTAATTTGAGACACTAGTTGGCAATGTCATCGAGTTGGAATAACTCCCTTTGAAAACTTCTATGTCCCCCAAAAATCAAATTCTTCCTCTGTCTCTTATTCCACAATGCTCTCTCTACTAACTACTTACTGCACACACACAACATTTTACCACATAATTCCTACGTCACTTGTAATTTTTAGATGGAGGATATTTTTCACATTTTCATTCACTGCTCAAAAGCAGAACAGACTTGGGCTTTGTACCCATAAGGACAAATATGGATACAAACGGCCTTACAGACTACCAAAAACTAACTCAATGGACCAAGGAGCCCAATCTTGCCTCTTTTCTTTTTCTTTGTTTTTTTTTGGAGCATCTGAAAATCAAGAAATGCCTTGATTTTTCAGAAACTTTCCTTTAGCCGTAAGGAAATCCTTTCCTCAGCTCGAAATTTTCACTTTGAATATTTTGGAACTCTGGCTAATTCTTCTGTTTCTTCGACCTCTCAGGTACAATCAACATGCATGAAGGGAATGCGACATAAGGAATTAACGATATCAGATGGTTTCCACCACCAATGTCTTACTGCAAATTGAATTTCGATGGATCAGTACAAAATAACCATGGTTCTTATGGAGCTATATTGAGGAACTTTGACGGTACCTTTATCAGAGCCTGTGCTGGACCTCTGGATGATGATTCTATCAATGTTGCTGAAAGTCAAGGAGCTTTCCAGGGAATTAGAATGGCCATCAATCTCAATATCTCTTATGTTTGGATTGAAGGTGACTCCTTGGTAGTTATCAATTCGATCAAAGATAAACAGGAACGATCTTGGATAATAAGAAGGACGATCAAACAAATACAATTCCTACTACGAACCTCCGTCACATATCACTGCATTCATTTTCAACACCGGGAGAGTAATTTCGTAGCTGACCATCTAGCCAACCTTGGACACTTGCTCAACACGAATACTGTGTGGGAACATAAGAATTATCCACAGGAACTCCAGAGGATTTTGACTGCTGATATGCTAAGACGGGCTACATCTAGAAATTTGTAATTTTTTTTCTTATCGAAAAAAAAAAAAAAACACAAAGGGAGCATCATGTTATCCCTAGCGCTACCCAGTTTCTGGTAGGGATGGCAATGTGTTCGGGCGTGTTGAATTCAAGTCCATAATGAACAGGTTGGGCAATTACAGAGGGGTGGCAATGGGCCGGACGACCCACTCGACCCGATCAGCCCGATCCTATGTTTGGATAGGCTTGGGCAAGAGTTAGTAGCCCGATCAATTTTTTGGGCTAGCCTCAGATTTATATTATATTAGTCCAATCCGTCTCGGTTCGAGATTATAGAGTAATATATAACTTTTGCTTAAACTTATCATCATCTTGTGGTTGTAGCTTAGTAGTGAGAATGTGGAGGCTTGGATTTGAATCTTAGCAGTAATAAAATAGTGATACTTTTGTCCCATTTGAACAAACATGGGCGGACTCAGGCTTGACAAATGGATACCATGAGTGGGTTTGGACAAACACTAGTTCAAATAAAGGTCTTAACATCTAATATCATGTCGACTCAAACCCACTAAAATACTGAGGGCCAACCTTGTTAGGATAGAAGGGCCCTATTGGTCCAGCCCAACCAATTGATAGAACCCATATGATAAAAGCTTTTGTTTTTTGAGTAATAACCCATAATCCATATGAAAAAAGCTAAGAGCAGATGCCGATGTCTTCTTTCCCTTGCTTTTTTCCCCCAATTTGCTTTGATTCTGATCGCTGGAGCAAAACTGTCTCTGCTGAGTAATTACTGAGCACCACCGGAAACCGATGATATAGCACTTCCCTTCATCTAACCAGGTGATTTTGATTTATTCTCTGTCTCTCTCTCTCTCTCTCTCTCTCTCGTCTGCTCATATACTATCATTGCATTCTTGATTTTCTCTGATTACAACCTTGAAAATCACCAAGACTCTTTTGATTCCGAAGTTTTATTTTCTTTCTGTCTCTCGTCTGCTCATATACTATCATTGCATTCTTGATTTTCTCTGATTACAACCTTGAAAATCACCAAGACTCTTTTGATTCCTAAGTTTTATTTTTCTTTCTGTACATCTCTGTTGTTTGGATTTTTGTTTTATATCTCAGTTTGTAGAGCCTATCATTGCAAGTTGTTCGCAGCAAACCCCAGTTTCGTATATAAAGTCTTGGACATTTTTGAATTTTAGCTATACTCTTATGTTTTGTTATGCGTTTCTTGTAAATATTGATGGATAGATTATACTTCAAACCCTAGATTTGAGCTTTCTTTCAAAATAGGCGCGTTGATACTGAAGATTCCGGTTATAGTTAGCTTGGACTACTTGTTCTAGGGTTTCTCAATGAAATGCATCTGCAATCCAATTTAGTAGAACTGAGGCATTCCCTTGTATTTCGCTTTTTCACAAATCTTTAAGTTACAAGATTCCATTTTTTTTTTCCTTTGTAGCTGGTCATTCATGGATACCTATGTCATGGTTTTAAATTTCCTCAAAATATAAAAAAATCCCTTTTGAAAGGAATTGAGATTTCCCCCTTGTCAATATGTCCTTTATACAAAATTTTCCTTTTTGAAAGGCAATAGAATTTCCATCCTATTGATATCTCCCTTATCTTGATTTGTGTGTGTGTGTGTGTGGTTTTCTACGAGAAACACAGCGAAGAAGCGAAATTTCTTAATATTTCCATGACATTGATGTCTCCCTTATCTTGAATATATATATAATACTAAAATAGTAGCCTCAAGCACCACTTTCTCTCTCCTCCACATGGAGCTGAGGTGGCATCCTTTGCTTGAGGCAACTGCCTTCTCTTTTCTTGAAAAAAAATAAAAAATGACTCAGTTTCTCTCTCTCAGAACTGACTCTCTCCCTTCCTACTAAAGATCCAAAGCAATCTCTTTTTTTGGTATAGTTACCAACACACTCTTTCCAAGCATCTCAAGAGAATCAACCCAATTTTCTCTCTTCCCAAAGTTTCTTCTCTCTCTAGAAAGTCTCTCTCTCTCTCTCTCCCACTTTCCCCAAAACATCTCCCTCTTTTTTTTTTTTTAAAAGTAAAGTTATGATATTATATTAATGTAAGAGAAGAAATATTACATGTCATTCATCCCATATTCAAGTATAATTATCCAAATTGGATATCAGAACACTCTATCCTACCTCAATAAACAACTCATCTATAGTTCCCCCCACCTATTTACAAAATCACCAAACTCGACATCGCAAAAATCTGGTAACAACCTTGCCCAATGAAAAAGAAGGGCAACAGCTCTCTTTCTAATCTCACCTATCTGTAACTCCTTATCTTCAAACACTCTGCAGTTTCTTTCTCTCCATATTGACCAACAAATAACATGTGGGCACAAGTTCCATAAGATGTTCCGTCTAGACTTCTTCCTCCAGCTCCAAGCCAATAGTAAACTTTTCAGATCCTCTGGCAGCATCCACAAAACACCAAATCCAGATAAAAAGAACCATAAATTCTTAGCCAACTTACATTGGATGAGAAGGTGATTAACTGATTCGGCACTCCTCTTACACATAACACAACGATTAGGAATAAACCAATTTCTGGAAATAAGATGGTCGACCGTTAAGATCTTGTCATGAGCCGCCAACCAAACAAAAAAAAAGACACCTTTGAAGGGCTGTGAACGTTCCAAATCGATGTGTCGGCCGTCTCTCCGATGTAGCTAGGGGAAAGAGCTGCAAAAAATGACTTCACTGTGAACAAACCATTCTCCCCACCTCTCCAGCACCTTCTGTCCGAGCAATCAACAGGCTTAAAGTCATCCAATTCCAACATGAGAGCACCGGCATTTACCACCTCCCTATCAAATAATGCCCTTCTAAATCTTAAATTCCATCCAACTTCATTCCCTTCCTTCTGATTAACATTGCAGATCCACTCCCCCTTACTCATGGCAACCAAATATAGTGCATTGTATTTAATAGCAAAAGGAACCTCTCCACGCCAACAATCTTCCCAAAAATTTACCCGATTCCCCCAATCCACTTTGAAATAGATCCCTTCCCTAAGCCCTTTTGATATTGACCCAATGGCCTTCCAAAAACTTACCCCATAAGATGATCTAATAGGCTCCACCTCCCATCCCCCCGGTATGCATCCAAACTTTTGCCTAATCACTTCTCTCCAAAGACTACCTCCTTCTTCCTCAAACCTCCACAACCGCTTGCCCAATAAAGCCTTCTTAAAATCCCTTAGTCTTCTAATTCCGATCCCCCCCTTTTCTCTTGCTCTCCCTCTTTCTTTCGCCTCTATATTCCTTCCATCTCTGCTAGGTTTGCCTCCGGCGACCAGAACCTGGTCTCACAGCTGTTGCCGGGAATGCAAAATCTAAAAATTCCCTAAACTCCGCATCTTTAGGTGATAAGATCAAGGTCTCTACCATCCACTCCATGGCTGTTCTAAGGCGATCTGAACCGCCATCTTCTGTTTTCACGAGCCGGCCTCCGGGTTTTTATTCTTGCTTAGATAAAAAAGTAGGAAAAAATTAAAAAAGAATCCACTTAGCTTTGCTCATCTAAAATTATAATACAATAAGCTGTTTTTTTTTTTTTTGGTTCAGCCTTTCACGAGCCGAGCTTTTGCAAGTCCAGCCTGAGCCTTGAAAAAACTTGCCAGCCTGTGCTGAGCCTGAGTTTGGAAATTTTTACTGAGCCTGAGCTGAGCCCGAGCCTTGTCCTGATTTTGTGTGTGTGCGCGTGTGCAGTTTTTTACGAGAAACACTGCGAAGAAGTGATATTTCTTAATCCTTGAGGTATCAAAGTTCTCTCTAAAACCGAAATTTAAAACCTTGACCCATATACCACTTGTGTTAACAGGGAAGATTTCTATCACTTATACATGGGGACTCCATCCCATGTGGAATATGCTGAATTTGAAGAGAAGGTTAGGCGGACAGTTTACATTGACAATATCTCAACACAAGCCACTGAAGCTGTTCTGAGAACCGCACTTGGGCAGTTTGGGAATGTCGCCAGTGTTCAGTTCATCCCAAACTACACGGAGTCGAGGAACATCCCACAATGTGCTTTGGTGGAGATGGATAATTCGAATCAGGCCGAATGCATTGTTAAGGAGATGAAGAATTATCCTTTCATGATGTCTGGGATGCCAAGGCCTGTGAGAGCACGTAAAGCTGAGGTGGAAATGTTTGGTGATCGCCCCATAAAGCCTGGTCGGAAGATACGATGCCGTTGGTTGAATCCGAATGATCCGGATTTTGAGGTTGCAATGAAACTGAAGCGTCTTACCAGGAAACATGCTGCAGAAGCTTCAGTGGTGCTCAAGGTAAACTTGGTTGTTCCTCGTATTTTTATTTTTTTGATGAAATATGTAGTGGGAATGAAAATTAATCACACACAACTCGCATCGAGTGTAAAAGTCTAAATTAAGATGATCAGATAAAGAACATGTTTGAAAACTAAGGCTGTGTTTGGAACCATGGATTTTAGAAGAAAAGAACAGAAAAGTAAAAAAGAAATGGAAAAGAAAAGAAAAGAAATGATAAATTTTTCTTTTCAAGTGTTTGGTTAAGCTTAGATATATAAAGAAAAGGAAATCAAATTCCGGTGACTTTCGATGATTTTCCGTTGAGTTCTCATAGATTCCGGCAATGTTGATTGGCAGCTAAGAAAAGACAAGATATGCTATGAGTTAGGTTGGAGTGTTGAAGAGTGCTTTCCACATTTCTTTTCTTTTCTTTCAAAATCTCTTCCTTTTTGGAGAGAAAGGTTTTGGTCCCAAAAGAGAATTTTTCAAGTTATTTTCTTTCCAAATCTCTATCCCCAACTTTTTCCTTCTTCAACCAAAAAGGAGAAAGTAATTTCTCCAGCATTTTCTTTTCTTTTCTTTCAAAATCTGAGGTTCCAAACATAGCCGAAGGAACCATGAAACATATTTATGAGGTTGGATAGTGATACCAGCTTTAGTTAACCACAACTCTGATTACAGCTATCAGTCTTGAGTGCATGGATCCTATTGCATGGCTACTTTACTTTTCCTTATATGAATTTTGTTGATACATTGGTAAACTGTTTGAAACCATTGTGCTTGTTTTGCAGCATCAACTAGCGGAAGAGGAGAAGCTAGCAAAGCAGCAGTCGGAGTCTCTTAAAGCAACGTACAAGAAGTATGACATGATAGAAGGCGTCACCAGTGATGGCACTCTTAATCGGTTGGCACGCCATTACAATCTGAACATTAAAGATGATTGATAGATATTTCTGATCACATTGCAACAATTGGGTGATAGACATATCATTCTCCTCTGTGAGTCTGTTTTCCCTTGATCTAATGTGATAGTTTCATGATGTGTAGGCTGAATTTTCATGTTCGGACTCAAAAGCTATGAGAAGCTGTTTTTGGCCTGCCTCAAATAGCTTGTCTGGTAGGTTTGTGCTATTACTCTTCTTTGTGCTAATTCATATACTGGAAACACCAAACAGTTCTTAAGCTGCTTCAGAAAGTTTGTTTTGAAACTTGAACATTCAATAGGTAAGACATATTAGCATTATGAAATACTAACCGAACATCTCTTTCATATCGAATTCATTCTTCATTTCTGGCTTGGACTTGTAGTATGATGTCATGAATTAATAGTGTCATATTGAAGTAGGAAGATCACCCTTTTTCAATTGCTCCCTTTGCCATCTCCCCAAGCTCTCTTGCACTTTTTCTTATGTCTTCTCCTTCCTCCCCTTCATCCATCAGCTTGTCCACAGCTTTCTCAACCTCTTCCCTCCTCACCAACACCCCGAACTTCTCTTCCTCATCCCATAACAAAGCAACCTCCACTCCCACTCTAATTCCAATCCTCAATACCTGTACAACTAACTTCTCATTGAGGAACTGTTCAGCAAAGAGAGGCCATGTTATCATTGGCAAACCCGCACACACCCCTTCCAGTGTTGAATTCCAACCACAGTGGGTTAAGAATCCTCCGATTGCAGGGTGCGACAAAACTAGCACTTGTGGTGCCCAACCCCGGATTAAGAGACCTCTCCCTTCCATCCTCTCCTCGAATCTCTCTTCTGTTAATCACTTCTCAAACTCTGATAGTTTATCACCTCCTCCTCCGATCACCCAAATGAACAGTGGCTTCGAAGCTTCTAGGTCTAAACCAATCTCTATCAACTGAGAAAGTAGTATTCGATTCAGGCTGCCAAGACGAGCATAAATTACCGAGAGGCTCCTTCGAATTGAGCCACTGCAGGCACTGATTCTCGTCAACTGAGCTCTTGTTGCCTCTCTCAACCTTGTGTAAGTTCCCTTTGTTGTTCTGAGAGACGGGATCAATACACCAGATCTTCTTCCCTTTGGCCTTCTTGTATCCTTTGATGTATTCTGGCTCTAACTTGTCGAAAGTATTCACTACCACCCCATATGCAGTTAATTCAGATTCTCTTATTGGTTTAATAATGTCTTCCACGATCGATGAGACTTGATTGAGGGATTCTGAAAGTTGTGCTCTAGTCACCTCAATTTGATCAGGCGTGCCTGGCACAACAAAGGACTTGAACTCCGTTGCGACACTCATGAACTTTTGACAGTAGTATATTGTTGGAGCACAACAAAGAGAAACAAGATGTCCCATGGAAGATGAGCCTTGGCATATTGAACTTGTCTTCTGTGTTGGATATCCATGGAAAATTCATATCAGAAATTATGCAGCTCGGGCAGGGTTGCAGTTCTTCGATCAATTGTTCTAGTGGTTGTTGTAGCACGCTTGTCGCGACGAAGAAGTTCTTGGCCAAGTCTCGTGAAGGGATGGTATCGAGATTCTCACATCCTTCAGGTAAGCCATGGAAAATGGAGTTGGAGAAGTTGAATTGGAAGGTTGGATTCTATGGCGCGATCGATGATCGTCTTCATTCGTGAAGCATCGAGTGGTGTAGTGACTAAAGTGACGATCACGCCGTGCTGTGCAAATAGTATGGCCATGTCTGTCATGGGGATCATGTGGCCTGGAGCCATGAAAGGAAACAAAAGAAAGTGAAGCTGCTTCTGTTCTGAAGCCATGGAGGTTTGGCTTGATGAAGAAGAATGGGACATGAGTTAGGATTGTTGAGAACAAGTATTAGAGATCAATTCAATTGGTATGAACTTGAGGTAATCCTTGGCATTCAAGTAGTTATATTTAAATGTTTTCTTGTTCTAATCCTTTCTCGTGGAACAATTATATATATATACAAGTCAAATGGCCTAACATAAATAAAGTTTTCATATGTACCAATGAAAGGAAAAATGGTTTCACAGGTCTTCCCAAATCTGCAATAAGAGAAATAAGGTTAAAAAATAAAATATAAAATAAAATTTTTGACCTTTGGGATTCCTTTGAATAGCCTGTTTAGATACAATAACTTAGAATTCTGTTGTGATCCAACTTTACCGCACAGCTAAGGAAGGTGGCAAGACTAAAAATAGAAGTTACAATACTAATACCATGTTCTTACTTCCAACCGATTGGCTCTGTTGGATTTATGTTTTGGGTTGACCCGGTTGGGTCGATCCGGATCCCCACTTAAATGGGATGTCCATGCTTGTTAGACTAAGTGTGACTTGGACTTCATCTTCTAATTGGATTTGGTGATAGTCCTAGGTTGGGTAGAGTTGAGTCTTCTATATATAGAAGACTCCTCCTCCCTACTCCAACAAGCAATTCATGTTTTGAAGAATTCCAATCTAGAGAATCTCTCGTCTCTCATCTTCTCTTCTTCTTCTTGAGATATGGTTTTGCTAATTCATATACTGGAAACACCAAACAGTTCTTAAGCTGCTTCAGAAAGCTTGTTTTGAAACTTGAACATTCAATTACAATGGTACTGTTGATCCCTAAATTGGTAGATAAATAAGATTAACTAAATTAACCAAAAGGGACTGATGTCAATACCTGTATGGTCTACCAATATGAGTGAGAATAGGTTGACAAACCTGTCTTGCACTGGCCTAAACCACGTGCAGGCCGTGCCAGTGTAAGGTTTCCCTTAGAATGGAAGGAGGGTCAAAAGAAAGGGATGAAGGGGTCAGAGAACAACTCTAGGAATGTTCAGAGAGTAGTTGCAGAGGACCTTTACACTCCTTGGAGAGGACGATTCCTGAAGCACTGAAATCTTAAGCGTTGCTCCCCAAGTCCAAAGGTTCTGAATCCCTTGCTCATCAGAGGTGTGAGCCTTTTATAGCCAAAGCATGAGGTCAAACCCCATGCTTGAGTGACAAGTGTTACCCATCAAGAAGCACATGAGGGACACCTGTCACAGCCATGGGGATAAACATCTCATCTTTGTAACTCAATGAGTCCCTTGATGACACCGCCCCTACGAATCCGAACTATCCACATGGGCTGATAGGACTATCTCTCTGGCCCTCCTTTCCTAAAAAGGTTTCTCGATTTTCCCCCTGTCTTTTGTTTGAACAAAAGCATACAAGCCTGAAAAGCGCGAGATGCTTATCCTGAGTCGGAATCACGCTAAAGGGTTAGATCCACCCAGACGTGATTCCCTAGAGGGAAAATCCGAGGGATTGACTCCAAGTTGGAGATCATACACATGTATAAAGCCTGTTGAGGCTACCCCCTATGAGGAGATTCAGAATGCAGATCCCGAGTCAATCATGTAAAACGTGTTGAATCTGCCAAGGGGTGATTCCCCAAAGGAAAAGGAAGTGGTCAGCCCAGATGGCGAATTGACCCATCTGGGGGTGGGTTTGGCCGCTCAATAATGCCGAAGTGACCATCTCCGGGATGGTTAGCCTAGATGAAGAATTAGCCCATCTTGGGGTGGGTTAGGCCACTCAACAATGCCGAATTAACCATCTCTGGGGTGGTTATAGCCCAGATGACGAATTTTCCCATCTCGGGGTGGGTGCCACATCCCAAACCTGAAAATCTTAATTGAGTCCCCAAATTTAAGGTGTAACTCTTATCCCATATCCCTGTGGGAGTGGATAAGCAATATAGAAACGTAAGCGAAAGATGATTCATTAATTCTAATAAATATTTAAATAAAAGTACAATCTTTCCTTATTTAATAAACTTGAATAAACTATAATCTAATACATAATCCCTCTAATCTAACTTCTGTCTTTAAGTCCTCTTTGTTCCCATCGCTCTCCTTTTGATATCAATCATCCTTTAACCTGGAAAATATGTCATAAAACTTACATAAGCTGAAAGTTCGGATGAGTAGACCTTCAAAACAAGGTATTTACTCATATTCCAATGCTATGAGAGAATATATAATAAATATGGTAATAATGCTGAATCTGGAAAATGTATGACAATGATGATAAATCTAGAAAATATGTGATGATGATGATATGTGGACAACAACCAATCAATGTTCATTCTCTCACCAAATCTCACCTTGGTTTGTATCCTAAGGATATCCATGGTCATATTGTAATGTCTACAATGCTTAAATCTATATGATTAATCATATCAAGTGCATTATACACAAGATAACAATAATAATATCAACAATCACATGTAATGCAATATGCATGTTGGCATTCGAATAGTGTATGTCTCACACTAGATTGATCTTATTTTGACCAAGATGTCTTCTAGAACCATCTCCCCCATACAAGGCCACTGACAAAGATAAGATATTCTATGTGCGCATCATAGTTCTAGGGGACTTCGACCTAGAGGGCACAATCCCCTCACCTTATTTTTGATCACGGGAACATATCCAAGGTTTCACAAATGTGAATTATCCTCAGTGAGTCATACATTATCCGATCTACTAACAGAAGTTGGCTTTTATGATTTAGATATTAGGTTTCACTAATCTGAATTATCCCTCACCTATCATCTTACCACAAGTCTGTTGGGACCCCTATACAAGGCCTATCCCTCACCTTGGGCGTAAACAAAACACTTAGTCTCTCAATGGACAAGTAAATGAGTCATAATGGTATCCTTCGTTGGCCAAGCACAGTGTGCTCCAACAATAGGATCATAGGGAAGCTATCTCAGCTGGGTAATCAATACAACTCATAATTTTAGATCCTTTATTAATGTAGTGCACACACAATGATTACACAAACACATATATTCAAACCATGGTTCAAAATATCGTATCGAGGTAGTGTATCGGTCGGCCTGAAAACGGATACGTATCGAGTATCGACACGGATACGCTGGATCAAGGTTTACGGTGTCGATGTCGCCAGTCTGCTTTGGCAACATGCCGGCGAAAAGTGGGGAAATTGAGGGAAAAGTTGGGGAAATCTTAGGTTTTTGATGGATTTTTGGCCTCAAACTTTAAATATGTTTAATTAAGGCCTAAATGCATCCAAATGCATCAAAAAATGCAAAAACAAATGCCTACACATTAAAAGTCATTACATGAGGGGGTTAGCTTACACGCAATCGGGTCTGTAAGCTGTAAAAAAAAGATGTTGCATCTAATTAAGCTACATTAAAAGTGAATGTAAGTCAATTAAAAGATATATAAAACTAGAAATCAAGTGCCATATCTATGAATAGGAAAAGGGGAATATGGGGGAAATGATGGGGAAATTTGGGGAAATGTGAGATTTTTGATGGGTTTCCCCCCCCAAGTTTTAAACAACACTAAGTAATGTTTAAATACATCATAATACATCAAAAAATGCAAAAACAAATGTTTAACATTTTTTTAATTTTTAAAAAAAAAATTCAAAAAAACTGAAAATTTCACCCATGTGGCCGACATGTCGCCGCAAAACGACATAATACCCATATGTCGTGTCGCCAACTGGGGAAATGGTGACATGTCACCGACATTGTATTCCTTGCGCTGGATACGCTGTAAAAATAAAAAATACGGGTGGATATGCAAGGAAAACGATGGATACATAAAACAAGACCCACTTTTATGCAAAGATAAGGTAAAGAGATGATAAATTAACCTGTTTTTGATATGATACACCCACATATATAATATATATTAACATGAAAACCGACCGCTACACGCGCATGAATGTGAAAATTTAAAAAACTTCAAAATCCATTAGGAATATAAGTGTAAAGTCTTAACATATCACATGTACTAATAAAACATAAAGAAAATCAAACATATCTAGTGGGATCAATTCCCTATAAGTAACAAGACGTAATCATAAATTAAGACATAGAAAGATATTTTCAAACATAACAATCGAATTCAAAATCCATTAGGAATATCTTAGAACAAAAAAGAACAACTTTTATTAGATATAGATGCATATTTCAAACAAAAAGCCTTCTTATTCGACAATCTTCAGAGAATGCAACATAGCAAATGAAAGGAGAAGAAGAGCGATAAGGAAAAGAATATTAGCCCAACCAAACAAATACTCTCTCTCTCTCTCTCTCTCTCTCTCTCTCTCTTCCATTTTCTTTTTCTTTGTTCCCTTTTGAAATTAGGATAGTAATTTAAGGGTTTCTATTTGTATTTTTTTTTCTCCTTTTTTGATCCTTATTTAGTTTCCATTGTCTTTTTTTCATCAATATCTAGCGTATCGAGATAGTATTGAGATTGTATCGAGCCTGTATCGACCATATCGACAGCGTATTGAGCGATAAATAGAGTGTATCGCGCGATACGCTGCTTTTTTTGGTATTTCGTTTCAAGAAGTAGAGTATCGTATCGACATTGTTTATACACGATACGTATTGCCAGATACGGGCGATACGATACGATATTTTGAACTATGATTCAAACAACATAAACATGAGCACATTCTCATGATCCTAGATGGTATAATGCACATAGTTTAATATATATAGTTCAATACACATGTAGGCATGATGACAATGTGATAAATAATATAATTAAGTCTAATAAGTCTTATTCAAATTAGATATGAGGTATTCACACAATCATTGGTCCTTTATGCTAATTAATCACTTAATATTTTATTAAAACACATATATGATCACAATATGATATTAACAAGCTTATATATAAAACAAAATATCTGAGCATGTGTATATTATGTAAATAAAACTATTAAATTTGCTGTGGGGTTATTTCCGTATGTGTCTTAAATTCTCATACTGCTATGGGAAGTTTTAATGGGTCAGTTCTTAGGTATAGGAGGTCAAATTTTGATATAGGCATTTCCAGTACTTGGAAACATTGTAGATCATCTATAACTATGACACGAACCAAACCTGGAAATCTCAATGGAGTTCCTAAGTTTAAGTTATAATTCTCACCGTATATCCATATGGGAGTGGATAGGCAATACATAACCAAAATCATTGAATTACGTAGGATATTATATAAGATAAAGTTATAGAAAAGTAATATTATTAAGATAATATCCATCACAAAACAATCTTCAAAC
>JAUPMG010000004.1:2586986-2624924 GCA_031762675.1 Pachysandra terminalis | reverse complement strand
CCACCTTCTGTACTTTTTCCTAACGAGGCCTGAGAGAAGAGTAGACTGCAAGAAACTAGGGTTAGGGTTATGGTTCATCTCCCTTACTCTACTATGGGAGAACAGTCACCACCTTCTGTACTTTTTCCTAACGAGGCCTGAGAGAAGAGTAGACTGCAAGAAACTAGGGTTAGGGTTATGGTTCAAATGATTTAAAATTGAAACCCAAAGAGTTGATCTTGCTTGTTTGTCTTGCGTTGAGAGTTGAGACTAGAATGACAATCTGTGCTTTCGCATCTCATTTTTGCCCAAAACAGAAACAGGAAATGTTTAATCAGGAACTAGAAATTGATAACAGCTAGCATTACTCTCACATCCTAAACCTGGAAATCTCAAAGGAGTCCCCAAATTTAAGATATAACTCTCACCCCATATCCCTATGGGAGTGGACAAGCAATATATTACCAAACCATTGAATTAATTAAGAAAATTATAAGGTAAAGTTCTAGAAAATAATATTATTAATAATAATATCCATCCAAAACAATGTTCAATCAGAAAAAAACGGAAATAAAATATAATACTTTAAGTCTCATGCTTCAATCAAAACCCTATTAAACCATTCAAATTTGGTCCATATGATAATAACTCTTTAAAAACATAAATCCAATTAATCCTATTACAAATTCTATTGAAATCATCAAACAATAATCTAATAGAAACTAAGGTCTTCATCATCTTCTTATCCTCCATCTTGATCCTCATAGTCCTGCTGTCCATTATCTAACGGTCCTGAAATATGTTGCTTAGAAAGCGTAAGCTACACTTAGCTTAGTAAATAATCAGATGTAAACAATATTTTGGATTGAAGTAGGGACAATGCCACACTCCAATAGTATTCCCATAGACAAAAACAAAATAGTTAGTATATGCAAGTAATGATATGAATAATGTATTTGATGCACTATGGTATAATGTGTAATGCAATATGCTGGTTCAATTATTAATGAACGCAATGCATGTTCATGCAACAATAAATATAATCACTACATGTGATTTATGCCAAATAATATGATATGCAAATATGCATTCTATTTGGCATTCGATTAGTGTACGTTCACACTCAATCGAACCCCTAGCTAAACAAGATGAAAACCATTCCCTGAATACACGAGCAGAATAGGGGGTTATTCCATGTGCGCATCATAGTTTCTAGGGACTCCGACCTATAAGGCACAATTTCCTCACTTAATTCTGATCATGGGGACAAATCCCAGGGCTTCACTAATGTAAGCTGTTCCTTGTGAATCATATATTAGCCGATCTACTAACAGAATTTCACTTAATCATCCATCCAACAAGACAGGCAATTGTCTTATAGGACAAGAATCAAATTTGGTCTTTTGGGATGTCAGTCTCTCAATACATGCAAATCAGTCCATCCGGGACTTCCTCATTAATATTATGATTCTCAGATCATAATAACACTCATGATATCCATAAATTCCAGCAATATGGAATTATGGGGTCAAGTCAAGGCATTAGACCACCAATAGTCATTATGCCAAAATAGGCATATGATGTGCAAGTGTAGAGAGCCGTGCACATTAACTAATCAAATAACTTGTGTACATGAGCAAGTGTAATTTAAGATATAAAACATGATTATAATGAATTCCCATGTCATAGCAATATAATTGAAAAATTTCCTGGTTGGGCAAACATAGCAATTCTTCCATAATAGGTCATAAATTCCAATTAATCAATATTATGCAATTCCAACACCATATATGGTCTAATTAGTGTATATTAAACATGCATGCAAAATATCAAATCAATCGGACAACTTTCATTTTTGACTGCACACTGTGAGTCTTCCGATCTGCCTGTGAAGGTAGGATCGGCACACTCAACGGCACACCGGTGGACCTCGGCACACTAAACAGTAAACATAAATTCAAATACACAGGGGATCGGCACACTCAACGACACACCGGTTCCCCATGGCACACCAAACAGAAGCTAATAAAACAAGTCACAGGGGATCGACACACTCAATGGCACACGTGAGTCTTCCGTCCCAGCCCAGCAGTGTGATCGGGACACTCAACAGCACACTGGTGAGTCTTCCGATCTCACGAAAACACCCAGAAATCTCTATATTTATATATTAAGTCATAATAGCATATAATTAATCAAAACACTTACCATGAAATCAAATTCTGAACAAGACCCATAAAATATATTATAAACATCTCATCTAATTAACCTTGATCCATGCATGATATTCAAACCCAGAAAATATACTTTTTTATCATGTTTCCATGAGGGCAGAATAAAAGATATAGATTTGAAGATTTGTGCTATGTCATACTCAATGATTATGACACAGGCACCTATTTCATATCGAAAATAGAGTTTAATCCGAATAGTTACCTTGAGCTTTGAGTTGGTGTTGAGATGAACACCTTCCTCTTCTTCTTCTTCTTCTTCTTCTTCTTCAATCTTCTGCAATTCCTTAGCTTCTCCAAGCTCCTAAAGCTCCAACAATCCTTCTCTTCTCTCTCCTCTTCCTCTATGAATTATGATCCACACGTCCACCCTTAGGTTCTTATAGTTTTCTGGTTTTAGTTGTTAATAATCTAGGAGTTGTTATCTATTTAGGATTTGTAATTAAATCTCCATCCTTAGGTTCTTATAGTTTTCTGGTTTTAGTTGTTAGTAACCTAGTTCTAGAGAACTAATTATTGACTTTATCCTGACTTAATCTTATTTAGATTTAAACTCTTCTCTTTTAATCCTAACCATTAATTTAGTTTAACTGTTCCTACAAGATCCTAGCCACATTATAACTTAAAGAGTTATGATTGTGTGTGAATCACTTAATTTCCTATAGTACAACCCACCAATCATAAACAGTCAAAGTCAAACGTGATAGATAACTTACTAAAATTTTAAATTAACCCCTATATTTTTATTAATTACATATTAACCCTATTTTAGTTTGGGTTATTACAATTACTTACTATTCATCAAGGCAGAAAAGTGGATATATTGAATATGCTGATAGTCCTTGAGTGAGAAACTCTTTTAAGTTCTTGGGTATCATAATTTTGCAGGTAATATTCTAGATTGTCTGATCATATAAAAGACAATTGTTACAATCTCCTGATGAGCTTTTGATAACAGTAGACCAAAACGTCCTTCATAGTTCCATTTTTCATCGGATAAACTGTACAAGCTTGTGCTTTTGAACTTAGTCTCAGGGTTGGTTTGGGCTTGTGATACCAAGCTTCCGCTCAGGCTCAGCCCTGCTCGACTCATTTCTAGCGCAAGGACTCCATCCTTAATTTTGCTGAGGATTTAATTGTTTCGTTGTAACTGGCTTTTAACTTGCATTTGTTTTTTTAATTGTTCTCTCTAACAAAAACGAAAACAAGAACAACAATAATGTCTATTTCAAATAGTTGGTATAGGAAACATGTAACACTGGTTCGGAATTCATGGTTTAGGATATAGTAAAGTTCTATGCTGGCTGATAATTTGATGCAACCATCTTCCTTTACCCAGGCGACCAGCAATGCACAAAAAAATTAAAAAAATAAAGAAAAAAGGGCAATGCAATACATATTGGCTGATTATGCTATATAGCTTAATTCTGATTTTGATTCATTCTGTCAGTCATTTTGTTATTTTTCTTTTTTGGCTTCTAATTTTATGCAGTCATCTGTAATGTGTTGACTTAAATATCATCTCCAATTCAGGCTCTCAATCTGTTCTTGCTTTTGTTGATGTTCATTTCTGTTAGATACAATAAGAACAAGTAGTTGGGGTCGACAGCACGAGTCCTGTTCCACCAACCCAATTTTTCAAAAACCAAATATTTCAAAATCTTTCCTGAGTGACTCCCAGATAATGGACATTATTCTGTATTGAAATATAGAAGATTCTAGGATATTGGAAATTTTCATCCATTTCAAGCCTTTCTTAAATGACATGCTTTGGCAAAACTTACTTCTTGGAAATTTTTTTTCAGAAGGAAGTGCAAGTGAATCCGACGAGGACAATGAACGACATGATGCTGCAGAGGAAGAAACAGACGACGATGACAACATTTTCTTTGATACTCGGGATTTTCTTTCATCAAGTTCTTTTAAAAGTAGTGGGTCTGATTTTCGAATATCATCATTTGATTCTGATGACGAAGAGCTTTACGGTGTTGATTCAGAAGATGGTGTTGATTATTGCATTAAAACTGTTGGAACAGGCTATCCTTTTGTTAGACGTCGTAAGAAATTGCCCGACCCCGTTGAAAAAGAGAAAGGAATCAGCCTTTGGTCTATGATTAAAGATAACATTGGGAAGGATCTCACCAAAGTTTGTCTTCCTGTTTACTTCAATGAGCCCCTTTCATCGTTACAAAAATGTTTCGAAGATCTGGAATACTCATATCTTATTGATCGGGCATACGAATGGGGTAAAAGGGTAAGTTTGTAATTTAAATTCAATGATTTTTCTTTTTCTTTCTGGAAAGTGGATATATGGAGTGCAGTTAACTCCTTGATGGGCTTATCAATAAAATTTTCTGTTACCCAATTGTTTATATGTAATTCTTATCTGCAATACATTTCTATCAGAACTTCTTCACTTCTTCTTTGACATATTTTATTGCTATGACTATTAGCAGTTCGTTTAACTTATTCACATCAATTCATAGTTTACTGTTAGTTCTATTGTGTTTACAGTATGACACAGCTCACATCATTTCCTTGAATTAGTTGAGCCAAATAATGGCCTGCTGAATTCTGTTCTCTTTTTTTATTTCTTTGGTCATGGTTATTATATATCCCTAATAGCTTGTATTGTATTGACCTTGCTTCATTTTTAATCCATAATTGAAATGTTAATCATTTATGGATTCATAAATGTTGAATTATGTCTTATATTATAACATGTGTTACAAATATAGAGTACAGGAATTTAAGAAGATAAGATATATTTTATGGTTTTGAAAAGATTATAAAGTAAAATTATTGAATATCATAACGTAAAATTATTGAATATCATTGGTAAGAACTTGGAGTGGTGTTTTGAATGGATCCGTTTTTGTTGCAAATGGATGCATGACTTGAAATTTTTTAATTTAAAAGTTTGTATTTTAGAAAGAAAAAGTTGAAAAAGGAAAATTCACTATTTTATCTCTAGTTCTTAAGTTTTAAAGATGTATAAAAGTATCTGAAACGATCCTTAGGAGTTAAGAATCAGTTATATTGCTACATTGCAAGGTTAACTTTGGAAGAAGTTATTCTTTGTACATTTCTTGAGACATCCTCCTTTATCTATAGTGTATATGTGCCTCCTTTATGTCCAAAGCAACCTTAAAAAGTATTGTAACTGAATGTTCTTGGGTTGAAATTAACATATCCAATTACTACCTACAAATGCATTATTGTTAAGGGGCTTCAGGCTATTATTTATGTTCTGCATTCTGTCTAGATGCATGTTCAGGTAGAATTGAACCTTAAGGACTTGATCACAATCAACGGTTTGCTTCTATGATTTTCCCGGCATAGAAGCCTGAAATTATTCGGGATCTAGTGCAACTTCACCAAAGTGTTACGCTTTTGTGCTGTTTTGCATATGATCATTTTGTTCACATACTAGACTTGTTCCTGTACAGACCAAAACTATCATTTCTAAGCATTAACTACATAGATTCTCTATTAATTCTTACTTAATACCGGGACTTTTTTTATTTTATATGGAAGCTAATAGAAAGGAAATGAACAAGCTCTTATTAAGATAATGTACTGGTTAGAACTGTAGCATTGTGCTGTCTTGGCTGCTTCCAATGACTTTCTAGTTTTTACTAATTTGACCTATTTTATGCCAACAGAATTTTCCTTCCTTGGTATTTCATATATTGTTTCTTCCTCTTCTGGTCATACATGGGTGAACTATAGCCCTGTGCTGTCCTGAGTGCTTCCAGAAAGATCTAGTTTATTTATTTATTTTTTGATTGTGACTTTCTAGTTTATTCCATAGGTGTTAGAAAGGGGACGGATGTGGGAAACAATATGAGTGAAAATTTGAAATGGCCCTATATATTTTTTTCTGATGAAGGAAATGTATATAATTTGTTATGATAAAAATTGATTATATAATAAATTATCTTTATAGTCTTCCATTTTGTGATTTTGTATGTGTTTATACATATTTAATTGTGAGCTTTGCTATTTTTGTTTGGAATGTCAAAATTTGGTTTAATTTAATATCAGTAATTTTAAATAAAAATAATGTATATTATTTATTACTTTCAATAAAAGTAATACATATTATTTAGTTGATAATAACTTTCAAAAATGAATATCATTAGAAAAATCTTGATGGGTGCTTTCAAATAAATCCAATTGTGCTCCATTTAGTATCGGTTTGATTTAATATCAGTAGTTTTAAATAAAAATAATATATATTATTTATTATTTTCAACAAAAGTAATACCTATTATTTAGTTGATAATAACATTCAAAAATGAATATCATTAGAAAAATCTTGATGGGTGCTTTCAAATAAATCCAATTGTGCTCCATCTAGTACATAGATTGAAAGTTATTTAGCTTTCAATAATTTCAAGATTTAAAAATTTTTTCCTCAAAAAGTGGGAGGGTTCCGTACTAAAAGAAGAAGATTTAGAAGACACGATTTTTCTAATTGAAATCAGAAATTAGAAAAAAAAAAGAAAAATCAAGTTTACATTTCAGAAAACTTTGCCCAGTGCTTCCGCAACTATCCTAAATGGGTTTTGTCAGAAACAAATGTCTGTTAGCCAGGGAACCCTTTTTCTTGGTAACCACAGTTTATACCGATTGATGGTAATAAAGACAAAGGCAGGGGGGCGTGGGTTATACTTATTTGACCTATGTCATGGCAACAAAAAATATATCCTCCCTTGGTATTTTGTATACTCTCTTTCAACTTTGGGTGTGATCTAACATTGGACAGTTTTGTTTTGACACCTTTCTTTCTTATGTTGTTCACTTATCTGAAGTTTAAAAGTACTACTATATTTTTTATATAGTATCTGTATTGGTTTCTAGGTCAATTTTCCATCTTTATTGCTTTTGTATATATTTGTTAAATTTCTTATATTTGAACAAAATTGAATATAGTCAGCTCATTTCTTGTTAGAATTCAAATTTAATTTTGTGTCTTGAATTTTTTTTTTCTGAGAAATAGAATTAGGATTGCATTATACCAACCAAAAGACACAAAACGGGATGTGGCTCTTATAGGAGTATCCTAATACAAAATTTTAGAAAACTATTTGGGGGAGACGGTATACATGATATTGATGCATAACTGCTGATTTGGCTAACCAGTCAGCTGAACCTTTTGCTTCCCTGTATATATATGTACAATATTGATATATTCGAAAGGCTGTAGAAGTAACATGTGTCCTCCAGAAGGTTCTTCAAGTGTGAAGGTGGAGAGTCTTTTTTGTTTAAAAGTTGGCCTATAAACTCTGAATCACTCACCAATATCAGCCTTATATAACCCCAATTAACTGCAAGCTGGAGACCTTCTCTGATGGCCCATAATGCAGCCATTGAGAGTTAAGATTATGTTTTACTTTCTAAAAGAGACAAAATGGGATGTGGCTCTTCCAGCATTATCATTATACAGAATTTCAGAAAACCATCTGGGGGAGAGGGGTATACATGACTATATCAATGCATAGCTGCTGAGTTGGCCAACCAGGCAGGCACATCTTTTGCTTCCCTGTATATATATGTACAATATTGATATATTCAAAGGACTGTAAAAGTAACAGATGTCTTCCAAAAGGTTCTTCAAGTGCGAAGGTGTAGAATCTTTTTTGTTTAAAAGTTGATCTATAAACTCTGAATCATTCACCAATATTGGCCTTCTATAACCCCAATTAACTGCAAGCTGGAGACCTCCATAATTCAGCCACTGAATTCGTAGTTTCCAATTCCTTTGCAAAGCTTCGGATAAGTGTTCCTTCTGCATCTCCAATAAGTGCAACTGTACCTGCTTTTCCTCTATGGCCCAGATATGATCCATTTGCATTTAAAGAAGCCATACCTTTGTTGAATGTTTGAATTTTTCAAAAATCAACACGAACCTCTTAAATTCAGCTGCTAAATCAATAGCAGTGGTAAACACCTTAGATGAATTAAACAATCAAATCACTTTCCTAATTAATAACCTTATGTAATGTTTCTTAGCTTACTTGGTACAGGATTGGCTGAGGTTTTTTCAAGTTCATTGATACATAAAAGAAAAATTTATCAGGAGGAAAGGGAATGGTAGTCCTTATTAAGAGGAATAGGTAGAAGGAAGTCACATTTCTAATATACAAGAAAGATATAATGGCTCGCAATTTCGCTATATTTGTGTGATTTGTTTCGTCATTAGTTATTAAGATGCAATATTCAACTGTCTAGAGTAGTTGCACAGATGACGGATCTTATTGGAATGAAGGTCACCTGTCTGATTGTTTTAAACCATAAAGTGAAGGATGCTCTTAAAATTTTTTTGTAGTGGAAGTGGGGGTTAGTGTGGTGGTGCCATAATCTTCATTGCTGTTGGTTTTCATGCTAGGAATTATATGGTGGGTGTCAGTTTGTCTTTATATGTGTATGGTGAAAGGGAGCAAGATTGATAGATTTTTTTATTTGGAATAAGATCAATGAATCAACCAATTCAGGAGGAAGTACGACATGCATGGTTCAGAATATGTATTGATAAGCTCAATATGGGTTGAGTATCGAACCCCTCAATATGAAACTTTATTGTAACTATTGAGATGTATTGTAGCGGTCAATACTTATATTGAAAGTTTTAGTTGAAACTTTTGATGCAACTCATGGAGAGCATATTGTCTGGAGCGAAAATGATGGAATATCAGCTGGAGCGTGCGTATGCACGCTACGCATCTAGCTGACTTTGTCTTTTAGTGATCACATGAGTAGCACGAGACAATAGCTAGATGTGTGGTGTGCATACGCGCATGTTCCAGCTTATTTTTTTATCATTTTCGCTCTAGACGATATGCTTCCCACTTTATAGAGGTCTGATCATGGGCCAGTCTGAATATATCGTATAAAATAGTTTATAGTATACTCAACCTTGGCTCGGGCAGGCCTGAGGTTTTACGTGTCTGGCCAAGCATTGCCCTGATATGTAAATGGTTGCTAGAAACTTAGCCTGGTCCAACCTTATTGATATATAACCTATGTCTAAGACCATCCAACATTGGGACAGATGGTCATGACCCATACTTCTTCTTCACCTTAAACCCATCTGCAAAACTATCAAACCTCTGAATCTTCAACTCTTAAAAAACAAATATTGAAAATTTAAAATCTTAGGTTCAAATACTTAAAGATTAAAAAGTGAAGTTCAACTCTTCAAATTTTTGACTGTTGTGAAAGATATATGATTTTTTTTTTTTTTTTTTTTTTTGGAGTTTAAATGCATGTTTAGGATGTATATGGCTTTCAACTGAAATCCATGGACGAACGTGCATGATATTTACTGTTTTTTTTTTGTGTTGTTTTTAAAAAAAATCAAAGTAGTATTTTTTTTGAAATATGTTTTAAAGCTTATAGTTTTGACTCCAATGATTCATATGTGACAAATCCAAGGCTGTTCTATCAGCTCCATGAGTCATCCTAATTTTAGGTGATTGATTTTTTTAATATTTTGTTATAAAATAATTTTATAAATAAAAAAATAGTTTTACTGATCAATATTTTCCTTTTAAGCTTGATTTATTTGTATTCTATTGATCCATGGCTGATCTATCAGTTTCATGGATTGATCATAATTTTTGAATCGCAAATAGTTTTTATTTTTTATTTTTTTATTTCTCTATCATAGAAAAATGTATATTTTTATTAGTTTTATTGTTTAGGGTTAAATAGTTAATTTATGCTTGTTCTTATTTCTTTTATGCTTAGGTTTATTTTCTGAGTGCTAGTGACTTTGAGCTTGGAATGCAAATCCTTTCTGTATTAATGTTTTTATGATAATGTTTGCCATAATGAGGATCTATCATCTGTGTCTGGTTGTAAAACATGATTCTTTTTGTTGTAAGAAATTTCCTAGGGATTTGATTTTATTTTTTTTTAATATTTAGAACTATGGTTATATGTCTTAAAATTGATCATATCTTGTTCCATAGAGGTAATTGATGTATTTCAGGAGATTTGGATGTTTTTCTTTTTTATGTTTTATGATTTTTGTGTTATCTTACGTCACCTTTCCTTTAAATTTAATCAATCTTTTGTTAAAGTCTCCATGCACTTGCATGAGTACTGGTTTGTTTCACATTAATATGTACTATGTAAATGGGTGTATGATATGAAATGCATGTTAATTCTTCATTTCTTGATTTTATCTTTGCATCTAAATGAGTATTGTTTTAAGTTTCTAGAGTTTTTTTTTTTTTGAGTTTCCAATGTTTTCATGCTCTTTTATGTGTTTCCAAGGGTATTAGTACGCTGCCCGAATTGTCTCCGTTTAAACTCACCCTTAAGATGATATTTTGAACCATGCAACAATGTAGGGTTCCCTCATGCATATATACTTTGCTTCTTCCATGACTGCACGTTTTGGTTCTAAAGTTCCGTAAAATTTGATGAAAATTTGCGACTTGGAGATAATATCTCCAGAAGTATTTGATGTTTCCCCTCATGTCGCTGAATTTCGCTGATATTTCACTAAAAGTTTGTGATATTTTCCATTTTTGCGATAATATTGCTGATATTTCAGTTATTTCATTTGAAATTCTGATTTCTTTGACCAGAAATATTGATGCTACTTAGAAAATTAATAAATCCCTATTAACTTCAATTTTTTCAATGTTTTGCAAGATTTGGTTTCTAAAACATATCTGAGAACTCCATTTAAAGATTTTAGAAAGCAATAGAATATTTGAAAGATTTAAGCATTTAAGGTGTCAATTTACATGGTATGCTTAACATGTTCTTTCTACTTTTCATAGCTTAATGAAATCGTCTATTAAAGTTATATGTGATAGAATGACATCTAAACTATAATTGGCTGTCATTTTCCTTTGTAAAAAATATTTAATTAATTTATCTTTGAATAAAATAATTAAAAATTATATATAATGTTAGAGTAAAAAATAATTTTTTAATTTTTTGAATAAAATAATTAGGAAAACTTAATGGATTATCTATTGCATATCATTAGAAAATAAGTTAATTACTTTGACCAGTCATTCTCCCATGTGATTGGCATTAAAAAATCTATTTATTCACTTTTTATTATTAGAAATATAAAATATAAAAACTTAAAAATCAAAATTGTGAAAGAATTACAATTGATACATAAGTTGATGGAGTGTAATTGTAAACTTGCAATGTTTCTTACAGAATCAATTTCTAATTCTTAAAGTTATAAATAAAATTGTTCTAGAAAATATAAGAATTTAAAGCAATGGAAAGCATTATAATGCATTAGTAAAATGATGTAATTATAATGGTGCCCTATTAGTATTGTTATGTGGAGCAATTGCACTATAGTACCCTAGGAATTGTGACCAAGCTGGCTTGATAGTTGTATGATTTGTTGTTTATGAGCTTATATTTGGTATATGTATTTGGAAATTACATTTTTATGTTGTTTTTATGACATTTTGATCTATTTTAAGTGTGTTTCTGGTTTACATTTTAATGTATCAGTCTATTGACAATGTGTATCATAATTCCTTAAGTGTGTGTTCCATATTCTGCATATTTGTTTGTTGTTATTTTTCAAGTTATTTGTTTGTATTTATATATCTTTACTAATCCCTGAAGTTCCATTAAAAAAGTACTAGGTTTTCCTAATCTTTCCCCAATTTTTCTTCCACTTGGCAAAAAATTCAGACAAAATGAAAATCTTTTGAATTTTAGTCAAAATTCCTCCCTGGTCTAGCAGTAAAATTATAAGCGAAAGCAATATTTAAAACACTGCTGCACGCAATAGCTACTGCCTCCACTGTATTGGGTATATCGTATTGTATATACCAGTCTACATGTAACTTCATTGTTGTAGTATGAATTGTTTTATTTGTTAAATGTTTGGAACAACCAGTTGAAGTTGAGTGAGTTTACTAGACTGAAAGGTCTAAAATGTCATCCAGACAATGCTGCAGTATATGAGGTCTCCCAGTGAAAGTTTAAGTCACTTCTCTGTCATTCATGATTTGAAATTGGTGGAGAGTGGTTGAGGAGTAATTTGGGCTTAGATATTTTAGCCTCTCCACTGTTTGTTTGGGAGATTTCACTGTCTATTTTTGGTTTTTGATTCTGTTGGAAATTCTTGTAACAGTGATGCATGACATATTAGATTTGAGGGGTCCTTCATTGTTGCGTTGAGTTTAATGTTTGCATTGTTACTGAATCTCACTAGAGTTTTTGTTTTTTAATTGTTTTTTTTTTCTCCATTGCATGTTAAAAACATTCCACTTCTTTTATCAGCATATATAAATAAGTTCAATATCTAACCTTCCCTTTTCCCCCAACATCCGAATTCTAATTGCCATCTTGATAAAATTTCGTAGGGTAATAGCCTTATGAGGATTCTTAATGTAGCAGCATTTGCTGTGTCGGGATATGCATCTACTGAGGGAAGAATCTGCAAGCCATTCAATCCACTCCTAGGGGAAACATATGAAGCTGATTACCCGGACAAAGGCCTCCGCTTTTTCTCAGAGAAGGTTTTGTTTTCCCAGCTAGAAACTTCACAAAATAAATATTAGTTAGCTTACTTTCCCTTTCTGTTTTCTAATTTTCAGCATTTTAAGCATTCTTTTTTACTCTTAATCCTTCAGTAACATGCTCCTGAGTAAGTAACATATTCTTCAATAAAACTGTTGCTTCAATGGATAATGTTTTGCTTATTTACTGGCTTGTGATCTGTAGAAAGCATTCATAGTGAACTGTTTCGATGTAGTTATTTTGAAATTATGATATGAAAAAATTTATTAGCCTTGTTGTTCAGTAAATATGATGGATACTTTTGAGCAAATGAAATGCATACAAATTCAGAAGATATTTATCTGACTAGTTCTTAACTGTCATTGTGAAACCATTCCAATAATAGTGGTAGCAGTGTTGGTTTGAAGGTTAATATGAAAGCTGTTGCTATTGTATCAAACCATCAACTTAAAGGAAACTACACACAGATGCATTCTTTTACTAGAAGTGGTGACTGGCATGTTCGGTTTATTTTTCCTTTGGACCATGTACTAGAGGAAGATGTGTTTGGTTTCATTGCCAAGTGGTACTAGTCTGCCACATAAAATATTTGACCTTTGAGATCTTTTGCACTAAACACGAAAGAGAGGTGTTGAACAGGATGAGATACTGTGGAGTGGATCATCGTAGTTCAAAATATAATGTGTTAGATATTGCAAATTTGAGATGGTGAAATGAATCCAATGTAGTATCAAATCTTCTAGCTGTTGGTCGAACACCCAAAGTTTTAGTATTATTGTGCTGATACATTCTAATAATTTGGAACGGTCAAAATGTGCCAATGAATTCCCAAACACTTTTTCTGTTTGCATGACATCTCTAAATAATCTCTCTGTCTGAGTGCTAGTTAAGAGGCTAAAACCTGATAGCTTTTAGTATAGAATCTTCAAAATGTATTGTTGTGGATACAAGAGGGCTGTGGAAAGCCATGGAGGCGTCGATGATGGTCATTGTGACTGAGGTTTTTGTGTGGTACTCGGTGAAATGTAATAATCATGAAATTGCAGTTGGTTTTGGATGTGGATCTGCAACTGGCTAAAGTACTTATGAGATGCTGCTATTGATCCTGCTATAAATTCAATATTTGTCTTCACAATTTCAACATGATGCTCCAAGACTTAAGTCTCTTTTCTATCAGGTGCTTCTTTGAGTTAATTATACTAGGAACATTATTTCTTATAGGATTTGCCTTTGAGTTAATTATACTAAAAATGTCTTTCTTACAGGATTTGCTAGGGGTCTTGGTTTTGACCTTTTTGCACGATTTGAATTATATGATACAAGTTGTTTGGACCATCACACTACTTGAATTTTGTCAGGCAAATAGAATAGTGCTTTCTTACTAAAGTCTATCAAGTTTATAGATTTTTTTTTCAGCAAATGTACATCTCAGAAGTGTATATGTAACTTAGCAAGAAGTCTTGGTAATTAATAAAAAAATGTAACTATAATTTATGTCACATAAAATTCATTCTGGCGGGATGAATACAAATAGCTTCAATTTGAGATTCAAAAGATATTTCCCTTTTTCCCACCACCTGTGCTAGATGAGATTTAGTGTGATAAATGTGTTTATCTAACTTCAAATTTCTATTGGGGCTCAGATACCAGAGAATTGTAGCAACTTCCACATAAGCATGTAATCACTCCAATGGGTCTTAATTTATAGCTGATAGATTTGTTTGTGTAAATTTGTTTTCAGCACTTGTGGAGCAATGGTTCTCTTACATATTATTTATGTGGTAGAGATCTGGAGAAACTGGTTCTCTTTCCAGCATCATCCTTTTATTTTTATTTCTATTCTTTTGGGAAAAAAACAAGGAATCTTCTGAACAACTTTGAAACCAATCAGCCTCAAGTCCAGTTAGGCTGCTTACATTAGATAAAGGGTTCCAAGCTACTATGTTGTAATAATATTATTTGCTGTGACATGGAATTAACTGATTGAGGGACTACTATTCGTGATTTTTTGGACACCAATGATAGAAATATTTGGCCACAGTATGGGACTACTATTCATGATTTAATACTGCGGACTTGCTGCAAAGAAGAAGGCCATACATGCTTTTGTCCCCTCAAGCCTTCCCCTTGAGATCTAGTGAATCAGTGGATCATCTTTTTATTGAATGTTGGTGGGCCAGACGGATTTGGGAGTATTTTATCAGTTTGGCTGGTATTGAGTGGGTGAGACCTTGTTCTGTGTACATGTTGTTTTCTCAATGGTACTTTCCGAACCTTGGAAAGAGGCGTCAGACTCTATATAGTCTGGTGTTCTTTGCAGTTTCTATGGGGAATTTGGAGGGAGAGAAACAGAAGAATTTTCGAAGATAAGAGCATTAGTTTGGCGGCTTTGTCTGATTCTATAGTGAGTATGGCTTCTTTTTGGGCTAGTATTCTACCTGAATTCAAAGACATTTCAAGAATAGATATTAGGAGATGTTGGGATGCAGTGATCCTTATGTAGTTTGCTTGATATAGTGGGCTGCAGGGCGGTGTACTGTTTGGGGATATTAGTGTACTTTACTTTTCTGTTTTTGGTTTCCTCTAATGGGGGAACCGCTGTACTTTTATCTTTCTCCTTCTCCTTTTATATAATCTTTTAGTATTCACCAAAAAAATAAAAAAAAATCTGGGATATATGAACTAGTTTCTTTAGTGAAAATTTGTTGAAGCATCCTCGTATTTTCTTCTAGATCAACATGGATTGTTGTAGCCTTTGTTATACATGTTAAGAATTTCTCTTGAGCCGTTGGATTTTACGTGCTAGCATATGGATGTTCATGTGTGAGCCACACCCCATCATGTACGTGAGCGACAGCGATCATGATAGATTTGAGACCTTCTTGTTGTTACTTTAACCTTTTCGGTCCTGGGAACATTTTAATCTCCAGAACACAAAATGTTTCATAATCTTTTCTATAGATGGGAGCTATTCAGTTTTTCAGTTCATACTTATTCTCATATAGCATGGTTGGATATGGATGATTTTGTTTCTTTTTGTTTTCCCATTTTAATGTTAGTGTCTGTTGATGTTAGGTATAAAATATTTAAAAATGTGTTTCATTGAAACAGGTCAGTCATCATCCCATGATTGTGGCATGCCACTGTGAGGGAAGTGGATGGAAATTTTGGGCTGATAGCAATCTGAAAAGCAAATTTTGGGGCCGTTCAATTCAGCTGGATCCTGTTGGTGTTCTAACTCTAGAGTTTGATGATGGAGAAATTTTTCAATGGAGCAAGGTATTTTTCCAAAAAGTAAAATCATTAAATCCTATCCTTTGTAAGAGAGCAGCTAAATACATAGACTTTCATACTACAGGTAACAACATCCATATACAATCTTATATTGGGAAAACTCTACTGCGACCATTATGGTACAATGCGTATACAGGGAAATCGTGACTACTCATGTAAGATAAAGTTTAAGGAGCAGTCAATCATTGACCGAAATCCTCACCAGGTACTTCTTGATATCTTGTTTCGACAAAGTTTTTTCTGACAGTTTTCAGTGGTTTGATAAATTACATTCACATCCATACCAAAGTGGTATGATTCCGTGGTGCTTTATCTTCAAGAGTGCAATAAATCTAAAATGAGATGTTTTTGTAATTGCATGGTATGTCAGAGTCATGATTTCAGATAGGGAAAAGTTTCAAAATTATAAAATTCTGTTTGCTTTTTTCATTTTTTGGTAATGAAATTCTGTCTGATCTTTAATTTATTAACGAGGATTATAATATTTTTCACCAAGTTGAACTACTGTTACTAGGTTCTTTCTCAATGAACAAAGAAAGGAGTTACAGGAATGTTTAATGGTGATCCAATAAGTGGAATGAAAGAAATAGAAATCAATATGGGAGAGCTCACTGGAATCTATATAGCAACTCCTGTATGACCTAAAATTGATGAGAAGTCGTAATATTATTTGATATTAGAAAAATAATTTATTTAGTTAGTAAAGTTCACTATGAGGCATGATAAGAAAATCAATCAATCTATATATCCACTAGTATATATTGTGTGTGCACATGGATGATTCCATAAAAACACTTGCACACACCTCTCATCAATGGCAAATTATCTTGAAATGATTAATTTTCATATTATTTAGGTTTTGACCTAAGAAATATTTCTGGTCTTGTGTGTTCTTCTCCCCATATATATCTTTATTTCACAATCTTCCAATTACATTCTCTAAATATCTCTGTTAGCATCTCCACCACTCTTTTGTTCAGGAAACTACTTATTGCAAATGTAAGATGACAATTTAATGAATCAACCAACAATGCCTTGTCCTAACTGGTTTCCTGATAATTAGAATGCTGTTCTACCATTTCAGCCTATCAGAAGCAATGGCTTGAATTAAACTCTCTTGCAAACCTTTTTATCACCAACTTAATCCATATCCTTTGTAGTCTTCCCCCCTTTCCCCTTAGAACTTTCCACCTACACAATCTCACGACTTATGCAGGAGCTGCTCTCCTGGTCTTCATTGAACAAGCCCAATCATCTAAATTTAGTCTTCTTTAGTATCCAATGGGGTTTGCTCAGATTCATTTGAATGTACACTTCCATATTATCTTATTCTATTGTTCCGCTCATCCATTTCAATATTTTTTTTTCTGTTAAGCATCCTTGTCTATAAAACTTATCCTTTCTTATTGTAATCCTTTATGGACATATTTACTTTAGCCACCTTAATCTGATTTAATGAGCAGATTTTTTCTCCATCCCTCCCTCATAAATTGTTAAGCCAAGATATAGGAAATGGTGTTTTTGGTATGTCAAACCCATCTTCCTAATTATTGCCTTGACCCTATTGATGATTTTTCTTGCCTTTTTCCACAAACTATCATGTTTTGGGCACCTTTTGAACACGTGTTCTTAGTGATCCGTGTGCAATTCTATTTTTGCATGCATCCCACTCCATGTCTAATTTGACCAATCAATGTTATGTCCTCTCCAAATAACATATGCCTAGGGCTTCTTTTTGAATCTGAGTAGTCAATTCATTTGTGACTAACTCAAAATAATATCAGCTAATAGTTAATTCTGTTCATCTTTTATCAGTGGAAGTTTTTGAGCACTCCGCCATGGTGCTCACATATTACTAACTTTTCATCATGTCCTTGAATTTGATGATATTGTTGTATTTTTTCTCAACTCTTCCAATTTCCACCTTATCAGGCTATAGGCACTCTATCTTATGTAGTTTGTTTTTCTAGATTAATAAAAGTCCATTTTGAGCCCCCTCACACTACCTGCTTTATCATCCCTTATTTAAACTTCCTGATAAATTGTCAAGTATGAACTATGAACCTATCCTCAATCGATAGACTCTTTTTGGATGACTTTGATTTTTTGATATGGTGGGTTATCAGTTTAGATGTTTTACTGCTTATCTTTTTCCTACAGTTCTGTTTTTTTCATTTTGCGACTGGATAAATGAATGGCCTTATATTACTTAAGTTGTGTATTTCCCTTTAATTACTTACGGAAAATAATACTATCAAAAGCAAAATGTACAGAAGAATCATCAGTAATTGCTTTATTTATTTTAAAAAATGAAGGCCATGTGTAGAATTGATTTTTTATTTTTGAAGTTGTGTTGAATTGATTTATTTCCCCACGATGGTTTCTAGCCAACAATTATCAAAATCATGGCTGCTAAGTGATTTGGGGGAGTCACGAAACTTCTGGTTTTCAATGTTTCAGATGAGGTTGGAAAAACTCACAAGTATGCCGCCATGTTCTGAAAACAAATGGCATGAGTACCCTTTGAACCAAGGAGAAGTATTTTTAGTTGCAAGTATAGCACAGCTTAAATGGTAGTAATTATTCATTCACCACGATATTTTGAAAACATTTGAGCTAGAACATATACAGCTCTCTAGCCATTTCTCAGTTTGAGTGAGTTTTCCTAATTTTCCACACCATGATCCTTTAAATGAGTGTTGCACCGAAGTGCTCATTTTCTACCAAAATCATTTAATCAGTAAGGTCATAAACATTTAATTTGAGTACAGACGAACAATAATTAAAGTATGAACGTGAAGGGTTGAGATTGTAATAATACTTTTAAGAGTTTTATGGCCTTATCTGATTACGATTTTGAATAAAATTATAAATGTGTTAAGACTTGGAATATGCTTTCAATTTACATGGAAATGAACAAATGATGCAAGGATACATTTGGATTGCAGGACTTCAGAGGTGGAAACTGAAATTGGAAAGACTGAAGTCCAAGCAAGCTTTCAAGTATCACTCGAAACTGATGCAACTAGGTCTAGTCACATCGGTTTTGAGGGTGTCTGATACGAACCTATTGGTAAAGATATTGGCTGATACCTTTACCAATAGTCTCTGTATTTTAATGGTAGTGGCCGATATGTACTTAATCATATCGGTTTTGGAGGCGGCTGATTCCTGGTCTGAAACCAATACCTCAAACCTTGAGTTCGATTCTTGCTTTTGAATGGCTATTCTACAAGGAAAAAAGGCACCCAATTCCCACCATTCACTAGAATTACAAGTCATAACCTTGAGGTGCTTATATTAAGTCCTACATGGCTCATGAAAGAAAAAATAATTCAGACTGTGGGGTTGGGAATTTTCTTTCCAACCCATCAACCTATCTAGTTGGGTTAGACTTCTTAATCACAAGTCCATTTCAGGTTGACCCATTTTCTGTCCATAATGGAAGGCTGATTATTGGTTAGGCCTCTAACCCTCAGGGTCATATTAGGTATGGCAACGGGGTGGGTTATATTATTAACCTGCTCTAACCCAGTCGGGTTGGGGGTGAGGCTAGTCGGTAATGTGACTGGACCATGAAAAGGTGGTGATGTTTCCATTAAGTAAAACCTGCCAAATTTATAATTACTTCTTGTTAGTAATCTGAAAGAATTAGTCAGAACCGAGATTCTTGTTGTTCAAGTGCTACTGACACTTTCTGTTATATATTATCTATCCATTTTTATAATGCATCGATTTGTTTTGCAGGTACAAGGTATAGTTCAAGATAGGAATGGAAAAACAGTGGCAACACTATTTGGAAAATGGGATGAGAGCATGCATTACATGAATGGGGATTGTTCTGGGAAGGCAAAAGGATTGGAACCATTCTCAGAGTCCCATTTGCTATGGAAAAGGAGCAAGCCGCCAAAGTTCCCCACCAGATATAATTTGTCACGCTTTTCCATTACCCTAAATGAGCTCACCCCTGGATTGAAGGTGATAATGAATGATTTACGATTTATTTGTTTATTTACTTATTTTTAAATTGACCTCTGCCTCGCAATTTTTTTTTAATTTTTTAGTGATACATTTGAGGTTCAATGCAGGAAAAGTTGCCACCTACAGATTCAAGGCTCAGACCTGATCAGAGGTGCCTTGAAAATGGAGAGTATGAAATGGCAAACTCAGAGAAGTTGCGGCTGGAACAACGACAACGGCAGGTGAACTATTTGTTGTTACTGTTATAATAGATAAGCAAAATGAAAGGAGCTATTTGTTTAACAAAGAAAGGGAAAAGAAAAAAAGACTAGTGTTGTCTTGTTTTTCTTTAGTATTATTATTATAGGTTAGAAATAACTCAAATTCGGCATAATATGTGAATGCAGTCGCGGACGATGCAAGAGAGGGGTTGGAAACCACATTGGTTCACCAAGGACAAAGGAAGTGATGAATACCGCTATATTGGTGGGTATTGGGAGGCGAGGGAAGAAGGAAAGTGGGATTCATGTCCAGATATCTTTGGCCAAATTCCTAGTGATCAAATATTCGACTGAGGAAAGTGAAACACCTCTCTATTTGTCTCCCTCTCATTTTTTCAAAATGTCGGATTGGCCATATCGGTGCTTGCCATTTCGAGCAGTTGAGGTAAGGTCAAAGGTGGGTGATATATGACTTACTTGTTAAAGAAAGTAGATATGCTGTTACCAGGTAATAAATAGATAGTTATTCCTTTCCCTGTGTCTATTCTTCCGGACTTCATTCTCAGGTGTGTGTAACTGTACCCTTTCTGGGATAAGAGAATTTTATTACAACACAATACAAACCCATAAAAGATGAGTGAAAGAAGAGAATACAACAAACTATCTTAAAAGAAGATATGAAAATAATGAGGCAATAGCTGCTTAAGGCTAGAAAAACCATCTGAGTCCACGGCAAGGTGTTTAGACTACAATGATGAAGCGGATCGATCTTGGAACAAGAGCACGGAAGCGCCAAGGTTGGATGTATCCTAAGCACCAGTGTGCGTCTTTAGAGCACGCCATGGTTTGGCGTATCTTAGTGAAGACAATTTGATTTATCCCAAGCACCAGTATCTTTAGAGCACAAAAAGTGCCAAATTTTGATGTATCCTAATCACCATTGCTTCTCATTTAAATGATGATGACAATAATTTAATCATTATCTATATTGAATTAATCTAGTAATTTTTCTTATTGAGGATGACCGAGTCTAAAGTTATGTTAGGCCATCTATACCCTTGGTTTTTTTTACATACATCATTACAACCTATTCACAGTTAACTGTTGTGATAGGATAGAAAAATCAATGTCATTTGGTAAAAAACTTGATACGATAACCACCGATGTGTGGCTCAGTTGGTAGCAAGTTGGGCTCTAGTGGGTGTCTCCATAGGTAAGTCTAGAGTTCGAATCCTACTAGAAGCACTCGTGGCCAGCAGTTTACCATAATTGCTCCCTCCCCGAAAGTGGATTAGTCCCACACCCAAGTGGGTGTGGGGACACCACGTGGTTAAGACCAAAAAAAATTAAAAAGAACTCGATAAGATAAGCTACAAATCTTTGAAAAACGAATCTGAGCAAAATTTCCTTCTCAGTTGTTATGATGTGGGAAAATCTTAGGTAAAAGTAGGGTTCTCCATTGTTATGATGTGGGAAAATCCTAGGTAAAAGTAGGGTTTGTCAGTGGATCAAATACGAATCGAATCTTACTGGATCTATATTCGAATAAAAAATCTAACCAGATCTAAAAAAAAAAAAAAATTCATATTCGTATTTGTTCACTCGTATTCGACTAAAATTCAATATTCGTCCGACATAATATATATCCGAATTGAATATTACTTCACTTATTATTTTTAAGGACAAATAAAAAATTTAGTTTTCATGAAATCTAATTGAATTTGGATGGAATACGATCGAATTCATATTCAAATTCGATTTTAATCGGATATAAATATTCAGATCAGTATTCGACCCATCGGATTTTAAAGACTAATCATACTCGATATTTTTGGATTGAATACAGTTGGAATTCAGATCTGAGTCCGACCCATTGATTGTCCTAGGTAAAAGTTCAAAACTAAAATATACCAGTCAAAAAGATTAGATGTCATCTCTCCCCTCCACTCCTTTGTCAATTAGTAACAAAAACACCTAACCTAGGTACAACACAACTAGACCTCTATGAATTGAATACAAAAAAAATATACAATACAATTCAACCCATATGCAAAAACTGAGGTACAAAGGACTCAAGACATTACAACGCTTTGTGCTCTCCCTCAGCTTTTGCAACAACTCCTCCATACGTGAACATACTTGCAAAAAATATAACTATACCTACAAGCGAATATGTGTCATGGGTGGAGTACTTAGATCTCTCTCTTTATGTCTGAAATAGACAGAGATGTAGAAATTTGGGAAAAAATCCCAAAGTTTTTACAAACTTGTTGAACTGCAATATGAGAAGATGAGTTCAAACCAATGCAAACGCATGCATATGTATACTCACTACAAGGCAAGTTTGTAGGTCATAATATACGTAAGGCGAGATGTAGTGGTTGTTTCTATAAAATAAACAGTGATACCATAACAACCTCTAAGGCACTTCGGGTCATACACCAAAAGATAAGCATAAAGCATACGGTGCAGGATACAAACACAAATACATAGCAAGATATAACTATAATCAACATGCATTGGTTTGTGAAACCCCATTAGGCATCCTAAAGCCCTAGTCCCAATGGAGAAAAATGTGATATAAATGACATGAGCATGGTGAAGTGTGTGTATGCACTGTGTGATTCTAAACAAAATATCACTATAAAAGCAAGAATCATACAAGACAGAACATGCATGTGAAAATATACCTATATGCCACAAGGTTTTTTTTCTCGAGATCTTGGATCAGACCGGTCCGGGTCGATCCCGATCAGGTACTGGAACAGTCGATCCTGGTCCGATCCAACTTTTGGATCATCCTTGAAAAATAAATTGGATCGGTTTGATCCAGTCATTGGATCAGTCTAGATCGGCCGATCCGTATCGGTATCGGTTGGATCGGTCCGATCCAAAGCCAATTGAAAAAAAAAAAATTGGGTTGGTTGAATCGGACCGGATCAGCCGATCTGTATTGGTATCAGTTGGATCGGTCCGATCCAAAGCCACTTGATACAATAGTTGTATTGTGGCTTGGAATCGAACCGGTCCTGGCTGATCTAGATCGGATCGGCTCAATCCTTGAAACCGTGATATGCCACATCATGCAAGTATCGAATACATACACACACATGCCACCTAATCCAACCACAAAGCAAAGATCATATACAAAGATATGCATGAAACCACAAGTAGTGATCAATGCACATATGTATAGGACATGTAAAATATATAACTATCAGCACAGACGTAGCCTATACAAACCAACGATAGACCCCAAAAGAATAGGAGTGACACATAGGTCTATCCAAGGCAATGTGTAGACATGGAAAAGGATAAGAAAGACATACTACCAAGTCTACACACAAAAGGGCTAGTCTAGATCAAGAGTGTGCAATAACACTACAACAAAAAACTACCCACGAAAAGACCAACACATGTAGGCTATAACAATTGATATAACTATATAAAGAACCATATAAAGTCTACATGTCAAGGAAGTACTAAGAGAAGAAAGAACAAAGTCATACAACCATATAACATTAAAAGGAAGTAAGTCCCTGCTCAAAAGTACACCCAAAATCTCTTATCAAACGCACATATCAATACACAAATTTTATTATAAAACATAAGATTGATCTAAGCATGTAAATACTACAGACTAAGGTAATGATGTGGCAACCAAAGTTCAACCACACTCCATACAACCCAAGAATCTACAAAAGTACGGATATATCCATAAATCACACAAAGTCTATCCAAGAAACCAACACAAGTAAACAAACGAGGGATATGCCAATATGGGCAACCAAGAGTCTACACATGTCTAGATGTACAGAATAGAGTATGAACATGTAGATAGTATAACTGATCAATAGAATGAGTTCACTCTCAATAAAGTACATCGGCTAAAAGATGGTGGGTAAGATATGCATAGTGAGGTGTGTATTCAAATGTGTGCAGTTTAACAAGATATTACTATAACGATCTAAAATGCACACAAAGTAGAATATATATGAAAAACAATATATCCTACGAAATAACATACTAATTCCATAGAAGACACATACATGTCATCACAACCACCACACACATGCATAAACTCACACATAATATTGTTATGAAGAGAAAGTAGAATTTATGCAAACAAGTGTAGATAATATCAAGAGTATAACTGTAAAAGCTCGAATACAATCTACACAATAAGTATCAACCAAAGTGTACCATAAGAGAACTTAAGACACCAAGTCAAGAGTATAACTACTTAAACCAACTTGAGTCCAAGTTCTTAGCCATAGTACAACCTAAGTTGATACAGGAAGAGAAGAAGACACCAATATAAGAGAATTACAGTAAGCACAAGGGTCTAAATCTCAGTAGAGGGAATATGACTAGTGACATGCAAAAGTGTGTGTTTCCAAGGTGTGAGTATTCATGATCATATTATTATAAAATAAGAGAATATCACACATACTTGAACTCATCTAAAAGATATGCCTATAAGAAGTACATATAACAGTTCAAAGGCTGAAAACACATAAGCATGTCAAACATATTCCGAATTATAGACATTATAAAAATAATCTTATGAGTACATATAAGTTTGTACACAA
The DNA here is from genome assembly GCA_031762675.1 of Pachysandra terminalis. Classification (NCBI taxonomy): domain Eukaryota; kingdom Viridiplantae; phylum Streptophyta; class Magnoliopsida; order Buxales; family Buxaceae; genus Pachysandra; species Pachysandra terminalis. The sequence continues at coordinate 2,600,123 of JAUPMG010000004.1, read as the reverse complement.
AGTGCATCAACACTACTCAGCCATTATGAACCCATGTCATAAAACCAAGTGGAAGAAGAACAAAAAATGCATGAAAATTAATTTAAAGAAGCATGCATGAGAAGTTTTCCTAAATGATATTACAATAAGATCATATGAAAACAATGATGTGCTACATGAATTTTGCCAAAGAATTCCCCTATAAAGAATGGCATGAAATCATTAAGCACAAAGAACTAATCATGTGTATAACCAATATCCATATAAAGCATGCAAACACAATTAGTCTAGAAATCATAATCAAGACACACATATATAACAATTATTAAGCAGTCTAGGATTATGAAGGATACATAAGTTCTATAGTAGATGAAAATCTATGATAACATATGTGTGTGTTTTCCAAACCAATTTTATCGAGAAAGCTCATGAAAAACACAACCAACTTCAAGGATTAATGAAATAATAGTCTAATTAACCTCATGGAACTAGAAGAAAGAAGAACAAATTATGCATATAAGAGGTATCACTACCAAGAAAGCATGCACATAATACGTTCAAGACACATGGTCACAGACAAATAGTTCAACTTAAAGAACATGCCTATGAAAATGATGGCAACCAGGTTGACTCCACCTTAGGGACCCACTTAGAGGAAGATTTAGGAGAAGGGAAGACACGCCCAAGACAACAATGAACTACACAGGCAAAATATTACTCTAAAAGCATGACATGCAGAACAAAGCAATATGGATAATGTCTAAACAGGTATAAAAGAGGGAAACACCACTAAGACGCTATCCAAAAGGATGACATAGGAAAAATAATATTTAACTATAATAACAAACTATGTCGAAACAGGACATGTCTTAAACTAAATGTTACTCTATTATAACACATGAGATGAGGTTTTCTGAAAAAGGTATTGCAGATAGGAAGCAAGGAAAGCCTCAATATGCTTCAATGAACATGCACAAACGTCTCAATATAAGCATGGCATGAAGAAGAAGCATAAATGATCTAGATATGCAAATAAAAGTATACCTATACAAGCATATGAGCACAGATAGATCACACACAACAAACTTTGGCAAAAGATATGTCCATGAGGAAAAAGCTTAGGTTTGAGAGCCCAGAAAAATTCAGAAAAATACAAATAAGATTCTGAAAATCTAAGTAGCAAAATAAAGTACAAGATACATGAGAAAAAATTTACAATTAGCACAACACATATCATAAGCAAGGAGAGAGTTAATCATGCACATTACAAATCTTACTATAAAGTACGAACATGCACAACAAGCTTAAGTATCACACACTTAGGCAAAGGATTAACTAAGAAAAAAAACATGCCTAAGAATGTGATACCCATCAAGGGAATTAACCCTTGGGGACCCACTTAGTGGGTTTTGAAGAAGACCAAGGAGGGTCTAGGATATTAACTTCAGTATGGGTAGCTAAGCGACGTTTCTTTAATTTAGGTACCCAAGTTAAGGTTTGGACAGGATCATACCAAGAGAAGTTTAAGAATTCATTAGATTTGTATATGTGATCAGAATTCTTAGAGGACATGCTCTCGAGACTCTTATACCTCATCTTGTTATTGAACCCCTTATTACTAGTTTTTCTTATTTTAGATTTAGCATTCTTAAGGGTGTTCTTCTGATGAATTCTTTTCTTCGTCCTATCCTCACTCTTGTTGTTAAAAGCTCGAGTTAATTTAGAATTTTTTTTATAAGCTTTTCGAAGAGAGGAAGACTAAGAGAATCTTGATTCCTCTTATGAGACTTCTTTTTAGATTCAATTGTATGAACATGGGAGGAGTTCTCAATTTGAAGAAGTGCCAACTCTTGCATACTTTTCTTGGCCTTCTGAAAAGTGTTGGATTTTCGGTTAAATTTCTTCTTGCACTCATATTGCAGATGATCCGGAATCCCATAAAATTGGCACACAATTTTGGATTTGGCGCTGTAAGTTCTAGAAGATGACTCACCACTCTCAAAAGTGGAGAAAGTCTTGGGTCTTGTCGAGGTGTATCTATCAAGCCCTAAATCAGTCCTATACCCAAAAGGTTTGCCCATATCGGAGAGGCTTTCAAGTTTCTCATCCGCTTTGGTGAACTTTTGGGCAACCAAGTCTCTGGAGGTTCTAAGTTGGTTGATTTCACTAAGTAATAAATTATTTTCAGTTTTAACTTGTATTAGCTTACTTAATTCATTTTTATACTTAGACTTTCATTAGTCATAAGCAAATCACATTTTAAATTTTTATTCCCAATGACCAAGTCTTGTTTATCTTTCGATAATATTTTCAAATTGTCTTCCAACTTAGAATTCTCAAAAACTAACTGATTCACTCTAGAGTTTAATCTATAGGTTTCCTCATAGAGAAAACCATAAGCCTCCTAAAGATCTTCACCATCCGAATCTTCAGGTTCGACTATCTTTTCAACTGCGTTTTCATGTATTGATTTGACTATAGGTATCGAATCCTCAAGAAAATTCATCGGAGTTCTAACCCTTATATTAGCAAGGTATTTTTGTTCATCAACAATATAGAGTTTATTTAACTCCGAATCAAAAGAGTCATCCCATGTATGCATAGCCACTACTCGGTTTTTCGTTTCACTTTTGCTAGGGTGAGTGAGAGCAGAATGACCCTTAGCCTTAGGCATCACTACAAATCAACTCAAGGTCATTAAACCTTATATCTGAGCACGAGGCTCTGAAACCAATTGAAAATGCACGTAGTGATGACTTAGAGGGGGGTGAATATGTTTTAAAGCCGAGATGCGGAATTAGGGCTCAATTATAAAATGTAATTAATTATGCTATTTGATTGTTAATTATGGGGAATAGAAACAAACAATAGCTTGCAAATATTGAGATCTACTTATGCAATTCTATGGAATTTAAGTGCGAAAGCAAACCAACCAACACTTGAAGTTTATAATGGTTCGTCACCTCGGCCTACATCCTCTCCCTTGAGCACCACTCGCCAGTCTCAAGGATTTCAATATGGTAGGTTTTCGTCACTATGGCTCACCTCCAAACCATAACAGGAATTTTGCTGGCAATTCCCAAGCCATTACACGAGGTTTCCAGATCACCTCCAATCCTCTTAAGGTTTCACGACAACCTTATGTCATTACAGTTTTTAACATAAATTAAAAATGATAAAAGGATTACTTCATATAGATATACCAATTCGAAGTCCGTTTGTGATGTGAGTGCGAATTCCTAACTTCTCGTTCCTCTCCACTTGGATGACATCGATGCACACTCGATGGAGACGAGGGCCTTACAACGCTAGATGTGTATGTGTGATGATCTAATCTATGCAACACATAAGGGGAAGGACTTGGGCTCTCAATCATTCTTCTTCAATTCAATTGGCATAGGATGCCATAACCATGAAACATAGGAAGAAGATGGTGAGAGGGAATTCTCTAACCTAAGGAAAGCAAAAAGCTTTTAGGAAAGGTCTAGGGCAATTTCTCGTGCGGGTCTTGTGCAAAAATAACCTCTAATTCAATTTATAAAATTTTAGATTTACATGTCTGTCGGTCGACTGGTGCGATGGTCCGGTCAACCGGTGGACTCTTAACGGCTCTAATTCAAAAGAGCATGTCTCCCTTGGGTCCGTCGGGAAAGACCAACCGATCGACCCTTCGGTCTGCGGTTGACCTGACATGTCTGTCGATCGACCGGTACACCTCAGGGTTTCAAAATCAGAACTAGGGTTTTAAGTGACCAGGGGACTGGACGATCGATTGGGATTCAATCGGAAGCCCTCACTAGTCGACCGGACCACTTGGTCAGTCGATCGGGCTGTAACTACCCTGATCCCACATTTAATTTCATGAATTAAATGTGGAATTATCCCTAATTAAAGCCTTTGGAATTAAATGATATAAAAAGGGTTGGAATGGACTAAATTGTAATTAAGAAGAACTTATGGTGATTAATGATGTTTTATGTTAGGTAACATTGGCTTGGACCCAACCACATGATAAGCCCAAGTTGAAGTGGACGTTTGGCCATATAAGAGGTAAGGGTGAATTAGTAACTTTAAATCCTGATTTGAATTTTGAATGGGATTAGAGATTGATTCTCTCAACCTCAAATCCTCAAAATTAGGAAACACCAATCTAAGGGGAGGATACGTCCAAAGTAGAAAAATACCATACTTGTTTGAAAGGGGTTGGAGAGAAAATAGGATCTGGAAATTCTCTGCAACTTGGGAGAAGAGAAGAAGAAGAATGAAGAGAGATAAAAGGCTTGGAGAGATCGATTTCCAGGCTTGATCTACCAAAGACAACGCAAAAGAGGTAGGGATCTCCTTTGTATTACTACAGATGACTTCATAATAGTTCTTTAATGCTATAGTTATCCTAGAACACTTGCATGGATGATTTGAACATATTGGTATGCTTTAGATGCTTCAAAATCATGAATATAGAACCTAATTGTTAGATCTAATGTGTATGATATTCAATAATGCATATGATTATATTGATTCTTAGAAGTTATATTTGAATCTAAAGGATTATATGTTGAGAATGCCATTGATTGTGTGATAATACCAAGACTTGGCATGTTGGATTGAAAAACTCATGATTTATGTTTACTAGAACCCATGAATGATATGAGTATGATGTTATAATGTTAATGATTGTTATACTTTGAGAATGATCATATTAACCCAGAAAATTCATATGATAGGTGATGAACTTGAATTTGGTAATTTAACCTAGAAATCACAAATAGGAAGATCAATTAGGTAGAAATAACCTATGGAGTGTAGAGTGATGATTTCCACTCATAAACCCTAGATCTAAATGATTTAGAGGTGTTAGCACAAAAACCCACGAAGAACCTCGAAAAACGAGTTAGATCTGATTTTTGGTAGGAGGCTCGATATGTACCGAAAGTTCCTATCGAAAGGCTCAAACTCTCTGGCCATTCTACCAAAGTTCGGTAGATACTAAACCAATCTACCGAGACCTACCAAATGGATCTACTGAATCCATTTATGGTCCAAATTGTTTGGGGAACTCAGGGAACATGACGTACACATGTTTATAGTGATGTTTGGTTGGTATTAGAGGTGGTTACACAAGTAATTATTACTTGGGTATATGATATATCCTTGAACTGCATTTAGAGTATATATGTGTATATGTGAATGTAATGGTTGTATGTGGTGTATATACTACTATGTGGCCTAGATAAGGGATATATGCAATGTAAGAGTCATGTGTGACTAGTGTGTATGAACTATATGTTCATACTAGGAGTTTGTAATGTGAAAGGAGCTATATGCAACTCACATTAGGTCTAATTGTAATTGTGATGTTTTCAAGTGATTATTGTGGTGTACTATGTTGAGTCATGGAGGAAGCATCTCTCACATAATGTATGAGTTGTGATCTAGTCCTATGGACTAAGTATTGTGTACGGTGTGACTCGGGAATAGTTCCCTATGGTGTAAAGGACAGGACTCATCCTCCGTGAGTAAAAGTCTCTAAATGGATAAAACAGGAGCATTCTTTCCGTGAGTGCAAGTCCCTACAATAATGGTCTGATTGCTGTTTGATTGTTTGTGTTAGGCTAGGTCTGACAATCCTTGCATTGTATCATCTTGCATCGTATGCATTCATGCTCATTTCATTTGCATTGTTTGATTGTTTGTGATCGTGTGTGCATTTGTGTAATGGTGATCCATGGTGAGACCATGATGATGGAAAGGTATTGGTTATCCATGACAGGATCATGATGAAATATAGTGGTTATCCATGACATGGTCATGATGGAATTGTATGTTGGTTATCCATGAGGATCTCATGATGAATTGTGTTGTACTGATTATCCATGACTAGGTCATGATGAAAATGTGTATGGTTATCCATGATATAATCATGATGAATATATGTGTGTGTTATCCATGGTGGAACCATGAGTATATGTGTGTGAACCATGATGAGTTCATAATGGTGTAGTATGGTATAGTTATGGTGTGTGACCCATGATGTAATCATGATGGTATGGTAATGGGATGACATAGTGGAACTATGCATTCTATGAACGATGTATTTAAGTATGTATGGGGTAATCATATGGTGAGACCATATATGATAGGATATATTTAGTGGGTAATAACATAATGATGACAAGTATATCTACCGGGTTATATATGTATTGGATATGTGGTAAATCATAGCATGGTATGACCATAGTTATGATTGGATTAGTATAGTGAAACCTTAGGGTTAAGAATGGAACATAAGGGATTATGTAGACTATAAGGACATTAAATGGGTTTAATTATCATACTGATAAATGGATGATGTTATGAATAGTAGTGTATAATGCTTGAGTATAAACTAAACCTTGAGCATGCTTAACTTATGTGTTAGGTGAATTTGCATGAATGAATCGTATTATTGAGATGTTATGGAAATATTTGTTGTATGCATTGGTTATTTCTACTGAGCTTTGCTCAACCTATTATTTACAGGTGACCAGCTTGGAGATGTGATTGGATGATGGCGTGCAGTAGAGAAAGGACAAGTGATAGACATTATTTAGTTATTTTATTTTATTTTTGGTTTGACCCTATGATGGGCAAAGGTTGTAATAAACTAGATGGGATTTTATTTGATGAACTTGACTGGTTATGAATAGTTAAGTTATTTATTTAAATTGATTAGACTTTTGTTGGATATTTTTGTGTTACTCTGACAACCATGTGATTTGGTGGATCGTTATATGATGAACTAGCCGCTTCCAAGTGTTGGAACCAAAGGTTATTCCTTGAAAATCTTGGAGATTCTTATATCTCGGATTTGGGGCGTGACACGGGCACGTGCAAATTGCGTAGACCAAAGAAGGTTTGTTAAGCGATTGATCGAAGCCCTGGGAAAAGCCAAATATGATCGTTTCTATGCTCGTTTTCGACAAGGTACATCCACGGATGGTATCGACCATCTGTGGGCTACCTTTGGCTATCCAGACATGAGTCCAGATGACTAAGGACCGCAGAGTGCCCCCAACTGGTAAAGGGCACCCCAAGCTCCCTTGAAACAAGTCAATATTCAATATAAATGTGTTTCTAGGGGCTATCTAGTGTGTGTGCCTATACCTTGGATAGCAGGCCAGGTCAATAGATGCTTCGATGTAGCTTATCCTTCCTTGGATCTGAAACTCTTGGTTCTTCAATTAACTTGGTTACAGACACTCAAGGACTATGTCAAACCATTCCATTGACAAACACTTGGAATGTCTAGGAAATACCTATGACACACAAAATCTTCTCCTTCTGATTTTATAAATCATCACTAACAACCTAAAATCAAAGGGTATGAAGTAAACCAGTTGGTCGTAGGACAGCTACCTCAAAATTTGCTCAGAAAAATCCAAGAAAAATACGAGGCTTCTTGCCTCTAGAAATCACGAACAAAAGCTTAACGGATGAAGACTATCCAACAAAGAACGAATAAACTACGATTGAATCTCTACAAGGGCCTTGTAGGAATCCACATTCTATTCTTCTCTCCAAACAAATCCTACGATACTTGAAAAAACAAAACCCCTAATCTGAGTCTAATTGGAATTCCAAATTAGACTAGACTCAACCAATCATATTTATAAAGTAGGCCTTGATTCTCTGGTTCAACCACCGGTCCAACCCCATAAATCACACTAAACCACCGGTTAAACCAAAATCAAATCACTTAAAGCACCAAAACATGATACGATGCATGCTCACCCATACAGCATACACGCATCATCATACGAAAATGCGAATACAATACAATCCAACAATGCGATTTGAAATATGAAACCACCGATCATCTTAGAATTCAACAAAGCATACAATAATACACACAGATCAAACATCACATAGAAAATAGACATACATATGTGCCATGTGTACCATGTGAGTGTGTGCCACGTGTGCAAAGGTGTACGGGTCACTACAAAGGATGAAGAGACCATTACCTTTGCCACTCTCCAATCTCTGTCATGTCACTCTATCAGATCCCAACAGTCCCTCCATACCAATGACATCCCAAAACCACCCTCCCATTCGTGAAACCTAGAATACTACTGCTAATTGCCGTAAGATTGCTTGCAATGTCGTTCCAATGGCCACAAGGGAAACGACGACAGAACTTACGGTTATCGAGTTGTCGAGTATAGTGAAAACAATTCAAGAAGCATGGAACAAGCTTGGAGAAAAATGTGCAGTGTCTTATCTTGCATTTGCTGGTGTAGTTTTTATGTGATCCTATTATTTTGCTTAGTAATGGTGGTAAATATTTGTTGGTTCTTCGAAGGAACCAGCCTCCTTAACAGAAATAAAACAATAATTCTATTCGATGCCTTCCAATTGGAAGAGATTGCATATATATAACCCAAAACAAAGCCATAATTTGCTAACTCTAGTCCTATTGGAATTAGTAATAATAAGACTCTAATTGATTAAAGGAACTCCTAAAAGACTCTAAAACTAATAACAATTCTAAGTAAAGAAGTTTTCTAATAGAAATAGAACTCATACTTCTACTCTTATTCTAACTACCAGTAACCAAACCCCACATGATTAGGGCTATTTATACCTAACCCAGTAATCACGTAACATCCCTCCCCCCTTAACTCAAACTTTGTCCTTAATGTTAAACTTTGAAAATTGAATCTGTAATTTTGGGACAGATTCCCAAGTTGCATCTTCTTTGGGTAGTCCTTGTCATAATACCAACACCTTTGTAGTTGCCTTATTGGCCTTCTTCACAACTCTTCAATCTAAAAGTCTTTGAGGAAGAGACTTTATCATTCCTTCATAATTTGTAGTTGGTAATGAATTCTGCATTGGGACGAAATCTCCTAGTCTCTTCTTCAAACACGAAACATGGAACACATGATGAATTTTTGAGTTCTCTGGTAACAATAATTTATATGCAACTTGGCCTATTTTCTGTAAGACTTGGCATGATCCAAAAAATCGTGAAGATAGTTTGATGTGATTTCTTGTAGCCACAAATTTTTTTCGATATGGTTGAAGTCAAAGGAAGACCCAATCCCCTACTTCAAAGGATCTTTCACTTCGATGTTGATATGCCTTGTTCTTCATTCTTTTTTGTGCCAAGTGTCTGATCTCGATTTCTTAAAACCGAATCTACTGCTTCAACCTTTGCATCCCTTTTACGTAGGAAAGTAATCGTGGAGGAGAAACCCTATACATAGCTTCATAGGGAGAGATTTTGGTTGGCAAGTGTACATTCGTATTATACCAAAATTCAGCCGTCAATACCCATTGACCATTCTTTTGGTCGCATACTGTAGAAACTCCTCAAGTATTGTTCCAAAAATTTATTAACTACCTCAGTTTGGCCATCCGTCTTGGGATGATATGCTGAATTGAGTTACAGTTTGGTTCCTTGAAAAAAATTACTTGTAAAAATTGGATCTCGATCACTTACTATTGATTCTGGTACTCCATGGAGCTTAAAAATATTATCAAGGAACATTCTTGCTACCACTGCTACTGAAAAAGGATAAGAAAGTGAGATAAAATGAGCATATTTTGATAGTCAATCTACTACCACCATGAGGACCTTTTTGCCAAAGGAAAGGGGGTAAGGCTTCCGCAAAATCCAATGAAATATAAGACCATATACAAGTGGAAATTGACAAGGGTTGTAATAACCCTGTTGGAGCCACATTTTCTATCTTCAACCTATGACAAGTAATGCACTCTCGAACATGTTTAAGAACATCATAACGCAACCCTTCCCAATAGAAATCAATTTTAACTCTTTGGTATGTTTTATGAAAACCAGAATGACCCCCAAAAGGGCTATCATGCATATGATGCAATATCTTGGCCCTCAAAGAAGTGGTTGGGCTTAAGAGGAATCGACTTTTGTAAAACAACAAACCTTGATGCTGAATATATCTAGTAGGGTCCACCCTTTCCAATTGTAATTGCTGAATCTTCTCTTGTGTATTCATCCACCTCATGCTCTTTGGATAACTCAGTAACCCAATTGGGTATTGGTGTCGATATGGCATTAAACTCCCCAATTTCATCCTTCCTTGATAAGGCATCAGCTACTATATTTGATTTCCCACTCCGATATTTTACCACAAATCATATCCCAATAATTTGGTGACCCAATGTTGCTCAGATAGAGTACTAATTCATTCGCCCAAGAGTTATTTCAAACTCTATTGGTCAGTCTTTACTGTATATCTGTCACATCCCAAACTTAAGTGATCTCAATGGAGTCCCCAAGTTTAAGTTGTAACACTCACCCTATATTCATATGGGGGTGGATAAACAATACATAGTCAAATTCATTGAATTAAGTAAGATATTATATAAGATAAAGTTATATAAAAATAATATTATTAAGATAATATCAATCACAAAACAATCTTCAAACAAAAAATAGCGAAAAGAAAATAATATTAGTTTCACGCTTCAAATCAATCCCTATTAACTATTGAAAATCAAATCTAATAAGTACTGAATTACAGCAAATAAACCTATTACAAGTTCTACTAAAATCTCCAAATAAAATCCTAATAATGACTAATATCTTCATAGAATCCTTATTCTCCACCTTGATCCTCATGGTCCTTAAGTCCATCATCTATAGGTCCTGAAATATGCTGTGCTTGAAAGCGTAAGTTATACTAGCTTTGTAAGTAAACAAGTCTAACAATGTTTATGATTGAAGTAGGGACAATGCCACTCTTCAATGGTAATCCAAATGGATAATAAATAAATGAATGTAATATGTGATGTGTGATCAATATATAATAAACAAGTGATGAGTGATCAATATACAATAAATATATGATGAGCGATCAATATACAATAACCTTAGGTGAAAACAATATAGTTCATTCATAGGACATCAATGGTTCAAGTAAGTCAAATAGTCTCTAAATTCATGGGTATCACATAAGGTCATCTCAGCAAGGTAATTCATATAAAACTCAAATTCTATACTCAATGTAAAGGATACACAATGATTCATAGGCATATTAAAATCAACAAACATGTGAGTACAAACCTATGATTCTAAGCTATTTAGATATATCATGACATAACTAATAATGTATATGTGATGAGTATACTGATAATCATGTAGTATGAATAATGATACAATATGATGTAATATGTAATCCAATATGCTGGTTCAATTATTAATGCATGCTGTGGACCTAAGTATAATCACCATATGTAATTTAAGACAAACAATTCAAATATGCAATGCACTGTATAGTATTCGTCTAAATGTATGTTCACATATTATCAAACCCCTCGCTAAACAAGATGAAAATCATCCCTCGAATACACAGCCAGAATAGGGGGTTATTTTATGAGCGCATCATAGTTTCTATGGGTTTCGACCTAAAGGTTCCAATTTCCTTGCTTATTTCAGATCATGGGAATAAATCTCTGAGCCTCACAACGTGAAATTTCCCTTGTGAATTATATAATGGCCGATCTACTAACAGAATTTCACTCTTATGATTCGGATATTGGGTCTCATCAACATGAACATTCCCTCACATATCATCATTCCACAAGTATCTTGGGATCATCATATTCCTCACCATGGGAGTAAACAAATTACTTGGTCTATTGGGATGGCCAAATCCCTCAACGCATGAAAATATAAGTTTCCTCACCTATTATGATTTCCAGATCATGATACTCTCGTTATAATCATAATCTCCAGGAATATGAAGTTATGAAGGTCAAGTCAATGCATTAGACGAATACAAGGTCATTATGCAACAATATAGTCATATGCTGTTCAAGTGAGAATGTGTGCATTAAATAAGCAATCAAGGTATATGTCCAATGTGTAATGTGATCTACTTAGCATGATACTAATGAATATATGAGTAATATGAAGTTATATCAAAAGGTCATTAGTTTATCAAACATAAGTATACAATGTATAATATGATTTAATTAACATGTTAACCATGAGTAGGCATGTAATATGAATCATAGAATATCACATGATCATCAAACATAGTAATCAGATCCATAAGGAAGTAAATATATGCAATATGAGTTCAGGTAAAAACATCAATAGTTTATAAAACACATTAATTGGGTTCATAAGGAAGTAAGTATATGGAACATTCATAATTGGGAAAAAGTTACATCATAATCAATCTAATTAGGTCCAATTAATTATGCATGTGAAATCTCAAGTCAAACGGATCAACTTGGGAAATCTCGGTAGACCGAGGGTCTGCCGAGTGGGTTCGGTAGGGTCTCGGTGGACTCTTCTATATACCGAAGGGTCTGCCGAACTACACCTTTGGGTTTCTGGGTTTGTCATCTTGTCAGGTTTGGTAGGGTCTCGGTATGCCAAGTGTCAGGTTCAGTAGCTTTTCTAGAAGTCTTAAATTTGGTCTGTAGTTCTCGGTAGGGTTTCTGTAGGGTCTTAGTAGGGTTTCGATAGCTTTTACTGAAGTCTAAAATACACACCATGGGGCTCGGTACACCTTCGGTATGCTGAGAAGGCTGCCGAAGTCTACCGGAGGTGCTTGGTGGCCTGTTCGACATGTCGAGGAGGCTGTCGAACTTCGCGGGTTACACAAAATCCCAGAATTCTCACTCCTTTTGAACTCTAATCACAAAACATCGTTAAGTAAACTTGGTTAGCATTGAATTTCATACAAAACCCAATAATTAGATCACATAAAACAATACTTTAAAATTAACTTACCCTCTCCTACCATTAAAACTTGGAAAACAAGTAAAGCCATTAGAATACTTCATAGACAATGAAAACCAACATATGTTCCTATTAAAATCATAAATAATGTTATGCTTGAATACTTACCTTGGTTTGAAGGTTGGTGTAGAGAATTACACATCTTGGTCCTTCTCCTCTTCTTCTTCTTCTTCTTCTTCTTCTTCTTCTTCTTCAAGCAATGAATCCACCTCTTAAAGTCTTGTGCTTATATAGACACTTAGGAACTCTAAGATTAGAAACTATAGAACTCTTAATCTCTACCCTTAGATTAATCTTAGCCCTTAGATTAGTTTTCCAGCCCATGTGGGTTTCTAATATTGATTTCCTTCTCATGCTATTTTTAGAAGCTTAGCTTTAGTTTA
>JAUPMG010000004.1:2550482-2565548 GCA_031762675.1 Pachysandra terminalis | reverse complement strand
GCGCCCCCCCCCCCCGCCAATCACTGTGATTGAAGCAGCGCTTGGTAACCGCCTGTCCTATTTTATGTCCCTTTTAAAAATGCCAAAATATGTGAGTAACAAGATCGAAAAAATTCAGAGAGATTTCTTGTGGGATGGGGGTAAAAAGAGAAACCACCTAGTTAGATGGGAAGATGTGTAAGACTAAAGAAAAGGGGGTCTAAACTTGGGTAACATTCAAGACAGGAACAACGCTCTGCTGGGAAAGTGGTTATGGAGATTCAGTGTGGAGAGAAAGACCTTGTGGAGATCCATCATTGCTAGTAAATATGGAACTCATGAGAACGGCTGGGATGTTAATCAAATGGCTAAAATCTGATTAGGTAAACTATGGAAGGCAATTGCTGGATTGTTTCATATTTTCAGTAAGTTTGTGAGATTTTCTGTTGGGTCAGGCAAGTCTATTCGTTTCTGGTTGGATCCTTGGTGGGGAGGACTTTACTTTAGCTTCTAAATTCCCAAAAATCTTCTGTATTTCTGTCCACAAAGAATCTCTAGTATTCGATGTCCTTAGCTTGTCTATTCAGGTCTTTCTTGGAACCTTCCATTTATTCGTGACCTTAGACCGGTTGACTTGGAAGAGTTAGCATCCCTATTCCACCTTCTTAGAAATGTGATTATTGATGAAGCACTTACAGATTCTTGAGTATGGTGTCTTGAGCCTTGTGGGAGTTTTTCTACTAAGTCTTCCAGGTCAATTCTTGGTGGTGACCAGCATCTTGCACCTCCTACATTCTCCACGTCTTTGTTAGAGAATGGTAAAGCCTCTCACAGAGTTAAAGCTTTTGTTTGGACCTTGCTTTATCGGATCAACACTGCAGACATGATACAAAAGAGGAGATTGTTTATGGCTTTGTTTCCTTAGGTGTGTCCAATGTGTTTGAGTATGGGAGAAACAGTGGACCATTTTTTTATCAAGTGCTGGTGGGCGAGATAGATTTGGCGATTCTTTATCTGATTCGTGGGAGTTGATTGGGTGGAAACACATTCGATTTTTGACATGCTTGATCAGTGGGTTTTTCACTCACTTGGGAAAAAAAGATAGATTTTGTACAGGATTGTGTATTCCGCCATCTTGTGGAGTATCTGGGGGGAGAAGAACATGAGAATCTTTGAAGTTAATAGTAAAAGCTTGGGGGTGATCATTGAAGTTATTTTGAGTTTAGTTGCATCGTGGGTTAGTATTATACCAGAGTTCAAAGAAATCAGTTTGAGTGATCTTATTTGATGTTGGGAAACTGTGATCCATATGTGAACCAGGTTTTTGGGTCTCGGCCTTGGCGGGAGTGGTATCTGTAGACTGTTGTTACTTTCTTTTGTCCTCTCTTTGCTATTGTACTTTTTTTTTTTTTTTCTGGGTTCCCCTCCTTGGGGAACCTTTTCTCTCCCTCTTTTTTTTAATAAATTCATCGTTATTGATCAAAAAAAAAAAAAAAGAAGAAGAACCAATTGTATTTCAAATTATGTTTTTGTCAATCTCACAAGGTGTACATCTATTCTCGGACCTATTCATTTTTATTTACCCTACAACCATCTTTTTTTTTTTGATGATTAATGACAAAATATTATTAATCAGCAAAGTAATGGAGAATACAATTTGGATCACAAAATATGATCCAAATAGCAAAAAACAAAAAACTAAGGGAAAGACATGAAACATAAAGACAAGCCAAAAACGGCTGCAGACATAGTTATGAGGGCAACCCTCTCCTACTCATCATCATCCATCCCTTCATATGGGGTCCCCGAAATAAAGACCTCTTTCACCACTCCCTCCCTAGCCAGTCTATCAGCCACCGCGTTTGCCGATCTGGGTGTATGCTAAAAGTAAACTCCATCCCCTCCCCCAAATGTTTTGCCAACCGGATAAGATGTGTGAACCTCCAAAGCCACTGATTTGGCGACCTCATCCACGAAATAACCGAGGAGTCCCCGTCTACTTCCACACTCTTGTATCCTTGACTGATGGCTTCCTTCAACCCTGCCACCAAGGTGTGTATCTCTGCACGTGTGGAGTCTCCCTCCTCAATAAGTCCTGAAAAAATGTTGATAATGTGACCATGGTGGTCCTTGAATACACCCCCTATCCTAGAAGCTCCAGAGTTCCCTTAGGATGATCTATCAAAGTTGAGTTTAAGAAAACCTTTCATGGTGGTTTCCATGTAGCCATAACTGTAGGCTTCCACCAAGATGACCAAGAAATAGATGACCAATCTCTAATAATATCTTAAACTGAGATACCTCTGAACTCCGGAAGTACAACCATCCACCAGGCAACAAGAACTACGCAAGGTTCAATCATATTCTGGAAACTAGGCGCCTTATCCTCAAAGATTCTTGCCCCATATTGTCCATAAAACAGCGTAGAAAACGGCCTTGTATATCATCTTTCCTCTCTTCCCCAAACTAGGGAATCTCCAATGAAGGAAGAGTGCCTATAACCTATGAGATAAGACCCAGATCACCTCCGCCCATTGGATAAAATGCAGCCATAGTCTCCTTGCTACATCACAGTGTAGGAAAAGACGGTCCATCGACTCGGAGTCCTTCCTGCACATGACACACATATTAGGGCAAAGAGTGCATGCCTTCCATCTCTTTTGAACCATATCACTTGTATTGAATCACCACCTGGATAGAACAATTGTACTCCCCATGGAATTGCTTTGACATCCCATGGAGCTGAGTAGCACATCACCAAAGTATCATGAACAATAAAACTAGGAAGTTATTGATGGCTTCTGGACTATTTTGATTATTCTCTTGTTTCTTTCATCTTGCAAGCGATAAATACATGCAAGGTAACCTTTCAAAACAGCTGAGGTCCTACCATAAGTGTTATGACTAGCCAAGTAAGTTGAAGAGTCTGTGGATAGAAAATTTGATGGTTTTTATCTGATCTGTGCATTTAAATTTCAATCTCAAGGAAAATTCAGCTCCTCTATGATTGATAAATTTGGAGGAAATTTCGCTTCTTCGGAATATTCCCAATAAAAAGCTCTGGAAAAATATTTCATTTAGGCGGATTTTAGTGCCTCTAGATCACTAGTTAGCTGCTTGCAATTGATTGCTTTCAGGCAATGACGTTACGTATAGCAATGGTCCCAAATCAACCTAGCTTTTTGTGCTTCCTACACAACAACAGCAAGTTATTTTGCTGCCATAGTTTCTCATTTTCTGTGCTTTCACCACTATTATATTACATTGTTTCACGCAATTATTTGAGACTTTTATCGCATTCCGAATTTTTTTTAAACCCTCTAGAATGTGGCTAACCTTGTTATAAGAGGTGTTTCTCTTCAATCCAATGGTCTAATGGAGAAGTCTCTTCTATTATCAATATGTGAGCATCCATCATCACCCCTTGAGTGTAAGGTTCCATGTATCTAGCTATTCGTTGTCCTTTAATCTATTCTACATGCTCATTGTAGTTAATCGTTAACTTTGTTTGTTAAAGGATGCTCCTGAAATGCATTTCAATCTAGGTTGAGATGCAGCCTAACGGTTGCATCCTAATTGTGATCCATGGCCTAAATGCTGCATAGGAATGACGCTTGGAGCTGCATCATTTGATGGCACATGTCCTAAAGACTTTGTTCTTGGTGGATATGCAGTCTAAGGGCTGCATTCTTGGTGGGATGCAGACTTCAATGGCATGGATTACTACTTGACACAGATCAGGAATACCCTGTACCAAAATTAATGATGCAGGAAAGCTGGGAACAACCACCCTGCATCCTATATTTGTGGCTGGTCCTTGATGACAATATGTTCTGTTTGTTTCATGCTTGGATTTGTTTGCTTTCAATTTCTAATATTCAATTTCAAGTAATTGCATGTGTAAAACCTTGTTAGTTGGGATATCGTATAATTGACTCGGTAATGACATGCCTTGCAACTTCATATATAATTTTTTAGAAACTTTCAGTCATTTAAGCTACCTTCTTTGGCCTATTCATTACCTGAACATTTTGGCCTGGTATAGGCTTGCTACATATATTAGTCTTCCAAGAATTTTGTGTATAATCTTAAGAACATGTTGTACTTGTTTTACAGGTAAATGGTCTGGTAACTGTACAGCCATGTGTTTTACTGAGAAGTAGCTTTTATACTATATCTTCCCTGTGTGAAGCTTTTTAATGCTACTTTCTTAATGCGCAGAACAGAGAAAGAAAAGAATCGACGTCAGGACATGCTCACAAATTTGAGATCAAAAGCCAACCAGATGGCTTCCACATTGAACATGTCCAATTTTGCCGGTAGGGACAGCTTGCTTGGACAAGATGTAAAGCCAGCTGATGTCATGAACAGAACAACTGGCCTGGACAACTATAGCCTTGTTGGTTTCCAGCGGCAAATTATGAAAGGCACGTTGGCTTAACTTGTTTGAAAAGTATGCTCCTATCTTGCTTTATTTTGTTCTTTGAACTTTTCTTACTTCCGTCCGCATGTGGGTTTGCATCCGAAGCAGAACAAGATGACGGCCTTGAGAAATTGGAGGAGACAGTCACAAGTACGAAACATATTGCATTGGCAGTCAATGAGGAACTCGACCTACACACTAGGCTTATTGTACGTCTATCAATTAGTTCTAAGGATATTCACCTTTTTTTTTTTTTAAATTTCAAAATCTGCATAATACGTTCTTTATTTTTTTTTGAACTGTGCAGGATAACCTAGACCAACATGTGGAATCAACAGACTCCAGGCTACAGGTTACACTCTCTATACCTGTATACACTTTTACTTGTATATGGGTGAGATGCATGTGCACATACACATATGCTTTAAACAAATAAATGCACAAAAGGCGGACAAACAGTGATCATGGAAGTCGAGGCATTTGCTGATTGGATTGTTTTGCATAAACATATGGGGCATATACCTAACATTTAGGCACATCTACTAGGCGCAAACCCTTACTAATAATGGTACTATTGTATGTGACACGTGCACCTTAAAAGAGTGTTTATGAAAAAGTTAGGCAGCTTATAATTTACAAATTGTTGGAAACAAAAGCTATTTATGTTTGATGAACTGAATTGGGATCAAAAGTTCTGCATTTTGAAGTCCCAAAACAAATGCTACTGCGAGCTCAGCTTATTGTTTACTTTTTTCATTGATATGTGTGGTAAAAGGATGATCTTTGGTATCATCTTGTAAGTTTCTGAATTGGAATTTTCTGTTTTGCGCACTACAAGTTGAGCTAATATTTTGTTGTTGTGGAAGCAGCGGGTGCAGAAGAGGCTTGCTATTCTGAATAAGCGCACCAAAGGTGGTTGCTCGTGCATGTGCTTGCTGTTAGCCGTCATTGGCATTGTGATTCTGATTGTTGCTATATGGGCTCTGATCAAATACTTGTAGTGTTTATCTTGATAAAGCACGACAATCGTCTTTCCCCTCGGTCTGTTGGTATGCATTGCTTTTGTGTGGCTAATCAGCCATTTTTATTTTGTGCCATTACTTCTTTGGTCGGCCCCAGAGTTGGTGGTTTTTCATCTGTGCAATGATTTCAGTGTGTTATAAGTAAACCAAGCAACTTTTGTGTGAAATGCAAATAACCAGAAGTATTGTTAAAAAGCTTCTAATACATACAACTGCATGTATGCTGCTTACAATCGTCTTACACAAATGGTATAGAACCAGTCTAGTGGTTGAATGAATACTTTTTTTTCTGATAACTGGGGTGTCCAGACCAACTTGCGCGTACTACGACTAATCCCCAGGGCACTGAAGTTAACGACCAGGTAAACCTCCAGTGGCCCCAAGTGAAATGGCCCCCCGCAGAATTGAACCCCAGGCCTGATGCTTCATGAGGCACCAACTGCAAGTGACCATTGGGGCAATCTTCTTACGATCTTTTTTTTTCATGACAAAAGATGCATAGCTCAAATTCTATCATAAAAATGATCTCACCCATGCCTACCCTATTAGCCACAAAAATTGCTCTTCATCCGTCATTAGGTTCATCTTCCTGGAGTAATTTGGGCCTGTGCAGGCTTCAGTCCGTCACAGATAGCATTCCTATTTGTTTCCTTCTAGTCAGCTTTATCTACTCTTGCACTAGCGTTGAGTCATGTTTGAAGAGGTCTTTCTCGCTGAAACATCTTCCCCTTTGCATTCCATTTCAGAAGTACAATGAGTTTGAGTAATCTGTTCCATTGCTAATCATACCTTTCTTGTGCTTTCAAATACATATCGTACGGGTCCAAACTCCATTAATCCGCTACGTAGCTCTCTTCCGTTCAGGAGGCATGTCTCTCACCCAAACAAATTTAGGACAATGGTTTTATCTTTCTTTCAACTTGGACCAGTTGGATTGACAATGAGTTCGATGTAGGGTGGACTTAGTAAACAGCTGAGAGGCTCAGTAGGTGGGTCGCAAAGGGGCCGTATCGTTTGGAGCGTGCAGGCTGTAGCATTGTCTGTCTTGTACATGGTTCATGCTACACATCCACAGGTATGCAGAGATCCAAGGGCCGAGCCAGGATTCTTTTGTTGGGGGAAGATTTGATTGGTTATTAATATGATTTTTCAAGTTCATAAATTAGAGGAAAACAAATTTATTGATTACATATTTCAACAAAGTTTTTTTTTTTCATTGATAAAAATATGATTGAGAGTGAATCCTTTTACAATTGTCCCCTACAAGTCTTCATGAAAGCATTATGCTATTGCATCATTATCGATATCATTGAATATGTCTTTCTCAATATATACTAGGGGTGTTAGTTGGTTCGATCTAAACCGAAAACTAAACAAACCAAACCAAAAGCTCAGTTTTTTTTATTTCGGTTTGCAAAGTGAAATACCGAATTAGTTCGGGTCGATTTTCAGCTAACCAAAATCTGCATTATTTTTAATTATTTTTTATATTTTATTTATGTTTATTAGGGTTATATTAACTGATCTAGAAGTTTACATGATATTCTAAATTGTGTTTATAGAGATATGATTTATTGAATGCGATTTAAGCATGGTGATGCATGTACTGTTATAATGGTTTGCATGGATTGATATGATGTTGCTTGGACTACTATGTAATGTATGTGATATAAGATTAAAAATCTTAAGGAGAAAGTTGACGGTGAGAGAGCTCAATAGACCACTTGAAAGCTATGTATTGTGCTTATCACGGAGGATGTCAGTGGCATCTTTGGGAGGGTTTCCATAACCAGAAATAGATTGGGGGATTGTGCCCAATGGGTTTCAAGTCCCTAGAACTATGGTGCGCACGTAAAATATCTGAAAACCCGATTACCAAGAGTGGCCTAGGTGATGCCTTGGGGTTGATGGTGGTTATGCATGGTACAAACTATGACATAGAGAGGAAGGAGACCATAGTCCGATTGCCATGTGTGACCTGGGCAAGGAGGCTTTAGGGATTATTGGTTGTTCATATTGGATTCCCAATTACCATGTGTGTCCTAGGTATGGCACCTGAGGGGTTTGCCAATATGAGAGTTTTATCAAATCTAATTACCAAGAGTGGTCTAGGTGGAACTCGGTGTGAAGCCTTGGGGACTATGATGCATTCACCAAGCATCTAGAGGATAGTTAATTAATTAATTGGAATCATGATTATGATATTGTTAATATTATGCATGTGTTGAATATGTGTTTAAATATTGTATGCATGATCTATGAGTTATGGGTGTGTATGCGAAGGCATGGAGCCTAATACTTGATTGGAGAACTCCATGGAACTTCTTGCTCACTAAGATTTCCCCAAAGCTTACCCCTCCCACCAGATTGTTTTGTAGGAAAGAACGTACAAGATGCTTGAAGAAGAAAACTAATAAATTAGGGTTATTTAATTGTTATAGATGAGGGATTTATTTTAGTAATTGGATTTGATGTAATAGTTAATAGGGATTATTTTTTAGATTTTATTATTGATTTTGGCTTGATTTGAATTATTGATATTATAGGATTTTATTATTAAATTAAGAGTTCTTTTAATTGATTTAATTGCTTCTGCTATACATGTTTATTTATATTCTACTTATGGTTTGGTATATCATCCCTTGGATCGAGGAGTGAGAGTCATGTCTCGAAATTTGAGTGTACCTCGATACGGAGGCCTAAATTTGGGATGTGACAATTTCTAACAACTTGCTAAAATTCATGGGGATCTCAAAGAGAACACTTGTGGTTGCCCAAAAACCCTAGGAAGAAGAAGAAGAAGAAGAGAAAAAGCTAAGATCAAGTGATAGAAATTCAAAAAATCCAGAAAACTAAGATACAAGTACACTTTCCTTATTTCTTCTTCCTACGAACTTCTCAATTATGCTTGGTGTGTTATTTGATATACTTGTGTGATGTGAGTGCATGCTTCTATGATGATGTGATGTTTATACTTGATAATTTGCGATGATGATCATGCTAGTATATGTATTCTCATGATTATATGTGTTTACATGCAAGTTTATGTGATCTTGTGGTTAGATCATGATCTAATGATGTTTCATGCATGGGTTTTGTGTATTTTCATGTTACCATGCATTGCATATAAGTTGGGCTTGAGAAAGGATAATAAAGCATTGAGAATAAGGTGTTTTCTAGAGAAAAGTGTATTGACAGTAGCCTGGTCGGTGGACCGACCAGTGCCTGCCGATGATCAATAGTGGACCAACCATACACCGACCGGCCTGCCGACCAAATGCATGTATTCATGTTTGGCCACCAACCATGTGGGACGGTGAACTGACCAATGCACCGATCACATAAGAATGATATTTTTATGGTAGTTTTGCTACAAACTTGACCTATTAGGGTGTCTAGAAGTGGAATTGATCGATATGTCCTAACTTTGCCTTGGCCGGTGACTGACCAGCCCACCAATGACCTACCAATTATTGTTGAATTTTTAGATATTTTATGTTTTAATTTATTTAATTTATCTGAGAGCCTGTAATGGTACATGACCTGGGTTAGTTGTATGGACATGTTTGACTCATGTTGGTAATTTAACATGGAGGGTTTATATGAATCTAATAGTAATTGATTTATATTATGAGATATTTAGGTTTATCTCTGTTGTTTTGGACAATGGTGTGAGATAATCATTGGGTTTGAAGACATGCACACTATGGTGGTACTGGTCTTGAGATGGCCTAGCCATACGGGTGATGCTCTTGGGTTAATTATATTATACAAGGCATGCACACTATGATGATACCGGTCTTGAGATGCCCCAGCCATAGGGGTGATGTCCTTGGGTTAAAATACTATCATGCATTTTGTATGAGTAGTTGATAGCGGAAGTTGTGGTAAGGTTCATGCAGGGTATGTAGATACCTTTGGTCTTGGATCCTTGTGTTTGATTCTTTAAAGCGATTGGATAATTGAGACTAATGGGTTGAAAGTCCTTAGAGCCATGAGGTACACATGGAGCACTGGAGATAGTCTCATCCAGCTGGTAGCTGTAAAATGAATGCAAGAGGCATGATTCCTTGCCTTATAATGTAGAAATCAAAGGATTAACTACTAGCGGTTATCTGTAAGCCTTAAAGATTTGGCCTAAAGGTGGATCCTCACTACATGCATATCATATTCATATTATTTTCATACATATTATATATTTTATTTGTACATCTCTCATTTATGTCATTATTTATTCTTGGATCATTTGATGTTTGTTGTGTGTTTGGGTGGTCTTATGTGCATGGTCATAAGAGATTTGTACTTACTAGCTTTCGCAAGCTCATGCATTTTATGCGAAATACTTCAGAAAAGCAGCATTAGGGCTATTCGGATGGTGGCATAAGTTCGGGAAGATGCTTGGACTCACATTGGATTTGTCTTTATTTTTCTATTATTTATTTCCTAGAGAGTAGGGATTTAATTTCAATTTTGGATTTTAATTTCTTTGGTTTAAAGGAAGGGGTTATTGTTATTTTATTTTAAAGACTTCCACTGGTTTGGACAATAATAAGGTTTTATTTGATTATTATTGTGATTATGCATGTCTAGTTGTTGTTCCATTGGCCTACACTTAGGGTGAGTATAGGAGGTCGTGCCTCGGGATTCGTATCACACATTGAGACCAGTGATATGTGATTTGGGACGTGACAAGAATGCTCAAGTACTTCAGCAGAATCACAGGCAAACAAACCAATCTTCAGAAGTCCAGCCTCATGGTAATACACATAATCGATTTAAAGGCATCTTGGATCGTTCCTTGTCCATCCCTATTAATCATCATCAAACAAATTTTGGGAATCTGGTAATTATCATGCTACCTCTTTCCAGTTTATCATTGACAAAATTCAACAAAGGTTAAAGGGTGGGCTAACAAGTTTTTCTCGTTGGCCAACCAAGCAACCTTGATTAAAAGTGTAACCTCATCCATTCCACAGTTTTTTCATTCAAACACTAGCCATCCCTTTCAAAGTTCATTATAGGTTAGTAGAGCTTAACCGCATGTTCCTCTTGGGTTCACGCTATAATCGAAATGGTCTACCAACTTGGAGGATTGAAAATAAAAAATTTGAAACTTAAAAATATAGAAACTCTGGGTAGTATGGCGTGGAAATTACTTCAAAAATCGAATTGTAGTGACCTGTACCACTAAATTATAATTTAATTATAATTATTAATAATTTTGTGTGAGATTATACGACTTTAAGTCTAATTAACTAGATCAGTATCTATTCATAATAATAACAAACTATAAGGACTATTATATTATAGATATTGGAGTTACTTATGTAATTATGATTTTTCTGGAATTGGACCTTGGGCTTGACGCATGGAGCATTGGACCTAGGGCTGGTCGGATGGCCCATGATGCAACATAAGGTATTTTAGACTTTTTAAACTTTTGAATTTTAAATTGATTAGATTGGGATGGAAGAGGATTTGCATGATTCTCTCCACCTTCTAATAAGGGACATGCGGTTATGGGAAGGTTCCCCTAACTAAAACTCTTGATGTTTTGGTGGGAATGACCAAGAGAGAAGGATGAGATCTATTGTGTGATTGTTGGAGAAGAAAAGAAAAGAATAGAAAAGGAGAAGAAAACCTAATGGCTGCTAGAGGAAGGATTGCTGATTTTGATCATTGGAAGTGCTGCAAAAAAGTTCAGAGAAAAGCAATAAGATGTAGGATTCTTAAGTCTCCCACCTTTCATCATCCATTGAAGGAGTTGCTGAATGTTAATGATAAATATAATGTGAAACTAAATGAAGTGATGTAGTTGTGTAGATTTATGGGTTCTTGAAGAGATGGCCATGATTCTAATGGTGCATATGTACATTATTAAATTCCACTTTTAATGATTCGAGTGACTGTATATTTTATGAAGCATTTGATTTCTGTGTGCGATTCTTGACCTAAAAAGACAATTGGTATGATTTGGGTTTAATTCATAGAGTTGGAATGATTATAGTTGTGTACAATGATGCATTTGAGTGTATTGGTGATTGTTCTGGGAGTTGGTAGGTTCGGAATTAGGCTTTGGGAAATGAACCATGAAGTGGGGATTTTTCTTGGCAAAATACGAGGTTCAGTCGGATGGTCAGTCGACTAAAGGTTCTGGGTTGTTTTTCTGGACCGAAGGGTCGACCGAAACTCAGAAATAATTAAGGAGGCTTCAGATTAGCCCTAAGTCACCAGAACGTCGAGCGGGTGAGGGAGTGAGAGCAAACATGAGAGCGCGAGAGCACCAAACTTCAAAATAACGTATGGTCCAAAGCACCTACAGAGCATGTGTGTGTGTGTGTATATAGTTAATATTAATATTAACTTTTATTTATTCCTTAATACAATACGTGAGGAACAAAGATTTGTTTTTAGGGGAAAAGAGAGAGAGAGAGAGAGAGAGAGAGAGAGAGAGAGAGAGAGACTAGGATATTAATTATCACTTATTACTAAAAAGATAAAAATGCTTAAAGAGTTTCTTTTTCTAGGAGAAATAAAATGCAACGGCTCTACTTTATGAATGAGGACACGGTTAACAAGAGAGTTTAACAAGAGAGAACTATTTTCTAGGGAGAATAAAATATAACAGTTGTATTCTCTATTAAAGAGGAAACATTTCATACCTTTTTTGACCCTTTAAATTCGATTCACGGATTCCAAAAATTAATCCGCGTATGTAGTTTTCCGCAGATTGGTGTCGCATCCGCACTCAAAACGCGGATTCACGTTTTGAGTGCCAGTGCGGCACCCCACCCAGATAAATCGTGTGACTTAGGGTTAGCCAACCGAAGATGGTCGGTCGACCGAGGGAGTCAACCGACGGGTTCGGTTGAGTCGTCGACTGGGTGTTCGACTTACAAAAAAGTGTCAAAGTTGTCCTATGTAGGTGAAACTTTCCACATAGTCTAATTACATGTTTTTTGGATTGAATATGAAGATGGTTTGTCAAATTTACATGTTTACGATAATATGTGTGCTTATGAGGAGTATTGGTTATGCTTTGATATTCTATGTGAGATGGTACTATGACCAAAAACTATGATGTGAGCTTGTATGAGTGTTCCAACATATGAAGCATGTGTATGTGATGGAACTTGATATCTTTATATGAATTGCATAAGATATGCATGATGAATGGTGAAATATCCATGTGTGTCCATAGCATAAGATATGCATAAGAGGTGATGTGTGGTCCTAGAGAGGCCAAGGTTGATTGTCGAAAATCTTAAGCAAGGATTCAGGTAAAAGCATGCAGACATGCATGATGTGGGTGAATTAAGTACGTTGAAGATATATTCCTACCTAGGATTTGATTCTACCTTGGGGCTCCATTCCCTGAAAAGAAAGAGGGTTTGATTCTACCTTGGGGTTCCATTCCTTGAAAAGGAAGAGGGTATATTCCTACCTAGGGTTTTATTCCCTGAAATGAAGAGGGGATGTGCCGGACATTCCTTGGGTTCATGAATTCCAAAAATAGTGTGGAAGTGTTGATTGGTGGCAAGGGGTTAGGCAAGGTCTAACTAATCATGCATAAAGCATTATCATTTCATTTTCATTCTATTATCATCTCATCATCATCATTAAGCATCTGATTGTGTTCACTTTCATTTATAACCATTTCAATGTGTGTTTTAAGTGTTCTATGTGGACTGTTTGTGCTACTGCTGTAGCATTCCATGAGATAAGTGTGATGTCGGTATACCTATGTTTAAATATTTTATGATGGTATGTTTGTAAGATTATGGTTAATGAGGGTCGGCACAGATTTAAGGTTTCCTATTGAGCCTTCAAAGCTCACGCCTTCATGCATTAGTTTTCAGCAAGGATGAGGAGCTAATGTGGTGGTCTTGGAGTGAACCTAGTTAGATTAAGCATGTTGTTGTTGCCGTTTTCTATTTTCTGTTTTTTTTTTTTTTTTATTTGAACTAATGTAATTTGACCTGATGAGGCATGGTTTATTTAGTACTTGGTTATTTGTTATGAGCCAAAGGTTGTATGAACCGATGGTTCTTTTAAGGGTTGGTTTTTGATGTTGAATAAAGACTTCCGCTGATTTTATTTTATGACTCGGATGGGCCATTACACATGGAGATTATGTTGTGGACCGCATCCAAGGGTTTGGATCCAAAGGTCGCACCTTGAGGTCCTTGGGATTACAAATCTCGGATTCAGGGCATGAAAGATTGGTATCAGAGCCAGGCTGGTAATCTAGAGGCTCTAGAGTCAGTGAAACCTAGGAAGGAACATAGAAATATGTGAACCTAGGAATCACATTGATTAATTGTGTGATGGGTGCATAAGGTGAAATGTTTGATTTCGTGTGTTTGCTAATTTGTATGGGTGATATATATATGACTTTAAAATACATACTTAGGGACTTGTTATTGTATGTAGATGGCTGGTGGCAGATGTAACTATGCTGTTGGTGAGGGTTCTTCTGGCGGGCACATGGACCCATAGATTGTTGGTGTGTATCGAGTTTTGGGTAACATGGCTGCTTCTCTTCAAAGAGAGCAAGACATGCGACAGACTCATATGACCCATCAGAATGGGGGTGGTGTGTTGTGGCTGGAGCACTTCAAGAAGCTTTCGCCACTATCATTTGATGGTAGAGGGGAGCCCAT
The DNA here is from genome assembly GCA_031762675.1 of Pachysandra terminalis. Classification (NCBI taxonomy): domain Eukaryota; kingdom Viridiplantae; phylum Streptophyta; class Magnoliopsida; order Buxales; family Buxaceae; genus Pachysandra; species Pachysandra terminalis. The sequence continues at coordinate 2,551,461 of JAUPMG010000004.1, read as the reverse complement.
GAGAGCTCAGGACTGGATGCAGGACATGGAGAAGTTCTTCCGGGTGATTGGGTGTCCAGAGGATTAAAAGGTGAGACTTGCTACCTTCATGCTGAAGTGTGAGACCTACCACTGGTGGGAAATGGTGGAGAGAGCACAAGGAGATGTGACTGATTGGGAAGAATTTAGAAGGAAATTCTTTGAGACTTACTTCCCGAGCAGTTATCAGAGACAACTAGCTGCAAAATTTTTGAGATTGGAACAAGGTTCTAGTACAATGACACAGTATGAGGGCCAATTTGCCATGCTGTCACGCTTTGCACCTCATGTGATTGCTGATGAGGAGGATAAGGCAGAAAAGTTTGAGGAAGGCTTGCGACTGGCAATCAGGTCCAATGTCATATCCCATAGATTTAAGACTTATGCACAAGTCTTGGAGTGTGTTAAACGGGTGGAAAGGAACAATGATATGTTCAATTAGTAGAGAGAGACATCTAGATCTGATAGAGGGAGATTTCAACCCAATCAGCATAGGGGAGAGAAACGCTATAGATCGAATGATCGTCAGCCGAGGGCAGTTGCAGCGAGACCAACACCAGGGGTAGTAGCACAAGTTGCAATACCTTATATTCAGCAGGCACAAAGACCAATGATATGCTACAATTGAGGACAAGAGGGCCATGTGAAAAGGTTTTTCCAAGAGCCGATCAAAGCAGAGGGCCAAAGGCCAGTGGCAGATGCTAGACCACCTCAGCAAGGTCGGGTCAACACTTTGACTGATGGATTTGCGTAAAGAGACGACGGAGCTTCCAACGCGGTGGTGGAAGGTACTTTACATGCATTCCATACACCTGCACATGTACTATTTGATTCGAGTGCTACACATTCATTTATCTCTACTAGCTTTATGCATTCCTTGGGTCTTTGTAATGACCCGATCCTTGACCCTTAAGTTAATTAGGATTAGTGACTTAACTAACTTAGGTAATTAGAGTTAATC
>JAUPMG010000004.1:2530758-2550382 GCA_031762675.1 Pachysandra terminalis | reverse complement strand
TTTTACTTCCGCTACTTATACTCTGATTGTTATGAATTAAATTGAGTTATCTCATGCCTTGTGTGATGCGAAATCCGTGGTCCAGTGATGGATCCCGAAGGTTGCGCCTTGAGATTCGTGCCCTTTCCACATGGGGAGTCGTGCCCGGATCTGGGGCGTGAAATCACCCAATCTAATCTTGCATGACCAATTCTAACCATACTGATCTTATATTGAGGTCCTAAGAGCATATCCAAAACCCTTGAGTTGATAACACCTTATATACCATTCCAATCAATCCGATACTCCTGAGTTTTAGACCTTCTCCTACACTTTTTATGATTCATCCAAATCTAGATCTTTTGCACATAAACCATCCATACATACACGTGCACAACTTAATGAGGATCATCCTCATAAAATTTGAAGTTCATTGGACCTCAGTAGCTGCTTGGTAGCTGCCGAGTGTCCTATCGAGGATCTCGGTAGCTCAGTTGCCGAGGCTCGGTAGCTGGTCCAGGGAGCACATCCTTTTTAGTGATTTTGGTAGCTACTCGGTAACTGCCGAATGTCCTACTGAGAGGCTCGGTAGCACTGCTACCTAAGCTAGGTAGCATGTCCAGAAAGCATGCCATTTTGGCTAATTTCAGAGCTGCGGAGACTGCTACCGAACGTAGAAATCTAGCCATTTTCTGGGTTTCTTCTAAGGCTTCGTGCCTCTACTCAAACCTAGTGATTTCTAGTATGTTAATCACCACAAATCAGTTTCTAAAGCCTACATATAAATCCCAAATAACAAACACTTAAATCTAGTTTAATTCTATAGATCTAAATAGGTACTTAACAGATAATCAACCATGGATCTAAAAATATAAATATGGATCTTAAGAATACAAAAGAACACAATAAACACAGCAACACTCATGGATCATATGAAGCGAACATCATAACATCATTCCTAGTATTTTCTCCATATTTCTTACCTAACATGTTGAACATACAGATCATAAAACATTCCTATATGTATAGCATCGAAAACAAGCATAAAGGATGTTACCGTTGAAACGTAGGAATCCCTACCTCGTTTGCGTATTATTTCTTTTCTATCTTTCTCACTTTTCTAGCATTCTTTCTTCTCCGGTATCGTATTATCTTATTCATCTCTCTTTCTTCTTTTTCCTTCTTTCCTCTTGGTCTCCTCATTCTAGGTTTTTCTGCAAGCTTCTAAACCTGAACCTTCTTCCTCCATGGTTAGTTTGAACGTCCAAGCCTAGAGAGACAATTCTCTCTCCTCCTCCAAGCTTCTAGGTCTCCCTACTCATCTTGAACTCTATCAGTTAACCTTATTAATAAGTTTAATACATGCTTAAGTCCTGTTGGTCTTTTAGTTGGGCTTTGGGCCTAGTTCGACTTCTATCAGGGTCTAGTCCATAGTGGTTAGTAGTCCAACTCATTTAAATTAATCCTTAATTAATTAAGTATTTGTCCCATAGTTTTACATAATTATCAATTAGTCCAATCCTACTAGGTGGCTTTCATAAAATTCCAATGTATAATTAATAGATTAATTAGGATTTAATCTTTAATTATCCCAGTTAAGTCCGGGTCACTACAAGACCTGATATAGCTTATGTTGTAGGAGTACTTGGTAGCTTTACAACCAATCCCAATTTTGAACATTGGAATGCTGTAAACAGGGTAATGATTTCATGTTGACCAATGGCTATGTGTTCATGATTGGAGGTGGAGCCATTTCTTGAAAATTCAAGAAACAGTCTATTATAGCAAAGTCCACTATGAAATCTGAGGTCATCGCACTTGCCATGACTAGTGAGGAGGTAGTTTGGCTTATAATCCTATTATTTGACTTCCCTATGTGGGAAAGGCCTATACCTCCAGTGTTGATACACTATGATAGCACAACCACTTTGGGTAGAGTGTAGAATAAATACTATAATGGAAAATTTAGACCTATAAGACGTAAACATGATGTTATACGTGAGTTGTTGAACAATGGTTCAATAACTGTTGATTTTGTGAGATCCAAGAATTACACTGCAGACCCGATGGAAAAGTTTCTAGCTAGAGAAAAGGCCTGGGATTTATTTAAAGGGATAGGGCTAAAGCCCATATAACCAGATTGCATATGATGGATACCTAACCTAGAGACTAGAGATCCCAAGAACTAGGTTCAATAGGAAAAACGAAATCATATTGTAATTGTTGATTTTGCACTATAAATATAACACCATCCCTAGATGAAAAGTGCATGGTCTTGTAGCGTGTAAACGGTTGAGTATTAACTCTTAATGAGAACTATAACTCTTATGAGTGAAATATATAGCTGCAGGAGCATCCTTGATAGTCTTACCTATGTGAATATACGGAAGTGGGGTTGCTTCCTCTGAGAGTAAGGGCTTACTCTTTATGAATATTCATGAAACTAGGATTTAGCACAAGGGCATAATGTGCTGGCTTAAGAATTTGTATAGACACCAATGAGCACTTTTTGTGTCTTTGTGTTTTCTTTATACTCAAGAAAATTGGTTCAAGACTTGTTCACCATTGTTTCTTATATAGAGAATGCAATTATGCTAAATAAAGGTTCAAGACATAGTCGCATTTATTATGCAAAGTGTTCTAGCTTGCTTAGTTAAATTATTTTTATTAATTTGGTTTTATGTAAAATAAGTGGGGGATTGTTGGGTATTTTAAAATAAAACCCCTTATTTTTTTGTTTACAAAACTGGATGTGTGGTCACTTTAGTGATTGTGTTTAGTGTGTGTTTTCCTTGTCCCACAATGGAAATTTGAGAGTTTGGGAGAGTGATATATATATACCTTCTTATTCCATGAGCTTGTGAAGGAGAACAAGGAGGGATCATGCCCGTGATGCCAAGTGACGAGCCAAGGCCGGTCCAAGAGGATTTCGGACGGCGGCTCCGAAAAACCTTAACGTGCGCGCGTTTTCGCAACTCCTCCTGCGCACACGCACACACACGCGGTCGATTGGCTTGGCTCGGTTCAGTTCGGATCTGTCACATTCAAACTCCAGGGTATACACCATGGAACCATGGGTAGTCCCCCAAAGTCCTAGAATGCAACTCTCACCCCTTCTCTACACACTCTCGAGAAGTGGCAGACCAAACAACAAATCACAATCACACATATCAAACATCTTTAGCAGAAGCATTCATACAAGATAGTATAAACTAAACATAGTCATAGTCCAATTATAAAAGTAAACTAGTCTGTGGGTAAACATAGTCCCAACAGGCAACAACACAATTTAACTTCGAGTTTAATACATCTCATAATATCAATGTCTTAAAGCATAAGTTAATCTCTCATTTGTTCCTTCCAATCTCGTCCTTCGGTCCATCATCTAGCTTAATCACCTCATAGCGGGTCCACCTGAAATGTTTAGGAGCCAAAAGGCTTGAGCTACAAGCTCAACAAGTACAATGTACTAACATAGAAACAACATAAATAACGGTTCCCATGAATGAATGCCACGCCATGAGTAATGCAAAGTTTTGTTGGTTAATGCAATGCCATGAATCATTAAACCATCATCCTAGGCAATGGTAGGTACAATACACGTGCAATGCAATGCAATTAATGGCTGTCGCAACTATGACCCCTTGGATATCCACGTTACATCCCCATTGTGCCACTATGCATCTCACAATATCACATGCACCCATTCGGGCTAAGGCCAACAACGGATTTTGTGGGTATTCACAGTTTTAGGGATTTTTAACCAATGGGCGCTCTTGTCCCACCTTTATTTTTTATCTAAGAACCACAACCAAGGCAACCTTTCATCCTCAGTAGAAAATACCAGTTCACAATTAACCAACAGATTACTCTCACCATTAATGTATACACCACTCATGGTTATATAAACATATATGTTCAATTCATCCCTCACATATACATCCAAATCCAGGTTATATACGAGTATCAATCACAAGACAAGGGGTAGCTAATCCCTCTCTCAAAGTCAATCTTTGACTTCAATCAGCCCATTATGGACTTCCGAGATTATCTTTCCTTGGCACTCCTTGTTGAGTCCAGTTATCCTCACATCATCCCTTTGATTCATAATCTAAGAATCCAAAGAGTAGTCTGATCATTGGGTTACCTTTCGGGGCCCAAATGCATGAATGTCCCTTTAGATGCATGTTCTCAATGTATGAATCTCATAGAATGCTTACCACATGTATTCATCATGAATAAGTATAAACATGATTAACTTGCATTAACATAGAAAGTATCACATGTCATCCATCTTAATGAATCATAAACATGTACACATGATATTCCCACATGATTATTCATCATATAATTCATAAAACCAGTATGCATTTACATTATCTTTCACATGATTCAATTCCAAACTACAACTGCATCATGCACTATTTCATCGGTATTCTGGTCACCTGCCGGTAGATCTGACTATGAAATTACAATCTGCAATCAAGTCCCTGTCGGTAGCTTGACTGGTACACCGGTCTTGCCTACCGGTGGACCACTACACACAGACATGGCTCTGTCGGTAGCTTGACCGGTAGAGTATGCATGGGAATGGCTAACCCCAACCATTGTCCACCTTATCGACGAACTCCTCAAACACGCCATTCTCTGTCGGTAGCTCCACTGGTATACAAGTGAGGCTATTGGCCACACATCAAATAGTAGGGGGTGGTTACTCCTGTCGGTAGGGGCCAATGGTATACCGTCCAGACCTGCCGACGGGCATGAACAAGAGATTTCTTGGTTTTCAACCCTTGTACCTTCACTCAAACCATCAAATACAACTTATGTTCAATCCAACTTACTAAAACATGCTTTTCTACATCACTTCAATACTATTACACAACATGATATTCATATGTAATCTAATATAACCAATTTACTTACTATGCTAAGTTTACAAAAATTCTCAATAGATTTAATCATTCTCACAAAAAATTCTAAGATCTCATCCATTCAATGAGGAACATCCCTTATTCATGAATCACAGAAAGTACACGATTACTTACAAACAATTCCGATGAGAATCCGGTTGTGGAGCTTGTCTTCCTTGTTGAGTCTTTAGCAATTCTCTTCCTCCTTCATCTTCTTTCCTTCTCTTCTTCTCAACTAAAGTTACCAAAAGAATTTTAGGGTTTCTTATTAGGTTATGTTAAGTCATATAATCTTAACTAAATCTCAGCTCTTAATTACCTTCTATCTTGTAAGAATGAATCTCAGGCTTAAGTTGGATTTTAAAGTGAAACTGTTTAGGTGTAATCACATATAAGTTATTCCATATGTTATAACCAATAGGAAGCTAACACATTACTCCTAATTAATTCTTACAAGGGTTACAACTTAAGTCATAAGTTTTCAATATTCAAAATTTAGTCCTTATCACTTATATTACAGTTTCAGTTCTTTATAGCATCACAAGCACGCATACCTTTCGTTTTGGGCAAACTTAGACCTGGTTTTTTAACTGATTTTTTATAGTCATTTTTAATCTTTTCATTGTGTAACGTTAACGTTTGTTGAGATAACTGCTTGCCCTACACTTCAGGGAGCGTGCGTAGGTTTTATGGAATCCAAACGGTGCTTTCTTCTTCTTTAAAAGAGGGTTTTGCACATACGTAAAAACATAGAAAAATGCAACAACGTTTTCTACTGCTATGCAATTTCTTTTAGACGAAATCTTCATCTCTTTCATCTCTTTATTTTTTGAGCAAGCATTGGTGGTGTAGGGTCTGACTTCATCAAATCTGTGTAGATTGATCAAGCGTATAGTGGTGGTCTTGCTTATTGTATCCTGGAGGTGTTGCGCAGAGATTGAATGCGGATGCACAATTTTTCGCAGGGTGTAAATCACCCTAAAGAAAACGACCTACTTCGTGTCTCACCCGAACTGCTGTTTTCTTTAATTGAAGACTTCTGCTATTGCTACAACAATCGATATTGCAGATTCGGTATTACTGTTTCATTATTTTACCATTCGATGTTTAATATTATTATATAATATATTATTATAGAAATATAGATATATAACACCATATACAAACAAAGCCAAGAGCGGAGTATACCCAAGCCTGGTTCAAACTTGTTGAAATAATGAGCTTAAACTCGACTCACATGAGTCAAGCCAAACTTGAACTGAGCTAGCTAGACTCCTTGATAATATTCAAATCTTTTTACCCAAAAATGTTGAAGAAAATAAAAATAAAAATAAAAATAAAATATGACCGTCCAAGTTCTTAATGCTTTAAAGTTCTACGAAGGAAAAGACGTTCGTTTTAGGAGTATTTTTACCACGTGGCAACTGTATTAATTTTTTTTTTGATGAAAACTTGGTAACTATTTTTTTTTCTGGTGAGAAACTTGGTAACTGTATTTGGGAGGGGACAGCTGATTCTCTGTCTTATCGCAGTCCTTTTTTTCTAAACATTTATTTTTGTCCCCTTTTTTTTCCCCCCAAAAATCAGAAACCATAACTCGGACAAACCAACCACTCAGACAAACCAACCCATGAACTTTTACCGCTAAGAGTGAACAAGTTGAAGATAGCCTCTGCTAATCAATACCCCCTCTCTCTCTCCCTAACAATGGTGACTAGCGATAGCGAAGGAGGAAAGGAAGAAGAGCAGCAGCAACATTCAGCTATGTTTGGAAAAACCCTAAAAGAAGGCGAGAGGATTTTGGCTCCGACGAGGAGACCAGACGGTAGCATGCGAAAGCCCATTCGAATTAGGGCAGGTTACGTTCCTCAAGAAGAAGTCGCGATTTACCAATCCAAAGGTGCTCTGGTACGATGAGTTTCTTCTTCTGATTCCTTTGTTTCCTCGTCACTGTTCTAATCGAATCTCTCTCTCTCTCCGTCTCCTTCTATATCTTTCTCTGGTTCGTCTCTGTTTCTTTCTTCTCTTCATTGAGGATTTCGCAGTAGATGGTGTTTTGTTTTGATGCAGTGGAGGAAGGAGATGGAGGCTGCATTGGAGGTTCTGCCCGGTTACGATCAGGTCTTCGATGCGAAGCCCAAAACCAAGTCGGCCAAGAGGAATGAAAGAAAGAAAGAGAAGAAGCTACAGGTAATTTATTTATTTTTTCTTTTTAAATGCTAGTGAGTCTAATTGCTTTATAACTGGATTTGTGGGTGTAACGGATTTTCAAAATATTATGTTTTTATGATAGAATTTCTGCTCATCAATATAATTCTCTGGTGTATCCATGGGGCGTATGAATGTTGTGGGTTTTTTGGTTTTTCCTTAAAATTTTGATTTTGTAAGATATTAACCCTTTAAGATATGGAAATTTCAAGGGATATTCCTATAAAAGTTTTAGCATCATGTATATATCCGTCATTAAACCAACACATCTTGAGAACATAATTTCATTATTTCATATGCATGTTTGCTGTCAGGCCAGAACACAATGTGGAAATCAGGAGGAATATGCACATATCTTCCTTGACAAACTCATCTTGTTGATAATTTTTTGATTGCTAATGTCATAATGAGAGTAACTGTCGCAGCAGGTATTTTGAATTCAACTAAGAGGTCGGTTGGTGAGTGACAAGAAAAAGTTTGGTTGGATTTTGCTGTAATGATTGTGGAAGAGAAAAAAATTAAAAAATAAATGAACTTTGTGTGACTATTCATGGTGCAAATTGGAAAACATTGATTTCTGCCAATCCGCACCACCTTTCCCTGCACCGATTTTGTGGGATTATTAAAGGTGCGTATCTAGCGAAAATCCATCAATTTCGATCTAACAATTGTAGGTTCCAGCACTGAAGATTACCGAATCTTGCAGAATCCTCTTGTTGTGCTTTTGTTGGAAGAGGGAGAAATTGCGTAGAAAGCTGATTTCAATGCCCAAACTCCTGAGAAGATTGGAGTGATGGGATCCATTCGAGTGGGGATAGAGTGTGGATTTTGTAAGTAAGGAGAAATGCAAGAGGAGTATTTCTGAAAGTGTCTGCTTCCCTGAAGAATAGGAAGGGGAGATTCCTGGTGTTTCCTGTGGGTGGTCAAGTGGTTGAGTGGAGGTACATGTTACAAGCCATTAATAGTGTGATGTTGGGGGGGGGGGGAGGAAAACCATCAAAGGGACTTACAACGGCCTTGCACTTTCTGATCATGCGCAGAACAGAGCAGAATAAGTGATGGAATCACTTAAAGAGTTGATGAGATTGAATATGGTGGTTGGAGACATTTCCAACTATGGGTGGGTGCCATCGTGTCGGTTTGCCTAGATGGGAAGACACAAATGGAGTGCGATTTCACTGTTCTTACCCACGAGACTTAAGGGATTAGAGCTTGGTGGAGTCCAAGTTGGGGGGCCTTTTCTAACAGTAATTTCAAATCTCTCTCTCTCTCTCTCAAAATAGAGCAGTATTTTTTGCCATGAGTGAGCATGAAGTTAACCTCTTTTCTGACCTTCACTTTGTGAAGATTAATGATGGTGATGAAACCTCAATTCACAAGTAGTTTCTAGGTGATGGGTTATTAGTGGGTCTGATATCATCATAAGGGCGTGGATTAAGGTGGACCGAATTTCATTGCAATTTTGATCCACCAGGACCTTTGAATTGAGTGGTGGTTGTTGTGGAGGGTTAATAGAGATGGGTGACTATGAATTTCTAGATAAACCCCGTGGCAAAATTCATCTTCATGTGGCGAAAATACTTTGGGATGGATTGGAGGATGCTCTTTTGAACTTACAATTGACGTCCTTGTGGAGAAAACAAAGCTCAATATGGAGCCATCTCAATTTTTTGGTGACATCACCGATAGGGGCTCTGACAAGGCATGCTAGAGAAGGTGATGAGGTGGCAAGGCTAGCAATGGTATCTGATCAGAATTAGGCTTTGGGTGGGGGTTCAAATTTGGGGCTTGTAAAGTAATTTTGCTAGCTGATAATGTCGGGCTTGGCTTGCAATCAGCAAGGATTTTGGGGTTGATGGACCCTAGAATTTCCCAATTGGAGCAAAGCCTGATCTCGACATACTTCTGTATCCAATATGATATTTTGTTTCAACAGTGTTGATTTGCGCTCTCCTGACCATATATGAGGCAGGCCAAGGCATCGGGGGTGTAATATTAGGTCCAAATCAAGGTTGGTTGAAGAAGCCTTGGGGTTGATATTTATTTAACCATTTAAAGTCTCTGCTTGAGGGTTTCTTGACAAATATGTAAACGATTTTGAGGGAGGTAGGAGAGGCTTTGGGAAATTAGAAAATGATGTAGGAAAAGGATCTCTCAAGCTCAGATAAAGCTTCCTCTTAGACAAGCATGATACATTGCTCCCTCTAAAATAGGGAAATATCAATATCACCAAAGAAAATAGAGAAATGAGAAAAACATTGGGAAAAGGTGAAACTTTTAAATGGAACTTTGTGGGATGCTAATTTTGGAATTTTTATGCCTAAATAACTCAAAACTTTAAGAGATTAGACAAGGCATGCATAGACAGGCACGTGATGTGTGCATGTGTTATTCTTTAAAACTTAATGTAATATAAATAGAAGGTTTTTTTTTTTTTAACTAAAAACTAATACATTATACATTAAAAGTCACAAATACATGAAAAATAATCCAACCATGTGACTCATAGTTGTGGTCTAGATTGGACATGTTCGTACATTGCTTGAATCAAATTAAACCACATCCATGAATATAAATGCAACAAAAAATTGTATGTTGTCGTTCCCTTTCTACTAGGATTTAACTGACCATACTTTCTCTTTCCATCTGGGGTTGCCTTCCACCATTCATCTTAGATTCAGTATAGTGACATAAGTGCTGTGACAGACAAGCAATGATCAAATAAGTATAGAATAGAAACTAATTATTTAAGATTTGTTTCGTACTTCTATTATTTTTTATTAATAAATATTTCTTCAATTATAAATACATAATATGACCTAATATTGTTTTTCTAACTTATCGTTGTAAATATATAATTCTTTTATATAAAATATATTTTCAAATATTTATTAAAATTATTTAAATAAATACTATACCAATCTGATTTTGGCAGAAGATAGATGAAACAGGTCATCATTTTATGGCTTAGCCATTAAATATTGAATCGAATTATAATCCCTAACTTTCTGTTTACTTTTTCTTAATATGTGTGTATAGTTATAAAAATATTCTAATAAATACATTTAATTAAAAATTAAAATTTCAAACAAATCACAGATCAATATTTCATTTAACACATATAATTAATCCATAGCTTAGTACATATCTAGGTTAAAACTTCAAAAACTTTTCCCTGTCTTTTGGATTTTTGAGTCATAAAAACATTCCAATCCTCGATAAGATGCCTGTGATTCCATCACATAAGGAATTTGGCTTGCATTTCAACTTCGCTTGATACTTAAAAGCCAACCCTATAATCACCTTCACTTGTTCTTAGAGTTTCAGATCAAGAACATCGAAAAACGATCTGGAAATCTTTGGCAGAACTTCAAACGATTGCAAATTGAGGCCTTAAATTGGGTTAGGAAGTGATTTAAAAAAGAAAAACAATTGTTGGAAGTATTATGAAGTTTGCTTTTAGTCTAAATGAGGGAATTCTCTCTTAATTTGGTTTCTATATCTCTTAAGTTAAACAGAAAGCAATGTAGCAGAGTGCTATATTGTGGTTTATTGTGACATATAGTGATATATCGAGGGATATTATGTACAATCAGATTTTCCACTTTCGATTTATATCGATTTGGAGGAAGTGGATATATCGAGATGTTTTGAACCATGCTCTTAGAGTATCTTTGCTTCGTAGGTTGGAGAAGGAAGAGAGTGTTACATGCTCTCAAAGTATGGTGTAACACACTTCCAATTGAGGATCTTAAGATGTATCCCTTGATGCTTTGAGGCGGTTTTACCGTTGAAAATCGATCTTAGCAAGAGGGAACTGTTTTGGGGTGAGGGAGGTGGTGGTAGACTTGGATTTACTGCGTACGAACTTGGGTTATAGAATAGGGAAGTTTCCTACAACTTATTTGGGACCTCCCATGGGAGCTTCTTTGTTGGCTACTTCAGCTTGGGACCTTTGGTTTGCATGAAGAAGAAATTGGTATCATGGAAGAGCAAATACCTTTCAAAAGGGGAAAAGATGACCTTTACAAAGAGTACGTTAGGTAATTTCTCAACTTCCTATCTTTAGAAAATAAATTCCACTTGGTAAACTGGAACAATATGCATCCCATTTGAAGAGGGTGGCCTAGTCTTAAGGCCTTTAGTGTGCTTTAACAAAGCTTTTCAGAGACGTGATTATGGAGGTTCAGGATTGAGAGGAAGAGCTTATGGAGGAAGGTTATTGCTGCAAAATTTGGGATCACCAACAGGTATTGGGACTCCGCCATATTGAGAGGGTCTTAAGGTATCAGCTTATGGAAAGCTATCACCGGTGTGGCGGTGTCATGAACTTTTCTCGAAAGGGACCTAATTGTCAATTGCCAGAGGGTAAAGAGTGCATTTTTTGGAAGGACATATGATGTGATGAAGTTCTTCTTGTTCGGCACTTCCCAAATATCTACCAAGTGACCAGGGATAGGGAGGCAGTGATAATGTTGTTAGACAGGAGGAAGCAATTTTGTGGAAGCTTCAACTTAGGTGGCGTTGGCTAGGGACCTAGGGTCGATGGCTTCCTTCCTAGCTGTGATTCAGTATGGCGACATTGGTGAGAGGGAGGATGTGAGAAAGTGGAGGTGGGAGAAGGTGGGGATTTCTTAGTTTGATCTTTCTTACATTCCATTTCTGTCGAGGGAGTTTTTTTTGGGCCTTCCAAGCTTATGTTGAAAGCTCCTATTCCCTCAAAAAGTTTCCTTCATGTGGATCACTTCTTTGGACAGGATCCTCACTATGAATAAGTTGGTGAGTAGAAGTTTGGACTCTTCCCAATAGATGTTCATGTGCAAGGAGGCCGAATCGGTGGATCATCTTTTTCTGCATTGCATGGTGGCTTCAAAGCTTTGATGTGACTTATTAAGAAGATCCAAGGCCTGCTGGGTGTAGTCTGGTTGTCTAAGAGACACATTGGTTTCTTGGGATGGAAAAGTGGCAAGAGTAAACGAACTCTTTGGGTGATTCCTTTTGCGTTCCATTGGGCCATTTGGACCGAGAGAGGTAGGAAAATCTCTGAAGGTATGGAGCACAATTTTTTTTTGATTAAAAAGTAACTATCAGACAGAAGCCATATACAGGTTACAAACCCCCCATCATACAACTGTACACGGAGAGTGTACAACAGATGAGACTAAACCTGAGAAACAAAAGGAGTCTGATTAGTCTCAAAACCCAGAAAGAGCATGAGGATTAATCACAAGAAATCCCAATCACACTTAAACTGATAGAATTGGATTTGGCTGAAAGCATGATGAGTGTTAACCCAAGAATAAAGTGTAGATATGATCTGATCCTTAATGTTTTCGACCCAGTCTGAATATGGTGCACAATTCAGACTGGGTTGTGGGGAGCTTGATGAAAATGCTATTTCATTGGGTATCTATTCTCCTGGTTTTTGGGAATGTACAGTTTATTCAATTTCTCAAGTCATACTAAATGCCACACAATCAACGACATTACATATTCAGTTCCTATGAGGTGGTTATGTTGTTATCTGTAACCTGCGTGAACCTCATATAATACATGGAATTGATAGAATACCCTTGCTTAGGGCTGTAAACGAGCCGGGCTTTGCCCGGCTCGGTAAAAATTTCCAGGCTCAGGCTCGGCTCAGGCTCGCTACTTTTTTTCAAGGCTTAGGCTCGGCTCACAAAAGCTTGGCTCGGGAAAAGATCGGCTCGGCTCGTGAAAGCTCAGCTTCTGAAAGGCCAAGAGTCAATTAATTAGGGTTTCTCAAGTTTTAACTTAATTATTTAACTATTTACTAAATCCTAGTTTTACAATTAATTAAGTAGTTGACTTAGTAAACACTCCACTAACTTTTCTTTCGAACTAACACGCCACTAACATTGTATTTAATGATTAATATTGTATATGTATATATATTTATATATGATACCTATGATACATATATAAGACCGAGCCAAGCTTTAACCGAGCCAAGCCTACATAAGCTCGGCTTAGGCTCGTTAAAATAATGAGCCTCTTTTTGAGCCCGGGTTTGGTTCGCAAGCCTAAATATTGAGCTCATGCGAGCCGAGCCTGAGCCGAGGTAGCTCGGCTCTTGGACTGCCCTACCCTTGCTTGGAGAAAATGCAAATATTTTATAATTTTTTTTTAGGGCAGGGGAGGGCGAGGAGGTTATGGTTGTTATCCTTCTGTACATGAGTTTGGTGCCATTAATCAGGATAGAAGAAAACCCTAACTGTGAGGGGAGCAAACCAACAAAATAAAAATCAGAAAACATGGCTTGTCAAGAATATATCTCTAGTCAGACTTAGCTTCAACACTGTAATTGTTTGTTGTCATGTAAGCAAAATTATTCTCTCTACAGTTGTCGTAGCATCCGATTCGGAATCTATTTTTCTGTTATCTTTCCTATACTTATTACTATTGCTTTTAGACCTCCTCTAAACTTAGTTGAATTAGACAATATAACATGGTTAATAAGTTTTCTTTTAATAATGAAGAAACGTTATTAGAGAATAACGTGACTTAGTGTCAACACTGTAGTTGTTTGTTGTCATGTAAGCAAACTTATTCTCTCTGCAGTTGTCGTAACATCCGATTCGGAATCTATTCCTCTGTTATCTTTCCTATACTTGTCACTATTGCTTTTAGACCTCCTCTAAACTTAGTTGAATTAGACAATATAACTTGGTTAATAAGTTTTCTTTTAATAATGAAGAAACGTTATTAGAGAATAACGTGGTCGCCTAATGTCTTATTGCCTAGGTAATCACCTCATTGTCACTGCTTGCGTAGGTCCTGTTAAGGCACTAGGGGGTTGGCAAGGGAAAATGATTGCCTAGGTGACGTTTTGATTACATCAGCTATTGTCTAGGGAAATACAGTGTTCCTTTTTTTTTGTGGATAATTGATGAATTGTATAAAAAGGAGAAAAGAAGTTACAAACTCCATAGCTTAAGAATAACACTTTAGCTATGGCAAAAACAGAAAAGACATACAACAAAGAGCCCCAAAAACAAAAACTCCATCCCCGTCCACCACCTCGAAGAGGAAACTACACAATCAAGCTAAAGGATCTGGAATCCCCTCAAGCATATCACATCTGTCACTCCCCCTCCTAGCTAGTGACTCCGCCACCTGATTCGCCCCCCTCGACACGGTTTGGAATGAGATATTCCTTCCTCTACACAGAGACCAAGACAAATGAACAAGATGGGTAAACCTCGACTCACACAACTCCTGCTTCACCATCCAAGCCATAATAGAGGAGGACGAACCCTCCATGATCAGAACATGGTAATCCAAACGAAATACATTGTTCCTTTTAGCCTTCATTTTTAATCCCTTCAAAACAAACATTAGTATTTTATCTAAGATGTAGACACCCCAATTTGCAAGAGAAATACTCTTTTGATCTTTGCAGCTCCTAGAAGCTTGAGCTTGGTATCTTCCCATATTTGATCATCTCTACCCCTGATCTGAATCCCTTTGAGCCGAAATTCTTTGTCAAATCCCAAAAATTTGTGAAATTTCCTAAATACCCTCAATGGACCCCCATTTGCTTCATCGTCCCTCGAAATCTATTTTTGAATTTAAAAATGAATTATGGGTTAAAAATGCGTTCCAACGGGTATTCTATTGCCTTGTTTTGAGATTGTGCGAGAAAATGACCATTTTGCCCCTGATGCCGTTTTGGGTCAAATTCGCGATTTCTAGAGGTCAAGAAAAAAAATTCCGACTCCGTATTTGATCTTTTCACGCAAAACTCTTCAAAATGATTGTCAATTTCTGAAATTGGGGATGAGGGGTATTTTTGGGATTTCGTAATAAATAATCAATTAAATGAGTTTCAAACAATTAAAGCAGGAAATTAGGTGAGAAATAATTATAAAAAAAGAGTGAGGAGTCTAGATTAGGATTAGTTTAAGATTTTTAGAAAACAGATTAGGCTAAGCAGGTTAGGTTGGATTAGGATTAGGGGTTAGGTAGAGTTTATAAAAAAAAGAAATAAGTGAATAAAAACAGGATTTAATCAAACGACGATTTTAAAATAAAAAAAGGGGGCTATAGAAGAGATTTTGGGAGAAGGGCATGATAACAACGAGAGGGGGAGGAAGTCTGAGGCCTTCTCCTTCCTCACGACGCATGGGAGATCGGAGGAAATCCGATCTTCATCCCAGATTTCTCGGTCTCTCATGTCTGATCCAAAATCAGAAAAATCCAAGCATCTTTGTCCTCGTGGAACTCCTATAAATGGGGCTTCAATTGACCTAGCTAAGGGGGAAGGAATCTAGGAGAAATATTGACCTGCAAAAGGGGAGAAATCGGGGGGTGGGGGGTTGCAGAAATTAGAAAGAAAAGGAAACCCCATACCCAAGGTTCGCCATGTCGATGTCGCCAGGTGGCATTGGCGACATGTTGCCGACATAGTGTAAAAAAGAGGAAATGTGGGAAAACCATGGGTTTTTGATGGATTTTTGCCCAAAACTTTAAACATGTCTAATTAAGGCCTAAATGCATCCAAATAGATAAAAAAATGCAAAAAAAAAATGCCTACACATTAAAAGTCATTGCTTAAGGGGGGTTAACTTACACGTTGTCGGGACAAAAGCTGTAAAAAAGATGCTACATCTAAATGTAAGTCAAACTAAAAATACATAAAACTAGAAATTAAGTGCTATATCCATGAGAGGGAAAAGAGAAATATGGGGGAAATGACAGGGAAATGTGGGGTTTTTGATGGGTTTTCCCCCTAAGTTTTAAACAACCCTATGTGGTGTCTAAATACATCAAAAAATGAAAACAAATGTCTAATGTTTATTTTTAAATTTTTTAAAAAATTTTCAAAAAAAAAAAAAATTCCCCCCATGTCCCTGACATGTCGCCCATGTCAAGAGACATGGGGAAATATCGAAAAAAATTTGAAATTTTTTCCCCCATGTCGCTGACATGTCGCCGAAACCAGGGTAAAACGACTTATACCCTGGTTTCGTGTCGCCCACCTCCGAAATGGCGACATGGGCGACATGTTAGTGACATTGTATACACTGCCCATACCCATCTTCGTTTTTATCTTCAACTAGAATCAAAGCAAAACCTTTCTTCCTCCATCAAAAACCCATTCGAAAATCCCCATTTAAACCCTAGCCAAACCGTGTAAAACCATATCCCAAAACCCCTCATTCCTCTTCTATCTGTCTGCAAACTCTATTCAACTCTGCAATAACTCAAGCTAAGCAATCCGGGAACTCAAAATCAAAGAACTCCATTGCTGGGATTTACACAGGTATGGTTTCATTTTTTTTTATGTGATTCGATTCACTGCAAGATCAGGTTCTGTTTATTTATTTATTTTTTGTGTGTGATTCGGTTCATTGCTACAAGTTCGGGTTCTATGTAATTTTTTTTTATGTGATTTGATTCATTGCTGCAAGATTAGGCTCTTTTAAATTTTTTTATGTGATTCGATTCACTGCCAGATCAGGTTCTGTTTCTTTGTTTTTTCGTGATTCGGTTCATTGCTACAAGATCAAGTTCTATGTAATGTGATTCGGTTCATTGCTGCAAGCTGTTTGTTTATTTATTTTTATTTTTTGTATGTGATTTGATCCATTGAAACAAGAACAAATATTGTTGTTACTTTCTTTTGTGTATGTTAGATTCATTGGATTTTTACATACCTGATCTAATTGTGTGTAAGAGATTAATAGTTTGTTTTAATCTTTTTTATTTTATTTTATTTATGTATTTTTATTTTTAAGGTATAAAAGGTTCGTCTTAAGTCTGTTTTTTTAGATTAGATACAGGAGATTAGTAGTTTATTTTAATCTTTTTTTTCCCCGTTTGTGATTAAATGCATGAGGTTAGTACTTTATTTCAACCTTTTTTTTATTCCCAATATTGGTATTTTTTTTAATCTATGTTTTAGGTTAGTTATATGAGATTAGTATTTTATTTTGTTCTTTTAGATTAGAGGCATGTATTAGTATTTTATTTTGTTTCTTTTAAATTAGAGGCATGGGACTAGTTTTCTATTCATCTTTTGGGTTATTTTAGTTTTATGTATTTAGGTTTTGTAGGTTGTTACTCTATAGCATTTTTTAGATTAGGCCTTTGTCTTAGGGTATTTTAGATTCAGGGATTTTAAGTACTTTTGTTTATTTTTAGGTTTGTATGGTTTTTAGAAATTTTCTATTCATCTTAGGATTTTATCTAATATGGCCAAATAATTTTAGACCAGGTAACCGGTTGAATTGGAAGAGAGTGGGTGGCTAACACTTCCCACTTTCTTAACTAAACCTCCCTACCCGTTATGGTTATACTATTATTCAAATATTATCTCTAGGTTTAGTTTGAGCTTAAATGAGAAATTCACACCTCTAATCCAATGGATGGTGACGACTCCATTTTAACCCGATCGACCTAGGGTTCACCTGACCTGGGGTGATCACACAAGATATCTAGCAGCTTTTTTTATTTTTGAATGTATTCATTTTCCTTTGATTAATTTGGGAATCCAATGAATTACCGGTAGCAGGCTGCTCTTGACAAGGGAAAGAACTTGGAGTCGGAAACAGTAGGAGAGATGAAAACTGGAGAAGCGATCTCTGCTGTAGAAGATATAGTTCATGGATTGGAAGCTGTGGACTCAATAGCACATCAGGTGAACATGCTGACTGTCTCTGCAACTCCTGTAGATGCTCCCTCTCAAGACTCAACAGAAAGTTCAATCCCAGGAGGGCTCGGTCCAGATATTGATAAAAGAATTCGAGCACTCAAAAAAAAGGTAAAATTCCCATGCTTGTTGCCTCCCCATGAATATTGGGAACTGTACTGTTTGCCCCATAATTCAATTTTCTTTTAGTTCTAACATTTGTTTTGTTGATGGGCCCTTCTTTTCATTTAAATAGATCTAATTTTTTAAAAGAACAAAGTGCCTTTGATTCATAATGGTTATCCTTCAATTTCTGCTGCTGAGGGGCTTATGGTTGGTGTTTGTTGTACTGAGAAGCTGAGCAGATAAATGATTAATATATGCATTGAATTTACAAAGTACATGTACATTGTTCATCAAATTAGAACCTTAATATCCAAACGTCAGAACAATTTTGCACGATTGTAGCGGAAAATGAATATTTTATTCCTTCTTTTACCTTTGGTGAAGAAACAACTAGTTTTACTAAGTGTTGTCTGCTTTTTATCATTTTCTTAAATTATGTATAGATTCTTCCATTCAACAATATACTGGAGATATTCTTGACCCTTAGAAAGAAGGATCTCGTAGCTCAGGACATTAACGTTTTTAATGTCCCAGCATTCCTACTATATCTGAGCTTCATATGCTTACTGATCTGGAGCAAGACTATCGCTTGTATTTGATGTAATTCAAAAATCAAGACCAAATTTTTATTGTCCTACTATCACACCAATGTCGTGAAAACGCCTAGGCGAAGCTAGGTGATATACCTGCCTGTAGCCTAGGCGATCTGGAGCAAGACTATCGCTTGTATTTGATGTAATTCAAAAATCAAGACCAAATTTTTACTGTCCTACTATCACACCAATGTTGTGAAAACGCCTAGGTGAAGCTAGGTGATTTACCTGCCTGTAGCCTAGCCGATATTTTTGGAGTCCTAAGTACTATACAATGAGTTCAACAACATATGCAACTATTCCTCAGAAAAAAATGATCAATGTGACGTGTTTCCTACCAACATAGCCTAATGTGATGATCAATGACCATATTAAATGTGGGGACCATATTAATTAATCACAATGCATATTATATTAAAAATAAGCATGGATAAAGCTAGTTAATAGGAAATGCAAAATATCGCCTTCCTGTAGCCTAGGAGATATTTTTTGAGTCCTAAGTACTATACAACGAGTTCAACAACATATGCAACTATTCCTCAGAAAAAAATGATCAATGTGACGTGTTTACCAACATAGCCTAATGTTATGATCAACAACCATATTAAATGTGGGGACCATATTAATTAATCACTATGCATATTATATTAAAAGTAAGCATGGATAAAGCTAGTTAAACAAAATTTAGGAAATGCAAAATTCATTATCATAGTAATAAAAATAGCAAGAGAGATTGGAATTAGGGAAATGAAGTAGGAGGTTAGGTATTTATAAAAAATGAAAACTAGTCAACAATAGACTGTGGAGCATGGTTTTAAATTTCGCTATTTTTCGAGTTGGTGGTACGAAATCTTGGTTTTTTTCCCCAGATTTCTGCATTTGCACCATCTCGGCGACATTTCGCCAAGATGGTATAAAATTTCGCACTGTCTTAGACACGTGCGAAATTTTAAGTCCAGTTTCAATTTAAAAGGGGGGTTTCGTGGATTTCGCCCCATTTCGGCCACAAGTCCAAGAAACACTCCCCAAACTCATTTCTTTCAAACAAAAAGGGTCTAAAACCCAAATTTCTTTTACTTTCTCTCTTATTTTGTGATTTGAAACAATCTTGAAGAATCTTCTTCAAGATCTAAAGTTCCTGTGGGTGTTTG
>JAUPMG010000004.1:2493437-2530658 GCA_031762675.1 Pachysandra terminalis | reverse complement strand
AATCTCCTACAAGATCTTAACCACACATTCAACTTTAGAAGTTATGATTGTGTGTGTTGTAGCTTAGTTTCCTAATTTTACAACCCATGAATCACAATCGGTCAAAAGTCAAATAATGTGGAAGTTACTAAAATTTTAAATGAACCCCAACTTTTTGGTATTTACACATTGACCCTATTATTTTGTTTGGGTTATTATATCCTACCCTCCTTAAGAACTTTTTTTCCTCGAAATTTGCTTACCTTATACGAAGAGTTGCGGATACTTCTCCCTCATGTCAGCTTCAAGTTCCTATGTTGCTTCGGATGCTCCATGATTGTTCCATAGAACCTTCACCTTTGGTATCACCTTGTTGCATAAGACTTATTCCTTATGATCTAAAATTTCTACAGGTTCTTCTTCATATGTTGCATTGTCTTGGATTGTGATTGTTTGCCAATCAATCACACTTGTTGGATCCGGATGATACTTCCTTAACATTGAGACGTGGAATACATCGTGCATTAAGTCTAAGGTGGACGGTAGTAGCAATTTGTAGCTCACTTCTCCAATCCGTTCAGTAATCTCGAATGGTCCAATGAATCGGGGTACTAACTTTCCCTTCTTCCCAAATCTGAATACTCATTTGGTTGGTGAAACTTTGAGGAATACCCAGTCTCCTACTTGGAATTCCATCTTCCTTCTTCTCAAGTTATTGTACTTCTTTTATTGATGTTGAGCCATAGCAAGTCGTTCTATAATGGTGATCTGCAAGGTCTCTCGTATAATGCTTTGAATGGTGTCATTCCGATGCTTGTTTTGTAGTTGTTATTATAGGAAAACTCCACGAGTGCTATGTGGTCTTCCCAACTTACCTTGAAGTCAAGAATACAAGATCTGAGCAGTTCTTTAAGTACTTGGTTAACTCTCTCCGCTTGGCCATCAGTTTAAGGGTGAAACGTCGTGTTGAAATTGAGTTGAGTTCCCAAAGCTTTGTGCAAACTCCCCCAAAATCTAGAAGTAAATTATGATCCGCGGTCTAAAACAATGGTGATAGGTACTCCGTGCAGTTGGATGATCTCCTTCATGTACAATCTCACCGATTCGTCCTTGTTCATTGAAGTCCTTGCTGGTATGAAGTGTGCTGATTGGGTTAGCCTGTCACGATCACCCAAATCATGTCGTGATAGTTGCGGGTCTTGGGTAGTCCCGTGATGAAGTCCATTGAGATGTGCTCTCACTTCCATTCTCCAATTGGTAGAGGTTGGAGTGTTCCGGCTGACTTTTGGTGTTCAGCTTTGACTTGTTGACAAATCACGCACTTAGTCACGAACTCTTCAATGTCCACCTTCATTCGTCTCCACCAGTAATTTCGTCGTAGATCGTAGTACATCTTTGTTCTTCTGGGATAGATAGAATTTCGAGAACGGTGAGCTTCTTCTAGAATTTCTCTTTTCAGCTCCTCATCATGCGGTACGCAAAGTCTTCCCTTCAATCAAATGCTTCCGTCTTCTTCCTTGGTTCAATCTAGTTGTTCAACATCATTGGTTAGGTCTTGCATACATGGCTCCTTTGCTTGTAGTTCAATGATTCTAGTTTTGAGTGAAGGCTTAGCAAGGATGTTGCATAACTTCACCCCTTGATCTACTACACAAGTTTCGATGTTGAAATTAGCAACCTTTTTGTACATCCGACATTCTTGAATCATCAGGTGTGCTACAATGCTTTTAGGCTTCCAGCTGAGTGCGTCCGCTACAACGTTTGTTTTGCCCAGATGATATTGAAGCGAGAAATTATAGTCGTTGACCAGCTCCATCCACCTTCGTTGTTGTATGTTCAGGTCCTTTTGTGAGAAAATGTACTTTAAGCTTTTGTGATTAAAAAATACTTCAAAGGTCTCTCCAAAGAGATGATGTTGCAAAATCTTCAAAGCGAAGACTATTACTGCCAACTCCAGATCATGGGTAGGTTAGTTTCTTTCATGAGGCTTGAATTGTTTTAAGGTGTGGGCTACGACCTTCCCTTCTTGTATTAGAACACAGTCAAGTCCTGATAAGGATGCATCGGCATAGATCACGAACTTCCCGCCGCTTTCCAGAATGGTGAAAACTGGTGCCGTTGTCAATTTCTCCTTGAATGTTGCAAAGGCTTGTTGGCATGCTTCGTCCCACACGAACTTCATGTCATTTCTTATGAGTTTGGTCAAAGATACTACGATGCGAGAGAACCCTTCAATGAATCGACGGTAGTATCCTGTCAATCCAAGAAAACTGCGAACGTCCGATATGTTTTTGGGCTGTTTCCAACTTAGTATCGCTTCAACCTTACTTGTGTCCACTGAAAGTCCATTCTTAGACACAACGTGACCTAGGAACTTCACTTCTTCCTGCCAAAAGTCACACTTAAAAAATTTCGCATACAATTTGTGATCTACTAATGTTTGTAAGGCAAGACGGAGATGCCCTTCATGTTTTTCTTTGGTTTTGGAGTAAACCAAGATGTCGTCAACGAATACCACCACGAACTCATCCAAGTTTGGTTTGAAGAACCTTTGCATCATGTCCATAAAAGTTGCTAGTGTATTGGTCAATCCAAAAGTAATTACCACAAATTCGAATGTAGGTACCTTGTTCGGAATGCTGTCTTTGGGACCTTCCTTGATGCGTAGCTGATGGTAACCAGATCTGATATCGATCTTTGAGAAGTATCGAGCTTCCTTCAATTGAACGAACAAATCTTTTATTCTTGGCAAAGGGTACTTGTTCTTCACCGTTACTTGATTCAGCTCTCAATAGTCGATGCATAGACGTTGAGATTCGTCTTTCTTCTTCACGAACAAAACTGGTGATGAACTCGGTCGAATAAATTGCAAGGCAAGCAACTCATTTAATTGTTTTCTCAGCTTCGTCAACTCAGTAGATACTATACGGTAAGTCAGTAGTGCAATTGGGTTTGCTCCAGCCATTAGGTCAATGCTAAACTCTATTTCTCTCTTTGGAGGCAGTTCGAGTATGTCTTGGAATACACTTCCAAAATGGCATACTATTGGAATTTGACCCCATTCTCCCCTCTCATCTATTGCCCGTAAGTCTAAGCATGTTAAGTGATTTAAAGTTTCAGATTTAGATCCTCAAACTGTTACAATTTTACCCTCCGGTGATACAAAAAACACTATTCGGTTATGACAGTCTATTTGCACATGATACGCAACTAGCTAATCCATACCCAAAATTACATCAAATTCCGTCATGTTAAGCATAATTAGGTCAATTGCTAATTTGGACTCACCTACCATAACTAAACAAGACTCACATACCTTCCCTAAGTATGCTGAACCTCTGATGGGATTTGCTACAACAAGATTCCTCTCTAGATCATTCACAAGTAAACCTAAACAGTTCACTAATGAATTTGCTATAAAAGGAGTGAGACGCTCCGGTGTCAAACAAAACTTTGGTTGAGGTGTGAGAAATACGAACCATACCTTCCATGACTTTCCCTTGTTGTTGCTCTATAGTGTACACTCTAGCTTGTTGAGGTTGCTACTATAGAACTCCAGCCTTGGTTCCTTTCGATGCTTGTGCTTGCAGTGCGACCTTGCTGATAATGAGGCTTAGGTACAAGTTGCTGCTGCTGTCCCTGATAAGCGTTTGCTTGTAGATTCTAAGGGAGTCGACAATCCCTTATGTGATGTCTTAGTCTTCCATAATTGAAACACTTGATGTTAGGAAAGCTTTGAGTTCTGATTGGCCCTTGAATCATTTGTCACTTTTGCTGTTCAGATATGGTACCCTTGGAATTTCTAACTCTTGAGTTGTTTCGCCCCATCCTTTAGTCTTACAACTTCTTGAACACTTGCATGTCCCTTTCCACCTTTCAAGTGCAATCATGACTTAGTGGAAGTTTAGAGCACGAAACTGAAAGCACCACGTCATCGTTTCTCTCTCATCCCCTATTTCAACATAGTGACGTAATCATGACTTAATTAAACTAAACATAGCCATCTTTTTCTTTCTTTCTCTCTCCTCTCTTCGTTTATTCTATGTTTGCTTGCGGGTGCGGTTCGTACTGCACGACTTTCTCGAACGTATCGTAAGAGGCATCAGAATCTCAGCTTCCGCGCACAACTCTCCACCGCGATCTCAGTCACTCGCGCAGACTGTCAAACCCTAATGCTCTCCTTCCTTTCTCCCTTTCAATCGACACTGCATAACTCTGATGAATTTCCAGGTATGCCGATCCATTTATCTCTCTTTCTCTGCTAGGGTTTCGTCAGCATTACCTCTATACTGGATACATTTCAACTTTTTTGCTTGAATCTCTTTGAATCCTGCTCTTGGCGTTACATTGTTGATGAGTTTGCTCTTTTCGGAGCTTTTTTAGGGTTCTCGACTTCTTGCTTTATATTTTCTTGTTATATGTCTTGATTGAGTAAGTCTCAAATTCAGCTAATTTCTGATCTTCATTTGAATCCTTCGTCTATTTTGGCTTTGGTTTTTCAAAAACATAAATAATATCAGGTGAGAGAAGTTCAGGGTCATGTGCATGTGATTTAATATATATATATGTATATGTGTATGTGTATGTGTATGTGTATGTACATACACATACATATACATATACATACATATATGTATATGTATATGTATATATGTATATGTATATGTATATGTATATATGTATATGTATGTATATGTATACATATACATATATGTATATGTATATGTATATGCATATGTATATGTATATGTATATGTATGTATATAATATGAAATAGCATTATTAAAATTAATTTTAGAACAAAATAATATCAAATTAAAACAATCAAAAGATAAAAATATAATCATTGATTATGATACATTCGAAACAGAACATTTTCATATGTTTTTAGATAATAATGAGTCTTTTAGCATACCCGGGTTAAACATTACAAAACCAGGGAAAAGTATTAAAGGTCTCTATGTTCCATTAGAACTCACTTTTAGTACACGTACAATATATATATATATATATATATGACTGTTGATCTTTGAAGAAAGATTTTAATTTTCTAGAAAAGTTTTATCTCAGTTTTCAAACCATTTTGGTAAATCTTTAAAATCTAGTTGTCAACTAGTCGCAGATCGCAATAGCTTTGTTGCCAAGAAGGCGTGTTGTGAGCACATATTGCAGTATATCTGATGACATTTGTTCAGCTAACTTTAAATTATTTTCAGCGTCGAACTTTTTGAGAACTGTTTCTAAAACCCTTTCTAGATCCCCATCCTCTTCATCTTTAAATAGAACTACAGTAAACTCTGAAGAAGTTAACTTTGAAAATATTGAAAGGCAGATTCAGAATTGGAAAATCCCCAAGATTCCTGTAAAAGAAATATATAAATTAGGAACCTTTAATTTTGCATCTGATTATTCAATCATAACCGTAGAAAAACAGTTAGCCTAATGAATAATATTGCCAATTTCCAATTACTTTCTCAATCATCTATTAATTTGCACAAACAAAAATATGAATACTTACACATAGGATTAATTCAAGTAGCAATTTCTGTTCTAATTTGTGTTCGTGACCAAAGACAGAGTTTTCTCTGATTCTTTACTAGGATTGGTTGAATCCTCTCTATCTGAAGGTCCTATTTATTTCAATTGTTTCCCTGATTTTTCTGTTTCACTCAATGAACCAGGTATCTTAAAAGCAGTTGCTTTAAATATTAAAACCCAAGGATTTGATATGGATTTAGGATCTAAAAATTTATATATATATATATATATATATATATATATATATATACACACACATACATGTATACATATGTATATATATATACATATGTATACATGTACATATACATATGTATACATGTATATATATACATATATGTATTTTCTCTTTTTTTAATAAATCTATTATTTTCAAATTCTTTCTTGCTCTGTAATTATTTTGTTGTTTCGTTTTTGGGTGCTTTACAAAGCTTGGATTTCTATTTATGGATGAATTGTAGATTTGTTTTTCTGTAATTAGCAGCTCTTGCGTCTGGGGTTGCTATAAGGGTGAGTGTTTGGCTGGTTAACTTTGGTTTGATTGCAGATGGGGCTGCATTTTAGTACTATAGATATTTAATTAAGTCTTCAAACTATTTTTTTCCTTTTAATGATAAATGGGTTCAGTGATGGGGGATTCGTTTCTTACATATTGGGGGCACATAAATAACTCTATTGGGGTAGCCCCTTAATACTGATGTGATTTGCCATTTGTTTGAGTTGGTAGATGGATTGATGGTTCTGTTTTGAAGTTGAGCCACTAAAGCACAAATACAATTGTAGGTTCATAGTAGAGTGGTCTAATTGCATTTAACTAAGGTATTATGGAATCTTTGTTAAAGTCAACTAATACACTGCATTAGGAGGTATTATGGAATCTCTGTTAAAGTCAACTGATACACTGCATTAGGAGGTGCCATGGTCATATTATTTGAGTGGAAGTATGCTTTTTTTTTTTTTTTTTTTAAATCACAACCTTGATTTGGCTTGATCCAAAATCAAAATATGGGTTGGGGTAATTGTGTCTGGAACCTTGAAATTCTGGTGACTTTATCAGGTTGGTTGTGTGATATCACCCTGCCTGAAACAGCTGAACCGCACCCAGATTTGTATCTGGTCGTGATAACCACTTGTTTAGAGCCTTCTTCTTATGGACAGCTAAGTTTGTCTTTGACAAGGGAAAAGTCTAATTGTTTGACTTATACACACACACACCCACACACACACACACACACACACACACATATATATAAATAAAGTATATGCCTTTGCAATGCACATGAATTTATTCTCCCTTTATCATTATAATTGTTTGACTAAGATTTGTTTTTTTTTTTTTTTGTGTACTATTATTAAATTTTCAGATTGTTTAGAAAAGGCATCCCGGATATATTAGAAGACAGTATTTTGCTTTCAGGTAACTGGTTTTGTGTGGTATGTTGCATATGAAGAGGTTTTATACACTGTGATGTCAAAATTTATTGTTATGGAGATAATAACATAGGCTTCATTAGCTGTGCAAGTGCATCTTATTATCAATGCTGATTATTTTTCTGCTTGTTATTTGAGATAGTTTGTGAAATACCCATTCAATCTTACTTTTCACCAAAATCAATAGCAAAGTCACAAGATTGATGTTTCATGTCATTGCTTTAATGTTAAGATGGACATTTAAAAACCAAATACATGGCAAACTAAATGCTTTAGGATGAAAGCATTTAGTAAGCGTCACCTATTTTATGTTTTACTGCTTAGTGAGATTTAGTTTTTTATTAGATCAATAACATTGTACTCTCATCAAGTGGGATCCTGCATTTCGTTCTCTCTCGTACCAAACTAATGCATGGATGTTGTGTTTTGACTTATGGTAAAATCTTTTTTTGGTACATGGATGCTGAAGCTACATGTCTCCTTCAGAGCACTGAGATTGTCACAAGTTATGTCTACATTGAAGGCATAAAAACATTCTTGAGTTCATAAACCTCGAGTAAGGCTCAGGCACGTTCCATTTTCTTGGGTTCAGTCTTGGCTCAGTCCAATAGTGTTATTGGACCATATGAACAATTAGAAATCTTCCTAGCCCTCATGTAACCTCTTTCATCTCATTTTGTAATATCTTCACTGTTAACTATTAAAAAAAACAATTAGAAATCTACAAAGTCCATGAGTTGGGCATATATAAAGTTAAAAATAAATTTAGAAATCTATAAATTATAATATTTATTTTCAGATCTCAATAGTATTACTTGCTTTTATTCATTGTATATGATTATAAATATATTTTTAAAAAAATAATCGAACCGAGCCCACCCGAACTCTGCTCAAGCTCATTGAGGAAACGAGCTTCAAGCTCGAGCATGGTTTACGAGCCTTATTATTGAGCTCAAGCTCTGCTGATGCAAACTGAGTCCAAGGCCGAGTCAAGCTAGCTCGGCTCATTGACAGCCCTAAAAGGCTAGCTTTTGCAACACCTCTTTCAATACTTCCTCTAAATTTAAACTGTGATGCGAAGTCTAAACCTGGAAAATTCTTTTTGATACCATCAAGCTTTCTGCAATTTTGATGCTAGTTTTTTTTTTTTTGATCAGTAATCTTGATACTAGTTTCTTTGTGGTTTTTAATTTGTGCCTTTCTTAAACTTACATGAGTGATTTTGACTGAAATGTGCCTTCTGGAGTTCATTTTAAGGTTACATCAGATCAGTGAGATAAGGAGAATGTTCTGGTTTACTACTTATTCTCTTCACAAACTAATCTTTTCTGATATTGGAACTGTTACGTGGATAGGAATTTTAAACATATGTATATATTTGGGATAGAAGATTGTATTTGTATTAGTTATGGTGTACCAATTCTTGATTTGTTTCTATCATTATCTTGGTTCTGCCATGTGTTACTTCTGAATTGGTAAGTGCCGTGTTCTGCTTGGGTTCAGGTTTGTAGCATTGTAAGGACGTGTGAACCAAATGGTTGCTGATAAACATTTTTGTGTGTGTGTGTGTGTGCGCGTCTATTTGTTTCTTTTGGTTTCTGTTCAACTTTTGACTCATATTTGTAATGTACTGGTAGAGTGCTGGTAAGTTCTAATTTTGATTTGCAATGATGGCAGTAAAGCTATTTATTTAGTTGTTCCTTTTCCACCTATTTGAGTATTGTGTCCTTTGCTATTTTAAAGCTGTAATTATTATGGCAATATTCACAAGTATTCTTGTGATGCATTGTTAATTACTATACCAATTGATTTTTATTTTTCAAGTTCTATATGCAAAGACTCTATTGTCTACACGGTTCTGGGCTCCATGATTCTTAGGCCTGCCTCTTGGCTGCTCACTGATGGCACGTCCTATAGGCATGAAAGCTTGCATTGAGCACTATCTTGTATAACTAGCGAGAAAGCGATGTCTACTTTTGGCTTATTGCTGATTGGTCATATATAATACACTTACATACACACATATAGGTGTATGATATGTCATGTTGCACTTTCCATATCTCATTAGAGAAATTGTACTAGAAATTTCAGTACTAGGCGTTTATTTGAGATTCTGTCCCAAAGCAAAACCTTTATCCAGATACTGATAGGGATCATTGCTGAAGTTCTGAGATGAGGGAAATGGATATATATTTGATATTTGCAGAAGTGCCAGCATGGCTATCATATTTTTCTAGGATTTCTTTTGAAGCTTGGTTTAGAGGACATTCATGATTGCACGTTTCTATCATTCTTGGTGTTTATTATTTGTTCCATGTTATAGTTGAATATCTCAGTGTTTGATGTACCAAATCCTTTTTTTTTTTTGGATAGGAGATGGGCTGATGAATATATTTTGGGTCCTTCATGGTTTTCTTGAGCGTTTTGATGGATGCTCTTGGCAACCTGGGAGAAACTGACATAGTGACATGACATGAGAACTTCTTAGAAAGTATATTGAACTTGTAATTTTTTATTTTGTCCAAACCACATGGCAGGGGGAACTCTGCCCAGTTAGAATCTTTAGCACTTTTGGAATATCTTAAAGAGTTTCCTAGTGTTGTATTTGGCATGAGTGATTGTTGAAGGAAATTTGACCAATGCTATTGGATGGGTAAGAAACATGTCCAAAGGTCGTTGGAGAATTGGCAACTATATTAAGGAGATTTGATTTCACCTTGAACACCTTGTTCTCATGGGAACTGAGACCAGAAAATATTGATGCTGATTCTCTAGCTAGGAGAACAAGCATTTAGAGAAGAGATGTATTTTGGAAATATGTTCCCGTTGTAATCATTGACTATCTTCTTTTTCTATTCTTTTGAGTTTCTTCTTGTGGGGGTTTCTTTTTTTCATTTATGTTCCTTTTTTTTTTTTTTAATTTTCAAAATAAGTTTTATATATATTGGGAAGCTTACTGATTCTGAAAAAAAGAAATATAACCATCTCATTGCCTCGTTAGAGTAAATTCATGTGTTGATAAAGTTGATTTAGTATGGGATATGTATTGATGATGTTAGTTGTTCGATTTTGTAGAGGAGTATATGCATTATATGATGCTACAATATCCTTATAACTACCAAATGCTCAGAAACAGCACCAGCTTATATTCATGGTTTCAAGGATCGGTCCGGATCGGCCAGGACCGGTCCGATCCAAAGCCACGATACAAACCATTGTATCAAGTGGCTTTGGATCGGAACGATCCAACTGATACCGTCAAGGATCAGCCGATCCTGTCCGATCCGGTCTGATCTAATTTTTTTTTCAATTGGCATTGGATCGGACCGATCTGAGCGATATCAATGCGGATCGGCTGATCCGGACCGACCCAATGACTGGTTCAGACCGATCCAATTTTTTTTTCTTTTTTTTGAAGGACGATCCAAAAATTGGATCGGATCAGGATAGGCCGATCCAATACCGGATCAACGATCCAGATCAGGATCGGCCCGGACCGGTCCGATCCAAGATCCTGAGAATAAAAACCTTGCTTATATTTGAAGAATACTGGTTTTTTACTATTTAAAAAAATAATCTTGTAAGGAAGCCTTTCAAGAAATGGTTTAAGATGAAGCGTGATATAAACTGTGTCCATCTCTTAATGTTGAACAAATTGGGTTTTAGGCCTTCAAATTTCTGGATACTTTTGTACTCTAGAATATTCCATATTGGTGTATAATTGAGTTGGTTTGATATCTTGAACATGTATCCTGAGCTGGACATTATCTACAAGAGGCATGAGTGAAGACACTCCTATTCGTGTAGAATTGAGTTGATTTTGGCCATTCCCGCATCCATAAAATAAATCCAATAAAAGTTGTATATTGTCCCTTGCTTACTCCTAGGATATGACTATTTTGCTAACTAATGTTAAGCCACCTCCCTTCATCCATCTTGAGATGCTTCCCACCTTTCATTTCATACTTCACTATTGTGACAAAAATATAGTAACAATCAAATAAACATGGAATAAAATTTTTAAGATTTTGTTTTTATCTTATTATATAACATTTTCGTTGATAAAACATTAAATATCAACTATAAATACACAATATGACCTAATAGTTTTTATATGTTTTCATTGCAAATTTATATTTTACATTTTAAATTTTAATATATTTTTAAAAGTTGTTGGGATAAGATATTTAATGATGATGATGATTTTAAAAATTACTTTGAATAAATAATATACCAATCTGATTTTTTTAAAAGGTAGATGAAATAGATTATCTATTTATGGCATGAGTACTAAAAATTTAATTAAACTAAAATCCCTAATTTTATATTTAATATAAAAATAATAATTCTTAATTCAAAATATTTTTTTCTGGTTAATATGTAAATTTGTCTTCCTTTTAACATATGATTAATCCATGTGTTTAGGATGCATGTCTAGGTTGAAAATTCAAAAGTTTGGTTATCCCAGATTTTTTGGATTTTCAAGTCTTAAAACAATCAAATCCTCAATGAAATGCATGCCATTCCATTACATATGTAATTTGACGTGCATGCTAATTAAGCAAAAAATTTGAATAAACTCTACAATTATATTTGTTTGTGCTTAGAGTTTTCAAACCAAGAATTTTGCAATGATTTATAAATCCTAGGAAAAGAACTTGCGAAGATTGACAATTGAGTCATTAAGATTTGGTTAGGCAGCAAGTTAAACAAAAATTTGAAGTTTGTGATAGTTATGGGAGTGTGTGCCTCTCATTCAAAATGAGGGAAATCTCCCTCTTTTGGGTCAATGCATGTCTTCTATAAAATTAAAAACACTGGAGTAATAGAATATGATGTGATATATAGCAGTTCATATCGGCCCTTTGGGAAACGGGATATATCGAGTGATATATCAGGATATTTTGAACCATGGTTTTTCTGTGTTGCAGCCTTGTTGGCGTGCTTAAAGTCTTTCAGGTAGATGTTCATTTTTAATCTTCATCTCCTATTCTTCCATTTTTCGTGATAAGTTTTAGTCTTTTTTTTTATCTTGAAGTTCCATTTTTCTACAGAAGGGTGAGAGGTGAAACAAATCATGATGTAAAACAAGGTATTTGCTCTCTTCATTGCCTTGTTGTTTGCCCTTTGTTTTCCTTTTTTTTTTTCTTCCTCACTATCTTTCCTCATCTTTTTAGTAATTTGGTAAACCAGGAATACAACATGTTATTTTAAGAATTTTTGATCAGTTTTGGCTAATGACTCTTGTATTTTTAACTTATCATGCAAGATTTCTATCATCATTTGGAAGTGGTCATTGTTGGGAAAATAACATAGCTATGGATAATTTTGGATCCATGCTGCCCCTTATTGTTGTCATTGTGAAGAAGTGTTCTGATATAGGGTGAAGGCAAGGAAGAGGAGAAAGCTGGAAAAGACTTGCATGTAGTTATTGAGGCAAAATTGAGGAGTTACACTTAATTGGAGTTTATGGGCCTTGAGAGAATGTATTGGAGGAACAGGGTTGAAGTAGCCTATCTTATATATATATATATATTTGATCAATAACGAGGTTGTATGGATAAGTAAAGGAGAGCAGTACAAAAGAGGAAGAAAAAAGCTAAAAAGGTACAATATGCCTGACTTCCCCAAGGTAGGGAATCAGCCAAAAGAACTACGACGAAAACAAAAAAGAAAGGATAAGCAACGAGTAGAAACACCAAAGGAATAACAGTTCCCAGCACCATGAGCCAACTTCTCAAGTTTGTCTCCCCTAACCTGTGTTATGAGTCCATCACCGCCTCCCAACAACTTATGGTATCCATCTCTAAAACATCTCGAAACTCCTGTAGAATGCATCCCCAAGAGGCCACCATAATCAGCATGGAATTAATCAGGGAATCCGTCCTCCTAGATTTGTTGTCAAAGATTCTTCTGTTTCACTCTCCCCAAATGCCCCATATGATCGCAAAGAACGTAGCTCCATATAAGATCTGACCTCGTCCCCAAAAAGGGAAACCTCCACTGACAAAACATCTCATTGATTGATCTTGGGTAAACCCCACCCTTGCAAACTTAGCGAAGAATGTCCAAATCTGTACAGCATTGTCATATGAGAGAAATAAGTGGCCAATTGACTCCCCGGGCCTCAAACACATAGGACAAATCTATGGTGATAAGGCCATGAACTTTCTCCTTTGTAGGTTGTCTGCGGTGTTGATCTTGTTTAGAAGAACAGTCCAAGCAAATGCTTTAACTCTAAGTGAAACCCTAGCACTCCATAGATGAGAGGTAGAGAACGATGGAGGAGGGAGCTCTCTATCAGGACACATGGACTAGAGAAAAGACCTAGTAGAGAACGAACCACTTGGGTCCGGGCACCAAACCCTGACATCAGGAGAAGACTCATCAATGACAATACCTTTTAGTGAATCGACCAAGGATGCCAACTCAAGGATATTAGCCTCCCTCGGGTCTCGACTCTCGATGCAGAGCAAGGTTTCATGAAAGACCCGAGGGGGGGACCAACTCAGAACATCCAAAACTAAGGAATTTGGAGAAGTAACCAAATGCTTCATTTTAGGAAAACGGACTGCAAATGTAGACCCCCCCCCCACAGATCAGACCAAAAATGAACAGAAGAACCGGAACGAATAGAAAATCTCACTCTACTAATGAAGTCAGGGAACAAGTCTAAAATAGCTTTCCAAGGGCTAGCAGACATAATCTTTGCTTTGGGGTCAGCATCCTACCCATTAGCATGAGAACCATACATGCTTGCGATAATGGTACGGCAAAAGGCCTCCCTTTCTACATTGAATCTCCAAAGCCACTTCCCAAGTAGTGCCCGATTTTTTATTTGAAGGTTGCCCAAGTTGAGACCTCCTTTTGTCTTGTCTTTACACACATCCGCCCATCTAACTAAATGGTTTTCTTTACTCCTTCCTCCCTCCCATAAGAAGTTCCTTTGAAGCTTTTCAATTCTTTTAGTGATGCTGTTTGGAACTTTAAATAGACATATAGTACGTGGGGAGGTTTTTGAGGGAAGTTTGTATTAGGGTAATACACCCACCAAATGAAAGATAATTCCGTTTCCATGTAGCCAATTTCTTCTCCATCTTGTCAACCACAGGGTTCCAAAATTGACACCCTAGGATTCCCCTTAATCGAAAGCCCCAAGTAGTTCATAGGCCACGCATCTGAGGACGCATTTGGCCCAAAAGATGTTGTCCTTGGATGCTTCCAGAAAGATAATGGTATTGTTGGCAAACTAAAGGTGAGACATAGGAACTCTCTCTTTTCCTACTCTAAATCCTTGTATCTTGCCACACTCATCAGCCTTCCTAAGGAGTGTGCTAAGCACATCACTCACCAAGGTAAACAAGAAAGGAGATAATGGATCCCCTTGTCTCAATCCTCTAGATGAAGGAACTGGCCCTGAGATTCCGCCATTTAAACAAAAGGAGTACTGGACATTTCTGACACATCCCCCAACCCACCTACACCACCTATCGGGGAAGCCTTTCAACCTAAGGACCGATGCCAAGAACGATCATTCCACCTTATCGTATGCTTTTTGTAAGTCTACTTTCAACACCAACCTGGATTCTCCCGACTTATTCTTCTCTTCAACACACTCATTGGCTACGAGGATACTATCCAAAATTTGCCTACCTTGAATGAAAGCGCTTTGATTTTTAGACACTACCTCCCAAAGTACCTCCTTAAGCCTATTAGCCAGCACTTTTGAGATAATCTTATATACACTAGTGACTAGGATAATAGGCCTAAAATCTTTCATTCTCACTGCACCTTTTATTTTGGGAATTAACACTAAGAATGTTGCATTCAAAGATTTGTTTATAACTCCACTCTCATAGAACTCTTTGAAAACTCTCATGAGATCCTCCTTTATAATATCCCAGCAATCCTGAAAAAAAGCCATGGAGAAACCGTCCGGTCCAAGAGCTTTGTTTCTATCCATCTCCCCAATTGCCTTCCTAACCTCCTCTTCCTCAAATTCTTTTTCAATCTATGCCCCCTTACTCTTGCCTAACCTCGGTCCTCCCAACTTTCCCACCTCAAAACTAAGGATTTGATCGGAGGTGTACAACTTAGCAT
Source organism: Pachysandra terminalis (assembly GCA_031762675.1). NCBI lineage: Eukaryota > Viridiplantae > Streptophyta > Magnoliopsida > Buxales > Buxaceae > Pachysandra > Pachysandra terminalis. Next base: position 2,515,610 of record JAUPMG010000004.1, on the reverse strand, counting down.
AAAAATCAGCTACCTCCTTCTCTATCTATTTATGGTCTTCTATAACCTCTCCATCCTTCTCAATTAACAGAATTTCATTCTTTTTCCTCCTAAAGTTCGCCATTCTATGAAAGTACATAGTGTTTCCATCCCCTTCCTTTAACCATAACACTTTAGATTTCTTCCTCCAGCTGACTTCCTCCTTCATTAGTAAATCCTCTTAACTCTTTTTTAACTTTTCTTCTCAATTCCTTCTCTTCCACATCAAGACTTCTATCTTCTTCTATTCTGTCCAGATTTTGTATTTCTTGAAGAGCCTCCTTTTTCCTCTCCAAAATCAATCCAAAAACCTCTCTACTCCAAATCTTTATGTTTTCCTTTACTTCAAAAACCTCATAAATTTGAACCCTTCCCATCCCGATACTGGCGCCTTATGCTCCCACCATTCCTTGATCTTCTCTTTAAATTTCGGGTGGTTAAGCCACATGTTTTCAAATCTAAATGGGGAAGGACCACCCATCCCACCCCTAGATGTGGAGACAAGAATGGGGGTATGATCCGAAATGGGCCTTAGAAGGGCCTTTTGGGAAGTGAATGGAAAATGGGCCTCCCAATCAGATGTGACAAGAACTCAATCTAGTCTACTACACAAAGGGGTATTCTGGAAACTAGACCAAGTACATCTTCCCTCCACAAGGGGGTAATCAATAAGCTCACTCTCATTAATGAAATCTGCAAATCCTCTCATACTCTTAGTCACTTTACATCCCCTTCCTCCCACTCTCTCATTGGTATACCTCACAACATTGAAATCGCCAATAAGACACCACGGGTCCTTCCACATGTCCTTAATCTTTTTAAGTTCCTCCCAAAACAGTCCTCTTTCCTTAGGCTTATTCGGCTCATAAATCCCTGACAAGATCCATAAGAATCTGTCACTCTCGCCTTTAAATTTAATGCATAGGGAGAACCTCCCTTTCCAAACATCCACTATGGATACACAATCAATATCCCAAATAACACAGATCCCACCGGATTTCCCAATCGATGGAACAAACTCCCATTGCCTATTTCTAGTCCCCCTTAATTTTCTCATCAATCTCTTTGACAGTCCCTTTAAGTTTGTTTCCTGAATCACTAGAATATCCACCATGTATCTCCCCCAAAGGTCTTTAACGGTCCTCTTTTTCTCATCCCCTCCCAACCCTCTAACATTCCAACTTAGTATCTTCATCGGATAACCTTATCAATCGCTCCTAGACCTACGCCACACGACTTATCTTTCTTATATTGAAGACTCCATTCTAACTTCTTTAATTCCCTAGACTTCCCCTACTCAATCTCTCTTTTTTCTCTCTGAAATCCTTAACTGCACTCGACAAGGGAACAAAACCACCATTTCTGTGTCTAGCTTCCAACTGGAATTCGGTTGCTAACTCAAGTATCCCATCCCACTCAAATCTCTCTACCTCCTTCCCTTCCCCTACACCCTCTTCGTTCCCTCCATCGCAACTCATGTCCACAACTTGGGCACTTTTCAAACTTGTACCTCTATTCTCATAGAAGGGAAGTAGTAATAGTGATTCTAGTAGAGAAAATGCCTTAATAGTCCATCCTGCAAGCAATCAAGTTCAGTAGCACAAGATAGGATACCAACCACATTACAAAAAGACATTACCGACGTGCCTGGTTCAGCCATTAATTCCCTGTTTCCGGCATTCCTTAGTGGTGTGGAGACCTGAGTGAGAGACCGAAGGAGAGTGAACGGCCAAATGGAACTCAACTGTACCAGAAAGAGATGACGCTATAAGACTGCCGCAGAAAGGTATACTAGAAAGATAGGCCATTTCCTTATTCCCACAGATCTGAACATTTGTTGATTGAGAGGCGCAGGGGAAAAGAAAGACTCCTTGTCAGACGGATACGCCATAGCCCCATCAAAACTTTTATTTAGTTGTTCTGAATGACCACAAGAATCAACTCCCGATGGATCGTTGTCAAACACCTCGTACTCTACTAGATTCCCGGTCAGCGGCGCCATGTGCCCCCTATAGCTCCTAGATTTCCCAACCCCTGAAAAGAATCGTCTGCAAGCGCCCGCACTCTCTTCAAACCATTCAAGCAACTTCTACTTTCTGCACTATGCACCAACTGCTCCACAGATTGTATCTCCATATCCCATGACGATGGAGGATCTCGCACCATGTTCGGCATATTGCCATCTTCTAGTGTTTCCTTCGAGCTGCAGCGCAAGGTGGACGAGATCGATGAAACGCTGGCCATGGGATTTTCTGTTTCTTTCATTCTTGATTCCTCCTCTCCTCTTTTTGTTTTTAGACATTTTTCTACTTCTATCGCTATTATTTCCGGCAGCTCTGTCCTGTCAAGCAGCATCTTCTCTTCGCCTGCGTTCATCCTCCTACTATGAGAATTTTCCCCCAATATTTTCTTCAGTCTCCCTCTCCCTCTTCTATTAAATAAATCCCTATCATCTTCACTTCCAGTACACGATCTGGATTTGTTTCTCAGACCGGATCGGGGTTCCTCACTTGAGGCCTGATTAAGAGTGTCCCCCAATATTTTCTTCAGTCTCCCTCCCCCTCTTCTATTAAATAAATCCCTATATCTTCACTTCCAGTACACGATCTGGATCTGTTTCTCAGACCGGATTGGGGTTCCTCACTTGAGGCCTGGTTAAGAGTGTCTTCTCCAACTTCTAAATCCCTTGATGGGCCCAGCCTCTTTTCAATCCAAACATTGCCCCTCGTCACTTGGATTGGGCCGCAACCTAAAAGCCCAACGTCCCCTCCACGCTCCCCTATCTGAAGCCCATCATCCCTGCTGAGTGTCAAATTTGAATTAGGTGCCAACGAGTAGGTGTGGGGTCCAACTCCCGAGTTAAGCCTTTCCATTGTCATACTCCTGCCCTCTCCGGATGCGACAGCTGCCCAAGACATTGACTGTACGCCTTCTTCCTCCGAACTCGCCTGAGTCTAAAACCAGCCAGAACTAACTGGATTTCTCGTCGGAAAAGATAGGTATGTTTCGTACAGGCTCGATCCATCCCACAGTACCAGCGATCTAGGGATTTTCCTCGCGAATGCCTCCTTGACCTTCACTTCAACTTTCCCCAATTCGTTTCCCATCAGCTCAAATTTTCCTACATCCATTAAGCCTCCACACCGTTCCCTAATCATCTTCAAGGCTTCCATCGATATCTGCTGTAATGGGATTCCTTCAACTACTACCCACATCCCCACTGGCTTACACGGACCAACCAACAGCCCGTCTCCCATTGTCCATCTTTTCAAGGTAATCTCTAATCCTCCCTCGCAGGTTATGATTTTTTTTGGGAAAATGATTGAGCGTCTAGCTCAAATTTCGCAAAGAATACCACCTTCATCGAATCTAACGCCCGAAATCCATCTGGACCCTGACCCAAATTCTCGTTTGAGATTCTCCTCTCCACCTCCTCCCAATCTTTCACAGCAAACGATGCCATACATCTAATGGCCAAAGACCATCTCAAATCACTAGGGCACACCGCAATCACCGGAGACCACCCATTATTAGCAATATGCCCAGAAGTTCTGTTCGACTCCACCAAAACTTGCAACCCCTGCTTACCGAAACCAAAGCCATGAGCAACGACCTCCTCATCGCCGTCTCTTTGGTTTCGAACAGGTACTAACACTTCCTCCACAGCTTCCCAGATGTGTTTCCATCCATTCTAATCTTTCGGAAGAAAGAGGACACAATGCCGAGCATCCTTTACGAATGAAGAAATTTTCAAGAATGATCCTCTTGCTTTTCTTCAGCATTCAATCAGTAGAACTCTCCCAGCTTCCCTGGATGACCCTAGAACTCCAAACTTGCCTTCCTTTTCTCATAGAAGCTTCAGCTTCCTTTTCAGCCATTCAACTTCCTCATCTTTGAAAATGAGCAAACTGGACAGGACACCGCACGTTTCTGTAATCCTTACCCATTTCTGCTAAATCCTTCAACACAAATATCTTTGGGATCAACTCTGACGTTCCGGCGGACACTCCCGTTCTCCTCTTGCATGATGAACTCTTACTGATTGTTGTTATAATCTCTATTCTATGATGATGCAAGATCGGGAAGCACACAAGAAGTGAGAAGAAAATGTAGCGTATCTTATATATTCATTATAAGGCTTCATTGATGAGGAGAATTTTTGTCACAGCTCTGATTGTTGAGCAATTGAATTTGATTCTTTTTGCAAGGTAAGAAACATGCGGTGTCAATATGCTAAAGAAGGATGCAGTGCGGTAATCTCTATTCTATGATGATGCAAGATCGGGAAGCAGACAAGAAGTGAGAAGAAAATGTAGCCTATCTTATATATTCATTATAAGGCTTCAATGATGAGAGGAAAATTTTGTCACAGCTCTGATTGTTGAGCAATTGAATTTGATTCTTTTTGCAAGGTCAGAAACATGCGGTGTCAATATGCTAAAGAAGGATGCAGTGCGGTAACACAATTATACTCATGAATTTCTTCATGAATTAAAATCTTTATTGTTTATCGGGTTTTAGCCCATGTCAAGTGGAAATGTTTCAGACGTTATATTGAAGTTCTGGATGAAGTATCACTGCCTGGTTTCATATTAGTCCCAGCCGAAACCAAAACACTTTGTCTGACATTTTTTAGTTTCAGTCAGAACTTGAAACTGTACATGGTCATATGCATGAGTTTCAATCACTAGGTTCACTATTGGGTCTATCAAAATTGTTACAAAAAGCTATTCAAGCTTTGGCTAATGAGTAGGGGAAGGAGACGGATGGACGGGACAGTAAAATTGAACTTTGATGGATGCTCTTTGGTTATCAGTTGGGGTTTCATGGATCATATAGATGATATCTATCGAAAAGGGGATCATAGAAGAAACTTATTCATGCGTTCTTCAGATATTTTAGGGAAGGGGACACTGTTGGAGTGAGTTTAACAGTGGTTATAGTTATGAACATCCACAGTTTTGAGTTATGCCCACAATAACCCCTTGGGCCGCGGTACTAGCTAGGGCTGTCAATGGATCGAATACGGATTGGATCCACTTGGATCCATATTTGAGTCCGATTTGAATTCGATCGAAAATCTGACCAGAGCTTAAAAACAATTCATATTTGAATTCGACTGATCCGTATTCGACCGAAATAATATATCTGAATTCAAAATATGTAATTTGAATATTGTTTCACTATATTTTAAGGATAAATAAGTCAAAATCTTAAAAGTTTTATGAAATCTAATTGAATATCGGATCGGATATGATCAAATTCATATTCGAATTAGATTTTAATCGGATATGAATATTCAGATCCATATTCGACCCACCAGATTTCAACAGCTAACCCTATTTGAGATTCTTGGGTCTTTGAAAATAGATCTGACCCATTGATATCCCTGATACTAGTTGTTAGTTAGCTTTTAGCTCTCAGAGGTCCGGCTCATTTACTCCATAGATTTTTGCAGCTTCAATGAACATCTCAGTCTTGAAGATGCTTGGATTTGCCAATAATGTGGTGGACAGCTGATGGGGGGGACATCATCACTTCAGTTGATTTTAGAGTATACCAGAGGCGGAGAAGGAGAGATTCTCAGCCTTCTTTATGGCTAAATTAGGTGGCACATCGATGTGAAGACCCAATAAGCACATGTATCTAGAAAACTCCAGAATGGAGAGGTGCTATGGGTTGTTGCTTTGTAGTTGAGGCTGTTTTGTTTATGTTCAGTCATTTTTTATAATTTGTTTAATCATGGTTTGCTCTTTTAGAACTGTTTTAGGGGCACTTTTTTCAATTTCTGATGTTAGTAGATGTTAGAATAGGGAGTTATAAAGAGTCGCTTAAGAGAGGGGGGTGCATTTTTGTATTTTAGCTTTTATTACCACTAGGACTGGTCGTTATTTTCATTATAGGGATTTTCTGCTGCTGTTTTTTTTTTTTAAGAGAATAACATGTGAATGAATGAAACTGATTTTCTGGTTGGAAACCCTAGGTTTTGTGATTGGAAGGTATGAAGCCTCTAGGAGTGATTCTTTGGCCATTTACTTTGTTCTCTACTCTTTGGTAAGTTTATTTTGGTTAGTTTTCTGTTCTGACAGTCATTTTCTTCTCTAACTTTGAAGAAAACTCATCTAAGGTTAGTTTGTGCTATTTTCTTTAAACCTCTCCATCTCTCTCTTCTTATTTCTAGTGTTTTTTCCATCTGTTCTAATCTTCTATTGCAATAGTCCTTTTTTATCTAGGGTTTTATTCTACTTCTAAACAGTTTTTGTTGCTTCCAAAATTTTCCAGCACCATTAAAATCTTAGTAAACTCAATAAGATACTGATCTGGTAGTGTTTTGGAGTCTAAACTTTATCTGCAGGTCTAGGGTTAGGGTATTTGACCTTCTAATTGACTTTGAATGAACCTTGTACTAGTTTGGAAGTTCCTACTTCCTTTAGATCCACTGTTCTTGAAGTTGAATGACCTTTTTTGCACTTTTTGATTGTGGTTTACTTTTAATGCTTGATTAGAAGATTTTGGACGATTTATTGTGTGAACAGCTTTCTGGATTTATTTGAATTATTTGTCTATATTCGGAAATCTGATCTCTAAGCACCATATTACATGCATGCTGCATCAACAGCCTAGCTAGGGTGGTCTGAGAGTAATCATATTTGTAGGCATACCTTTAGGGGTATTGCTTCCTTCTCTTTCTTCTTTTTTCCTTTGTTCTTTTTGTTGAGTGTATATTTGGGTGGGGGTAGCCATCTGCTTTGACTCTTGTATTTTGTCCTACTTGTAATCCTCCTTTTTTTCTTTTCTAATAAAGCTTCATTACTTATAATAAAGGAGGGCATATGGTTTCATTTGAAAATAGTTTGCCTGCAAATAGATGTTATATTTTGTATACTACCGCAACCATCAAATGGGCGGGGGTTGGAGCTTGGTGTCTGGTTGACCTGAAGTATTTTAGTGAAGCTGTAGTGTTTTTGCTTTTCTTGTGGACTTGAAGATCTTCAATGGATTCCTTGGGGACACTATCACCATCAGAGGGGTTTCTGTTAATGTGCTTCATTGGGTGATAGGCAATCCAGTAGGCCCATGGTAGCTTGAGACACTGTTGGACATATTTGTTGTTTTTGTAGGCCTTTCTTGGGTTTGATGGTCATGTCATGTGGACATTAACTTATTATGTATTCTTCTGTGGTCCTTCTTTATTTATCCGAAAAAGAAGAGGGAACCTTAGCCTCATTTGAACTTTTGCAACTAATTGATCAGTAATGTCTTTTTAATAACCTTGGCAATGTCTGTAATGCTTATGCAGGGTGATTGTTGAACCTTTAATAAACTAAGCTCTAATTTTCGAATTATGGCTTGTTCCTGAGCCTTTTAGCCTTTTGATCTCGTGTAGCTGCTTTGCATGTATTGAGCATGAACAATTATTATCATTACAGGAAATATGATGCCAAACTTAATTCTCATTGTAATCTTTTGCTAGGTAATTGCTTCAAAATCTCTTTTATTTTCTTCCAAATGACCTAAAACAAAGTAGCTGTGAGGATCCTCTCTTTGTTCTGAAGCTTTTGGAGTTCTTGATCCCATTATGTACCGTGTTTTCTTCATTTTTTTTACCTGCAAGCTTGTGATGTTTGTTAAATTTCTGTAATTTCTGTGAAGAATCATGATTTGTTGAGGTGCATTGGTTACAATGTCTAATTGAAAAATTTTGTTTGTTGTGTTAATCAATATCTAAGGTTATGTCTAATTGGAATTTTTTGTAATCTTATCTGTTACCTTCTGCACTTGTTACCCCATTTTTGGACTTTAATTGTATTTGGTCTAATGAAAATTTTTTTTTCAGTACTTTCCCATTTTCCTCGAAGTCTTTTCAAATCTCCATCAACATTTCATGATCTCTATTATCTTTTCAAGTCAGCACTAAATCTGTATATGGTATTAACTTGATATGTTGATGCCCTTGATGCTTATGATGAAGGTTCTTTTGTCAATTAATTCCTTTAGTAGCTGATAATCACTCATCTGATTATTTGGGTGTGTGCTCATTTCCCTTTCTAGTCTTCCATTGTAGTTTTGTCCATTAATTATAGCAAACTCTTCGAGCAAATAACTGTTTCAATAGTTTCTCCTGTGGAAATTCATAGATTTAATAAACAATATTATAATTCCTTTGCAGGGCCAACGAATACGAAAGGACAATTAAAAAATAAATGCTCTCGGAATATACGTTTACTATATTGGTATTTTCTCACTTGTTGATCCAGCAACCTTCTTGGTCTTATAATCAGCCACCATTGACCAAATGAGTGTATATTTTCATTGCGAAGAGTAGGAAGTGCTTCAGATTTAAATTTCATCATTATTTTACAGTTAGTAATTCCGTCCAGAGTTCCTTGCTTAGGAAAGGTTTCCTGTAACCAACCAGGAAGAGTAACTTGCATAGCATCTTGATGAAATCTTATTGATGGAACTGTACAATGTGCTTTTGTTGCTTGACCGCCAAGTGGAGATCTAATTCTATCACAAAAGTAATTCCTGTTAGTTCATGAGCTCATGGCTTAACTCAATCATTGATGTTTAATGATGTTATGATAATGTACTAAAATACCAACTAGTACTTGCCCGGTTGATGAGATCTGACTGTGCAAAACAAACAGACCTGGGTTAAGATCTCTTGATTAACAAGGCATGGGTAGAAAATCCCACTAACATGCAACCTTATATCTCTTCATAAAAAATGTTATACTATATTAAAATGGATTTTAGCAATAACTGTTTGGTTTCTTTTTCCGGAGCACATTTTAAAAATTAACACTATTCACTTTGCACAAAATCTTTGGTTTAGTTCTTCACGAACTATGAATCCATCCTTTTGGGATTTTATATACCTGATATTTGTTGATCCCTCTCGTTAGGGGTTCATTTGTTTCTTCTTGCAATTGGGAGGATAACATAGCATGGTAAGTTCTGATTTAAGAGCATTGAATGCAATGCCGACGACATGTCACCCATTTTGAGATTAGGGACACGAAAGCAGGGTGTAAATCGCTTTTACCTTGGTTTCGTCGACATGTCAGGGAAAAATTTCAAATTTTTTTGATATTTCCCCCATGTCTCTCAACATATCGGCAACATGGGAGGAAAATTTCAATTTATTTTTTAAAAAATTAAAAAAAAATGAAAGCACTTGAAATAAATAGTGTGTTAGTAAATATTAACTATGAAACTGTTTAACTATTATGCAAAAAACAAAGATTGAAAAAAATTGAAATTATGATTTAAAATTGGTATGGTATGTATCTTATTTGCTGATTTTCATATACTTTTAGTTGTGAGATGTGCAATGTATGAGGATATAGCTTAAGTAGATCAATATAGGAGAACCTCCTTCAAGTAATTTCCCTTGATATGTAGACAATCGTTTTTTGCAATTTTTGTTGTATTATGATGTATTGAGGCACTAATAAGGGTTGTTTAAACTTTTTTTTGTGTGTGTGTGTGGGGGGGGGGTGATCCATAAAACAAAAACCCCACATTTCTCCATCATTTACTCCAGATTTCCCTTCTTTTCCCTCATGGATATGACACTTGATTTCTAGTTTTATGTATCTTTTAGTTTGACTTACATTCACTTTTAGTTGACTTAATTACATATAACATCTTTTTTACAGCTTACGGACCCGACATCGTGTAAGCAAGGTTTGCCATGTCGATGTTGCCTGGCATGTCGCCAGGTGGCTTTGGGGACATGTTGGCGACTTGTCACCGACATGGGGAAAAAAATGAGAAACTAAGAGGAAATGTGGGGAAACTATGGGGTGTGATCCATAAAAAAACCCCACATTTCTCCATCATTTACTCCAGATATCCTTTCTTTTCCCTCATGGATATGGCACTTGATTTCTAGTTTTATGCATCTTTTAGTTCGACTTACATTCACTTTTAGTTGACTTAATTACATATAACATCTTTTTTACAGCTTACGAACCCGACATCGTGTAAGCAAGGTTCGCCATGTCGATGTTGCCTGGCATGTCGCCAGGTGGCTTTGGGGACATGTTGGCGACTTGTCACCGACATGGGGAAAAAAATGAGAAACTAAAGAAATGTGGGGAAACTATGGGTTTTTGATGGATTTTTTTCCCCAAATTTTAAACATATCTAATTAAGGCCTACAAATTAAAATTCATTACTTGAGGGGGGTTAACTTACACGTCGAGTCTGTAAGCTGTAAAAAACGATGTTATATGTAATTAAGCCAAACTAAAAGTCAATGTAAGTCAAATTGAAAGATGCATAAAACTAGAAATCAAGTGTCATATCCATGTGGAAAAAACGAGAAATCTAGGGGAAATGGCGACATGTCACCGACATTGCATTCGCTGCGTGTAAGTGAACCCCCCCTCAAGTAATGACTTTTAATGTGTAGGCATTTTTTTTTTCTTTTTTGCATTTTTTGATGTATTTGGATGTATTTAAGCCTTAATTAGACATGTTTAAAGTTGGGACAAAAAAGCCATAAAAAACCCATAGTTTCCTCACATTTTCCCTTGGTTTCCCCTTTTTCCCCCCCATGTTAGGCGACATCGACATGGCGAAGATTGCTTAAGAGAAGTACTCCCTCTACTCTTCTTATTGTGGTTGGCCATTCAGACTTTCATTTGTGTGAGCTGCTACCATATCTGAATGGTGAGTGTGAAGCCTGTCAACTCTCTCCTGACCGAGCTAGCAATGGACTCTGTCCAACATGGTAACCGATTCAAACTTTATGGTCTTCTTGCTCTTGGAGTGTAAATCCAGGTGTCCAAGGCTGTAATATAGCAAGGAAAAAGCTAGTGTTGCCAAGTTTAGAAAATTTTCTGAAATCGCCTCATAGTTGGCCAATAGAATGGTGCTCACCACCTTGACAATAGTGCGGCTGTTTTTTAGGTGGTGGGCCCCATCCTATTGATCAACTACAGGGTGTTTCCAAACTCCCGATTTCCATTGACAACAACTAGTGTTGTAATGGTTGTAGATGATTTCTCATGGAGAGTATCTCCATTAGCATTGTTTGTTCCCTCTTGGTTGGTCTCAGATTTTCAGCAGTCTGGCATTGCCTGCAGCTCTTGTCAGAAGAAAATTTTGGGCCTTGAAGTATGTAACATTTTTCGACAGGAATGTTTGTTACTGTGATGGGAGCAGAAATGCTTCTGGAGTTCTCTTCATTGTTGTTGACATCATTTTGGGTCTTTTGAGGAGATGAGAGTTTCCCTTGGACCTGGTCAGGTAAGCCAGATGAGGGCATTTGTTTCTACATGAATCTATGTCTATGAACTTGTGATTGGTAATTTCACTTCTGCATTATATGCAATAATGAATGCATGGAGAATTTTTTCGTATATCGAGGGATGAAATCAGACATTCAGTCAAAAAGAAAAAATTAAATCACTCTTACAAGAGCATGCTGTTTCTGATGATGCAATGTGTCTTATGAAAGCTACACCAATGAAGTCGTCCAGTCATATGAATGTTCAGATGTTCTCTTTGTCCTTTTCCCCTGCGTAAGGTTTATTCTATTCCAGTCTTCCAGTTTTGTAAATGCAAACATAGAACAATCCTATCACAGTATCTAAAGTCTTGTGACTATGTTTCAGTTTGCATTTGACATTAATTTTATGTTTGCAAGTTACCTTTCGAAATCCTATTGTATGGTTATATTCATGCTTTCGTTGTGTAGGATTATAATTTTGTGTTCTTCAAACATTTGTTAGTGACTTTTTAAAATAATTATGATGTTTCCGAGCTGAAAATTCTGGAATATAATTGGGCTCTCTGGGATGAAGTTCTTTTGGTTCAACTCACTGTGGATGATTGGAAAATTTGCCACTTTTCGAAACAGAAAAACGTGATCCTTTTTATCTCAGATAGATACGCGATTTTACATTATTGCCATCTGGTGGGACTTAATGGAGGGAGCAAGAAATATGCGGAAGCTGCCGAGAATCACTTACATGCAATTATAGCCAACTGTACAAGTACAAAACATTCAATCACCACCAACATATGTGGATTGTGCTTTTTTGTATTTTTGTACTCTTGGCCTCTAGCGGATGCCCATCTTGGGCATTGTTTGTACAGTCTCTTCACTGTTATATATACATTTGTCGTTTTTCTTCCAAAAAAAAAAAAAAAAAAAAATTAGAGCTATATTTATTTGTGTCCCAATATAGTGACTATATTAGTAAATGCTTTGGCTGTATTTTTGGCTTTATTTTTCTCCATCCAAGTTGTTGGCTTTTAAAATTCTATTGGATGATTTTCAGGTTTGAATTGGAAATGGAAAATAGCAGCAGGGGACATCGACTTGCTTCCCAACAGTATCAACGAAGCCCACATCAATTGCCATCTTACAATCACAAGGTTTTGGAAAATAGTGTACATCAGAATAATGAATGCCCCAAAGCATTGGACAAGAAAGACTGGGAAGATGCGTTCTGTTCAGTATGCATGGAATACCCTCATAATGCAGTTCTTCTTCTCTGTTCTTCTCACGACAAGGGCTGCTATCCCTACATGTGTGCTACTAGCTATCGCTATTCCAATTGCCTTGACCAGTACAAAAAAGCCTACACCAAAGTGAGGTCACCAAACCATGAGCAACTATTGTATGAGTCTGCAGACAATTCAAATGTTGGTTCAGGTTCCTGTTGGCCAAGCAAGAAGCGTGAAGTGACAGAGCTTGCATGCCCCCTCTGTCGAGGGCAGGTAAAAGGGTGGACTGTGGTTGAACCTGCACGCAAGTATCTCAATACCAAGAAGAGAAGTTGCATGCAGGATGATTGCTCGTTTGTTGGAACATACAAAAAGCTAAGGAAACATGTGAGAGCAGAGCACCCCTTTGCACGACCTCGCAAAGTGGACCCAATGCTTGAACAGAAATGGACAAGGCTCGAGCATGAGAGAGAGCGTGAAGATGTGATCAGCACAATAAGGTCATCAATGCCAGGCGCAATAGTCGTGGGAGATTATGTGATAGAGAGGAACCACCGTGGCTTCAATACCAATGATGGTACGAATGCTGCTAACAGAGATGGGGGTATTGAGGGGGGGCTTAATGAAAATTGGCTCAATGATTTTCTCCGAAGGCAAGCACTTGGACCAGCCAGGAATGTCGGTCTCAGCTCACGAATGAGGATGAGGAACAACATCAACTCACGGCTGAGGAGGCTTGAGAGGGCTTACCACTTCATGTTGGATGAAGCAGGAATTCATCATGGTACAGGTGCTGCTGATGGTGCATCCGGTGTAGATGATGCTTATGGACATTATGATGATGATAGTACCAATGATGACATGCCCCATGTTGACCGTAGCCGGGGGAGATTGCCAATGGACCGGTCAAGGAGGCGGCGTAGACGTAGAGAAGCCACTAGAGGCCCCTGATAGACATGATCTGGGTTAGAAAAAATGAAGGGGGAGCAGGAAAACCTCCTCACAATTACATAAATTTGCTAAATTTATTCACGTGGAATGTTCATATGATATAACAGCTGTGGTAACTAAAAAAGAATAGATATTGCTTGATCTTTTTCTGTTAAATTTGTAATTACTTGCCTTTGAAAGATGTTACTTGATGTTTTTTGTTAAATTTGTAGTTACATTCCCTTTTTCACTTGGTGTTTAATTGCAACATTTTCTTGAGAACATTGAATCTCACTGGAAGTTCCCTATCCCAACTCTATACCGAAACGAACTGAAAGTAATAAACGTGGAGTTTCTGCTAGCTGTGCCCAAAACTTGAGTGTGAAAATGCATCCTTTTCATTGTGAAGGATGTATCCTAGCAGTGTTGGTGCATCCATGTTTGTGAAAGTCCTAGGTGCTGGTAATTTGTACAGGTGTAATGCACAGGCGATCCTGATGACGATTACATAATCAATATTCAGCAGTTGAAGTCAAGGTTACCGACATAAAAGATTTGTCTACGTTTTATTGCCCTCCCTCTCTCTCTCTCTCTCTCTCTCTCTCTCTCTCTCTCTCTAACACCCAAGTCACATTTTTTTTTTCTGCAAGTCACCTCGTTTTTTCTATGTTAGTATATAAATAACCAAATTTCTATTAAAAATGAAATCTTCAAGAGAAATCAATACAATTCTTTACGAGGAATCAATGAAAAGAAATCAATCCAAATTTTGACCTTCAAATTTAGAGAGAGATTGTAAAAGAATAATAACTCCCAATCTTTCTTAGATTTATGGACAAGCAATTTGCACGAACATGGGATGCACTCTCAACACTTGAGATGCACCCATCACAATAACACTTAGATTTAGGATTTAGGATTAGGATTTAGGATTTAGGGTTTAAGGTTTTGACCTTCAAATTTAGAGAGAGATTGTAAAAGCATAATAACTCCCCATCTTTCTTAGATTTATGGACAAGCAATTTACACAAACATGGGACGCACTCTTAACGCTTAAGATGCACCCATCACAATAGAAAGGATTTACTGCAACACCAATTTTTCAGGTTATGATATCTTGCAATCATAATTTTTGCTAAATGGTATATCTTATTCTAACTACGGAAAAATAGATTATTTCATGAATATATAAGCACTATATATATATATATATATAGTGCACGTGCATTGCACATGAAGGATGAACTTATAATGCATATTATAATTAAAGTTATAATTCAAAAAAATATGATCTTTAGAAATATAAAACAACTTATATATTATTATCTTAGTAACTTCTGTATTAAAAAGTATGAAACATAATAAAATTCATCATATTATCTTTTTTTTATTTAAATTTATTTATTATCTATTTTAATTATATACAAAATTTATATTAGATCTCCTTGTACCTTTAATGCATAAATAAAATAAAAAGACAATATTATATATAAATTTTAAAGTAAAATTAACTTCATAAATATCAAAAAATACATTAACACGTGTATTTATAAATAATAATAATAAAAATTAAAACATGGCAACCTAGGTGTTACAAGCTAGTTGTTACATTTTTAATAAAATTCGTTAGATTGTTGATTACATAAAAATATTATTAACTAAGTAGAGTCTTGAACTTATCTTTTATTTTATACTTGACTTGTAAAGATTACTCTAATATTATCTAAAAATTAAAAATGTAATAACATTAGCCTAATATCATTAGGATAAAAGTATTTCTTAATTAACTAAAATTTAGTATGTTAATAATTAGTTAGAATATGATCTTGATTTTTATAAATAATTAAAATATTAATTTTTATAATTAGTATGTCAAAGATTGTTGTTTTCCCTTATCTTTTATAAGATAAATAAAATAAGAGGATATACTTATATAAAATATTATATAAATTAAAATTATTTAAATTCATTATATTATTTTATATTTCCATTGATGTAATTACATATTTTATATAAATATATAAGATGGTTTAAATTTTTGAATAATACATTTTATAAGATATAATTATATAACATTTTATAAAATCTTATAAGAATATATAAATTTAATAGATAAAGAAAATATATTTTTTTTACTTCAAATTATACTATTTCTTTTAATAAAATTAGTTATGTTTGTGATTTTTTTCATTATTTAGATTTTTAATTTGTTATATTTTATTTTGTATAACTAATTAAAATCTTAATTTTCTTTTGCAAATTATAATTTTTATGTTTTAATAAACTAATTTGTTTCTTATTTTTTATAATTATTTAATCATATAATACTATTAGTTTACTACTTAATATTAATAGGAGTCTCTTAACTACTTATCTTTTAGTATTGCTAGGATACGAATCTCTTACCTATTTAACAACTAGTAACTGCAATTATTTCATTTAATAATTTAATTAATTATAATAACATTGTAAAGATGTTTTATTCATAAAAATGGACGAAAAAAATCAAATTATTTTGAAACTAAAAGAACTTAAAGAAAAGATATGAAAAGACCTTATATAGCATGTGGGATTAATTACAAATTAATTTCTAATAAACTAAATGTGAGAAAACAACAATCTTAATTTTTTGAGAGTATTTATATATATATATATATATGTATATGAGTTGTAATTTGATGTAGTCTATAATCCTACAAACCCAATTAAAGGTTCAATTTTTATCTTGTTATTATATTTGAGTGTAAAATAAAGATTCTACATCTTCTCCATATCTAATTATCAATTAGTATCGTTGGATTGTTAGGAAAAAAGTGTTTTAGTCATAAAAATGGACCCAAAAAAATCAATCATTTTTAAACTAAGAACTATAAAGAAAAGATATGAAAAAACACATGGGATATAATTACAAATAGGATTTTAGTATTATTCATAAAGTATATATTTTATATGATTAACAATGTCATTACAAATACTTGTATACTTATAAATACAAAAACCTTAGAAAATAATTTACTTTTAATATTACATATAGAGAGAGAGAGGCACACACACATTTCCCCTCTTGTTAACAAAATTCATTCTTCCCCAAATAAAACAAAAAAGGTTGCTGGAGCACCTGAAATATCAACCGGTCAAGTTACATTACTGTGAGGAACAAGTATCAATTTCTTGATCTGCAACTTCAATTCAGTATGACAAAATGAAAAGGTATAAGATTAATTTACATTTTCTTCCATTAACATTATGTGGACAAAAAATGTATCCGAAAGTCTGATCCTTTCACACACTTGGATAAGAACGAAGTACAAGATGATGGTTTATATGAAGCATGTTGATGGGTGTGGTTAACTAGAAGAAAAAAATGCTTCAGGTTCTAATGGATGAAGAGAATTTCAATAGCTTAGAGTTATGGGGAAAATGTCATAATATATAGAAAAAATGCAATGAAAGCTGATTTTAGAAACCGATGAAGCTAGCAGGAATAAGGTCATGGCCTAGGTGTGGATGCATGCAGAAATCCTTGTTTATTTGCAGTTGTCTGTTTGATTATCTGATAGCAAGGCAAGGGAGCATGCAATTTGTGGATTCTTTTCCAAGCACATTTTGACGGAGATGAAAAATCTTTTACTTTTACAAATCCTTCTTTTTTCTTATACCTGTTGGGACACCATAACATACCGGAGCAGCCCCAATCAAGAATGGGAGTGTGCAAGCCTCCCGAGCTTGACACATGAATGATCCTAGCTTTGGTCTTCGGCTACAACAATCCTTGCATACACCACTCTGACAAGGTTCCTCTAACTTCTTTTTGGGGGCCTTCTTTCTCTTATTGTCAACTATGCCCATGGATTTAAATTCATTCACTAAATTGCCATGAGGACAACCAATTGAAGGAGTTGATCTTTCTTGCAACCA
This sequence comes from Pachysandra terminalis, assembly GCA_031762675.1. Taxonomy (NCBI): domain Eukaryota; kingdom Viridiplantae; phylum Streptophyta; class Magnoliopsida; order Buxales; family Buxaceae; genus Pachysandra; species Pachysandra terminalis. The sequence continues at coordinate 2,498,276 of JAUPMG010000004.1, read as the reverse complement.
AGCAGCAAGCATGGCCTTACCAAATCGGTCGATATCTTTGTCTGTTACTTCCCATAGATTTGCAATGATAACAGGAGAACCAGCTAACAAATAAGAGAGAGGAGCACCTTGTGGGCTGTAACATCCCATTAGAGACAGAGATCCACTACTACAGCCCATCAGAAGTGTGGCAGCACACTTTTCCATCTCTGAATCTCATGCTGAGGCATATACTGGGTTCCTGAACCAGCAAACATATATACAACTCAATCATCAATTGATCCTGCAAGAAGGCCCCATAGGAAGTACTGGGTATGTTGCTAGCAACTACGCAAAAAGAAAATGGTAAGCAACAGGGTGATAAGTAGCAATATGAGGAATGCATACCACTTCCATGCCCGAAGTATATAAAAAGATCATGCGTTTTCAAGGCCAGAGCCAGCTCTTCAGTTGTGGGTATGATTCCAGCTTTCCCCTGCACAATTCCAGTTAGGTTCAAGACGAAAAAAAAAAGACAAAATCTGCTAAATCAAAACAGCATCCACAGTTGGATGCTGAGAATTGATCCTAATGGTTTGGATAAGCCTGTGGACAGATCATGTGGCTTACCATATTCTATTGCCTAAGATAGAGGGCCTTAATTGGTATTGGCTTATAAGTATGGCTGCATCACTGTTCTTATAATCAGGAATATAACTGAATTTCAGTTTTCTGATCCATTTCAATTTCACTTTCTTTTTTTTTTTTTTAATTTGGCCTACAAAAGAAATTGAGATGCTACCTCCAACTTTTGATCTCTAAACCAGTCCTCAAATTCGATCTGTGTTCTGCTGAGGTCGCCACTGGGATTCAACAAATAAAATGCATCCAAGGGGTCTATCAACGGAAAAGTAGCAACAATCCTCCCAACTTGCCCTTGATGGTTGCAGCGTCTGTTGAATGCTACAGAAATGCTTCTAACAGAAGGCATGCGGTAAACCTCTTGCTTTCTTAATATGGGTAGATTCTCCCATGGAAGCATCTGTATGTAGCCATCAGTCATTAGATGAAACCAAATATATAAAGAAAGAAAGAGATAATATATTGCTCAATTTTCACTAAGGTTGTTATTTAGATGTGCAATATTTGGCCTAGCATATCAGATCTAGTACAGAGCCTTTTTCCATGTTTAACTACGTCGAGGAAAGGCATCAAGTAGGATTCTGGTGAACCAGCTTTGTGTCATTTTACGGCTGCTATTTTTACGGAAGAGATACCACATTCAAGAGCATGGTTCTAAAAATTCATCCAAAATAGAGTTAATTCCAAAAATTTAATTTCACTTTCACTATCTCCAAAACCAAAGTTCAGTTTACTTGCATAAACTTTCAATGACTTCAACCAAAATGTGACAATCTAAAAAGAAAATCGAGAATTAGGTGTAAGTCATAGAGGCACTCAACCAAATCTTTCATAAACTTGTCTGAAACACTCCTCACAAGTTCAATTAAATCAATTCTAAGCACTTCTCATGTTTCTTTCCTCCAAAGCAATACAAGGCATAAATCATTGAAGAGGAAAAAACGCATCTTGTCATTTGCTTGACTATGAGAATGTTTCCCAAATTCCAGTGGAAAAAAATGTTGTGAAACACAACAATCAATTCATATAGAGATTTGAACTCGAGTAGAATTGAAGTAAACCCACTTTTTTTTTTAGTGTCACCAGAGATTTCCCCACTTAGATTGAATGAACTGTGTGTCGTTTAGGATTCCCAATCTACAACTTGTTTAGTTTTCCAAAATGTTTCTATAAATATATAAATTTTTATATGCAATTATAATGGATCTAAATCAGTTTCATGCAATGGTGCAATTAAAGATGCCAGATTAACAAACTGATTTTTGGGGCTTAAAGAATTATAATTTCATTTTTATAGTTAAGAACTACAAATTTTGGATTGTGAAGAAAGTATCTAGTCAACTAATAAAATTAAAAATATTTTTGTCGATAAAAAATCTGCACTTAGAGAACCACTGAAAGTAAACTACATTTGATAACACACAGCAACTATCAAAATTTGAGTCCACCGTACTCTATGATTCCTATTCTTAAAATATTTTTAGTCACAAAAGTGTAAATTTTTGTTTAAAATTTTCAAAGAAATTAGTTAACATGGTTAATACTTGTATATGTTAATTAAACATACATGATTTGTCCAACCTTTATATTAGCAGTTATAGTATTATATTGACTTTTATAGCATCATATATGTATGAAAACATCATTCACATTGTCATGAATCTCATATTTCCCATTCTAAAATGTTTTTCCTGTCATATAATGAGTTGCAAATTTTTCTCCCAAGTATTTCATTCATTTCTAAACTTTCTTAAAAGAATTTTGTTTCTCTTAAGATTCTTTAAATTTATGTAAGTTCCATAAACTTCTATGAATTAAGTCCACATCCCAAGGGAGAAAAGTAGACACCAAATTCAACATTGGAAACCTTGCTCAAGAGAGTACACCTTCAGCAATGGGCCAGGCAACTAAAAACTGCATCCCGACACACTCCAAGTCAAAAAGGAATCCTCTTGACATGACATTCATTTGCCTAAAATAGGGATTTAGCAAAATTTTAGGAATAGAATTTTCAATCATTGGTCGCAAGCATTTCATCGTAAGATTATCTCGTAATATCATTAAAATGACTACATGATAGCACAGCTGGTTTAGCACAAAAGACTATTATGGGGACAAAGGATATAAGATTCCATAGGCTTCTAATATAGTATGGCCATTCTTACAAGACATTGAATCTCACATTACATACCATTAGAGTGTCATGGGGCAAAACCTATTTGATAACCCATGAAACTTTTGCCTCTTAGCAAGTTGACGCAGTTGCAAACTGTGATCATCAAAATTCTGACAGTAAGATAGCATACCAGCCCATGAACTACAGCTCACATCAAAACCCTCAGGGCTGATCGCACAGATTTTGGGGACATCAGTCTCAAAAATACTTTTAGGTTTAGAAGCTAACACTAGGTTGCTAAAAGTTAGTTTGCCAGGACATGACGGACGTGAAGTTTTTCAATGTATTGACACCTAGAGACACAACACCAGATGCTACACAGCACGACACTTCTTGATGTGTTCATGGCGTATCATGATGAAAACAACATTATGTCACGACAAGTGAAACCCATAGGAGAGGTGTCACTATTACAGACACATGGATTAAGTTCTTGGCACCAAGCTTGTTAAAACACTTAGGTGAAGCTAGGTGATGGATGCTTGTAGATTGAGTGTTAGGCGGTCACCCAAGCAACAAGCTCTAGAGCATTTCATGTTACAAAATTCACACACAACACCAGATGCTACACAGCACGATACTTCTTGATGTGGTCATGGCATATCATGACGACAACAACTATGTCACGAGAAGTGAAACACATAGGAGAGGTGTCACTGTTACAGACACATGGATTAAGTTCTTGGCACCAAGGTTGTTAAAAGTTAAAACACTTAGGTGAAGCTAGGTGATGGATGCTTGTAGATTAAGTGTTAGGCGGTCACCCAAGCAACAAGCTCTAGAGCATTTCATTTTACATGATTCCAAAGTCCTTTCCAGTAAATTGAACAACACATGCAATATTTTCCAACAATATGTCCAATGTGGCACGATTCCTACGGACATAATCTAATGCAATATGCAACAAAGCGTTAAATGTTGAGAGAGCCTAGAATGAGACGACTTCCAATTAAAATCAGACGAAGAAATTATAAATACACAATTTGATGGGTAAACCGAACAGCAGCCAGCAAGTATTTAAGATTACAAGCATGCCATATATGAGAGGAATGCATGCAATTTTAATGTTTACAAGTCAAAAGAACATATTATTTAACTACAATGCATCATATAAGATAAAAGCATGGGCAGAACTAGTTAAACAACAAAATTAGAGGAAAAAAGCAAAAACATTATCATAGTAACAAAGATAATGTAAGATATTAAAATTGGGGAAAGGAAGGTAAGAGTTCATGTAAAGCTTGCAATTTGTGACCCTACCCATCAAGCAGCCCGAACCTGCCTGCATTTTGACGGGTAGTAGCGGATTAACCCCACAAATAAACGGGTTGGTTTTGGTTGGGCTCCATGACCTGTTTATCATAGGTTACAAATTTAATAACTACGCGAAGTTATGTTAATAGTTTTTAGTTATTAATAAATTATTACTATGTGGTAAGTAATAATTTGATACGAATAACTTGATAGATTATTACTTTATATCATAGGTTACAAATTTAATAACTACAGTAAAAAACTTCAAAATGCATTATCATGCCTACGCAATCGCTTAGGTTTCCAAACGGTTGCCTAGGCGAACACAACCCATGTTCACAAAAAACACCTAGCAGTCCTTTTAGGAGCATAGGCGACCATCCTTAACAATGATGTTTAGCATTTAAAGCCATTTTTAATGGTGTCTTGACACTAATGATAAATTGCCCAATAACAATGGTGTTTAGCATTTAAAGCCATTTTTAATGGTGTCTTGACACTTATGATAAATTGCCCAACATTTTATTGTAAAGGATTAAAACTGGGACAATACGAGAACGCATACACACATACATCCCCACGTATAAAGGAGCAATTACGTATCTCAAAATCTACACACTACCACGGCGGGATGCCGATAATCCACCACGGTGAGATGCCAATAATCCTCCACAGCAGGATGCCGATAATCCTTTATAGCAGGATGCTGATAATCCTCCACAGCGGGATGTCGATAATCCTCCATGACAGGATGCCGATAATCCTCCTTGGCGAGATGCCGATAATCCTCCACGGTGGCACGCCGATAG
>JAUPMG010000004.1:2481506-2493337 GCA_031762675.1 Pachysandra terminalis | reverse complement strand
TAGCTGTAGATCTCCTCAATCTTAGCCCCTAACATTGCTGACAGATCATCAAATTAAATCTCCCTATAATTCTACAGAAAATTCAGGAGATATTTCTCTCATGTCTTTGAAATGGTTGGTCTCTTCTATATGTATGGGGATAACAAGATCTTCTAAAGATAAATGTTTTTTCTTATGTTTTAAAGAGTTCTTGTAGTCTTTCTATGATGGTGGTAGTTTCTCTATAAGAGCTACTGCCTGGAAAGTCTCATCAATCACCATTCCCTCAGTGAGTATCTTATGCATACGGTTCAGATACTCGTGTACATGATCCATAACTGGTTTTTCATCTATCTTCTTAAAGTCCAAAAACCGCCCAACCACATATTTCTTACTACCAGCATCTTCTGTAACATATTTCTTTTTCAGTGCATCCCAAACTTCTCGAGCTGTCTTATAAGTGCAATAAATATCAAACAGAGAATTCGACAGAGTATTCAAAATATGGTCACGACAGATACGGTATTTCTTATCAAACACAGATGCAGCAATAGAACGAGCAGGTTCAAAAATATCATTAGAAACCCTGTCGGTGAACAAAACATATACCACATTGATGGTCTTTAAAAGGAACAAAATTTTTTGTTTTCCATCAAGGGTGTCTAGTTTGGAAATGTTCGGTAAATTACCCATCTGGTTGATTAATTAGTGCCGATATTGATTCTTAAGAATGCTAGGAAAATATGGATAACAATGCACTGATTAATTAACATAACTAGTAAATAAACCAAATATAAAAATCTAAACCAATACTCATAGGATTGAATATGTGATGATATTCTCAGCAACAGCAACACAGCAACAAGGATCAGATTTGTAATAACCTTAAAACATAGAACATATCTGGATAGTGAGGATCGAGGCACAGAAGAATCCATTGTCCTTAAGAATCGACTTCGCCCCATTCGGATATTCCTTGGTGCAGATGGCTATTGGTGATTGATCTCCAGGGTAGAATGATCTAGACTTAGTATTATGTGCACACACAGTATTGGAGTCTCGAACTTATCAGAATGCCCAGTAGTAATTCTCCAAAAACAGAGAGTTCAAAATCAGAACGAGAGAGTAGAAGAGTTTTCGTATCTAAGAAGACTCCTCACAAGTCTTAATTTATAGAAAGCTTGCAACGCTCCACTAAGAGACGTGTCCCTTAGTGGTCCTAAAACTTCTCTCGTTTGACCAAGAAATAATTATTGTTTAAAAATGGTTATAAACCATTTAAAACGTCTATAAGATAATTAATGAAGAAACAATTTGAAGAGATCAAAAATAAATGTAGGCAAGGGCAATGGAAACCTCATGTCTAATGACACACTATGACATGCCACGCCATGCCACGAACGACCGAACGGACGGACGGCGGCGGCGCGGGCGCGTGTGTGAAAGGCAACCCCGGACAACCCCAGCATTATCACACTATCACACTTTCCTTTGTTGGGTCTCCAACCTAACATGTTTCAATCCTTATATATACAAGGAAGAATTGATGGTTTTCTAATGTGGGACTAACCTTCCTACAAACACAAATTGAAATAATGGAGAGAAGTTTTGAATTTTATTGTAAAAGCAAAAGACAAAGTATGAAACTTTCAAATAACATAAGACAACTTAAGATTAGGACAAAAATCTTTGAAGATAATCCCAAATATGAGAGGCTCATTAGTACATCGTGCCCACAATTTAAGACATAATCCAACATAAAGTACTCGGAATACTGCTCTGTTGATGTGTAGTAACAACATATGACATTGTTTTGGTATCAAAGAGATAAATCCCCTGCTTCTCATAGCCATTACCAATCAGCCTCCTCATCACCAAGTCCTGAAAAACACAATGGGAAAGATAGAAAGTCACGATACAATTCAAATGCTTGGGGAGACTACTAATAGAGAGAAGGTTAGTAGACAGTTTTGGATCATGAAGAACTTAAGAGAGAGATAGATCAGATGTAACTGGAATGGTATCCTTTCCCAACGTAGAGGATAAGGAACCTTCAACAATTCTAACTTTCGACCTTGTAAACAAACATGATATGAAGAGGAAAAAAGGAAAAATACCCATTTTACGGTTAGAGTCCCTTAAATCTATTATCCTTGGGAGATACTGCATGCACATAAGGTGGATGTAAAAGTACCTAAGAGAGCAACTGATGCGGGATTAACAGAAGATGATTTCTGTATTTGAGACATTAGGCCTATGAGTGGTTCTATTTCCTCTTGTGATAAATCAATAGAGACAACATCATAGATTGAAGATGCAAATGCTATTGGTATAGTCCCCGAAAAAGACCCTACAAAGACAAAGCAGTATGAGCATTATAACTATCCTGCCTACCGAGGTGACTTCCTTCTCTATTTAATTCCATGAGAAATCTTTGTGTTGGACATCCATGTAAATCCCAACACCGCTCCTTTGTATGCCTGGGGCGACTACAAAGCTCATGCTTGAGCTTGTCTCTATTGAAGACACCGTGTCCAACAACACAACAACCATGACCTCTACCTCCTCAACCACCTCTCTGAGGTGTAGCAACTAAATCTGACATAGCCTCATAGCTGGACTTGTATCAAATATTTGGCATATAATAGTATACCACTGTTTCACAGTCAAACACATTTTCAACACTGCAACCACTTCTCTTCTATTGTAATACTAGTCAAATACCATTAGCATACAATCGAATGCCAACAGACATCATCTAACCATCAAAAACATAAAACTGATCCAACAAAGACAACACCTAACCGTCAACAAGTCATGGTTCTTCTTGAAACCCAGAGGCCGTAAAAACCAGCCAGATCTTTATGGAGAATTAGATTGAAAACCAGAAGAAATAGATCTGTTCATTACCCCCTAGCAAATATATTGTCATTGAATTTGCATAAATGTTGTTAAAAAAAAGAAACAACTTCATAGCAGTTCAATACACACCCAAATTACATGAGATTTGATTCAAAAAACTTCTAAAATCAGGCTCTACCATCCATTGTTCATGAGGTACTATTCACAGGTACTGTTAATAAAGTATATTGTATACAGGTACTGATCACATGCTAAGGAATGAAGAAAAAAGGAAAGAAGAAAGATCATAATGTGTTCTGATATCAAGTCGCAATCTATTTAAACCATTGGAGAATAAAAGAAGATGGAAGGAGAAAAGAAGAAAGGGAGTTTTGGGGGGAGAGTGTGCATGCAAGACCAACCTGGATACCTCTTCACATATTAATAACATTCGAAGTAGTGAAATGTACATGCATTGGTATTTACGTGATTATCCGTATACACCAAAATGATGTATTTACCCATATAGATATGTGACACTTCTCACAATATTATTACCCTGTTTGCAGCTTTTGAATGGAACCTTTCAATCACATGCTTCTTCTTACTTTTCCGAGTGACTAGATTGCCTCCAACAACATGCAGTACACAATGTTTGACCTATTGGGAGATCCATTCCAATCAACATCTGAAAATGCTTGTGAGGAATACATGCCTTTACACAACCATTGTAATTTGAAGAGCTCTCTTTGGGTTTATCGTTAGTAAAAAACTTTAGCTTTGCTTTTGTTGTCAAGAGCATAACTGGATCCAGTGATTTAAAACTATTCATTTGAAGGACTATATATTTTTAGTCTTAGACTCTTGTCTTCACACTAAATCGATATCACACTAACAATAATAATGAAGACTGCACTACTGAACAGCAACACAATACGCATATGAACTAACACCAGACATAAGATGAAGTGTGCAAATCACCTCAATACAATATTTTGACAGTCACATATCACCTGACATCAATTATTGAACTTAAACCCCATGATCACCTTCATTGCTGTACCAAAGAATTGTGAACTTCAATATGCATACTCCTCTTTTTATCTTCAAATGTATTGATAAGAGAAAACCATTAGCAGCAGATAACTTGAAGCACACATACAATATTCTATCTATCAAAACCCAAGACTTTATGTTCATTGAAGTATTCATCCTCTTATATCTTATTTTTGAATGGAATTTTCTTGTTTTGCATATGATTACCAGATCCCAACAATGTTTCTGTGTGTATGTTTCTGGATGACTTACATACAGAACCAAAGACGTTGATTGTAAAATTCAAATATACAATCGAGAATATACTATCATTTTCCTTGTAATATCAAATATTCAGTATACTAGGTCACTCAAGTTCATTGGGCGAGCCTCTAGGGGCTAGGCTGAAGGCCTAGGCAATTAGCCAAATCCAATCCCTAACCTTGTTTTGGCATCTTGGCAACACTGATTGTATCATACAAGTTGATATTCTATAATTATGATCCTATGTATTGTGTTTGCCTTGTTCAAATGTGAAATATAATACAACAATAAGTTTTATGTTTTGAACTTAGTATCTAAGTTCCTTTCATTTTATATAGAGTACTCTCCTCTTTCTTAAAATGGCAACCATATGTATTGGTTTCACTCATTTGTATCTCCAGGCGATTAGAACTACAGCTAAGGGGACGTGATGTTGAGCAATGGATGAGACATCGTCGATTACCTGAAGAACTAAGAAGGTATAACAATTTTCTGTCTTCTTTCTTCGTCATTTTTTTTTCATTTTTTATTACAATAATGATGTATTTGACGAATCAAATACCATGGTCTAAAACAAACCAGTCTGATTAGTTGATAATATTAGTTGAGAAGTTTGTGAAAGATTCCTGTGAAAGGTTTCATTAATGCCTAATCCACACTTTTTGCCACGTAACAAGGTGAATTTTGCGAGCTTTTGGCCTGTCTCCTCAAATGAAATTACGATCGAGTCTAGTTAAGCTGTCACATATTGACCTGGGCAAGTAGTTGGTCTGCGGTAAAACTAGGTAGAGAAAATCAGAGCTTTGGTTTCGGCTCATTGGGATAGGGGCAAGCAAAAGAGAGATTTTCGTCGTTTGTGGATCACTCGGATAAATGTAGTAATTCATGAGAGGAGGGTATCTTTTTATCTTACATTTAGTCATTTAGTTCGTTTTATGAATTCAAGTGATACACACACGCGCGCGCGCACACACACACACACTTTTGCTTGACTTGCTTATACCTTTTGTTCCTTGGTTTCTTGATATCTGTCACTTTTTCTTGAACGTCCTGTGGATTTGAGAATGTCGTTTTCATTTTTTTCACCGCCTTATAGTATCACTACTTTTCCATACTGAATTTTATTCTTGCCTCCAATTTAAATAGTTAGAAGCCATGAGGGGACTCTGTTGATGATGTTAATGCTAGGGAGTATCAGCATATATCAATTTATCAAACAAATTGCATATAGATCTGAAATTAGTATCACCTTAACTAGCCTATCATATGTAATTTTCTTTGTTGAGAAATAAAATTAAATGTAACAAACTAGGCATCCAACAATAAAATGTTCTTGTATGTAAGGGCATTCTTTGAAGGTCATTGTTTTCTACCACCCCTATTTACTTTGTACTTTTTCTTTATTTGATTATAAAATGGTAGGTGTCTGCCAACATCCATCCACACAGGTTGCTTATATACAAAAGCAACAAAGTGCCATATCCTAATTAGTTGGGTTCATCATAGGGATTCTGATCTGCCATCTTGATATGTCAAAAACCATATCTTCACTCAAATTACGTATATCTAAATCATTTCTGTCCAACTCCATCCAGGCCTTTGTTGGTCTTCTTCATGCCTTTTTGAACCTTCAATTTTCACCCCCTTGGACCTTCTCATAGGATCCTCCCGAGCTCTTCATTTTACATGCTCCAACATCTTAGTCCATCCTAGGCATCTCAGTTATGTTCATTCCCTACCTATCTAGCCTAGTCTTTCCAAACAGCCATCTTAACATCCTCATCTCAGCATCACTTATCCTATGAATATGCTGCTTCTTTATTACCTAATTTTCTGTTCAATATGTCATAGCAAGCCTAATAGTTGTCCTATGAAATTCGCCTTTTAGATATAGTGGAATATGTGGTTCATATAACATCTATAAGCGCCTTTCCACATAATCCATCTCACTCTAATTCTTTGCGCAGCATCTTCGTTGATGTCTCCTTTTATGGATAATTGATCCAAGATATCGAAAGTAGTTACTTTTGAGAATCTTGGTATTATTACATCTTCACTTGTGCTACCATTTGTGCTAATGTTAAATTCTATGTACTCACACTAATCTCAATTTATTTTGATACCTTTTGATTCCAAGTTATGATTCCATAATTCTGTATTTCTATTCACTCACTCTCTAGTTTGATGCACCAAAACCACATTATTTACAGATAACATACACCAAAGTACCTCCCCTTGAATATGAGTTATCAGTTCTTCCATAATTAAATAAGAAAAGGTAAGGACTCCTAGCTGAACCTTGATGCAAACCTATTGTAAATAGAAAATCATTTGGCTCGCTGACAACTGTTCTCACCCTAGTTAGCTCCCTTGTACATGCCCTTAATGACATCAATGTATTTGATTAGTACTTTGAATTTTCATCCCTCCCTTATTTATTCTTATGTGTATGAATTCTAAGAAAGTACAATAATACTCGTAATTAGTAAAAGTAATAACACCAGTATAGTCCTTGGGCACTCAGATTGTCCATGTGAAACTTTCTTTTGAACTTTTGAGAATCTCATTATTGGTCTAAGAATTATCACTTATAATGCTTGAGCTATCACTTCTAACTCATGAATTATATATATTTTCAGTTTAACCAAGAAAGTTCCTTTAATTTTCAAAGAAAAATGACTATGAAACACATGCCACTCTAACTTAGAGACCTAGCTCTATGTGGGACCTACCAATGGTATTTTGCTCTATGTGGGACCTACCAATAGTATTTTGGCCGTTTCCCTTAGAATTTATACAAAGTCTTGAGATTGAACCTTTTGTCCTGCTTGCTTTGCTTTGTTCTTCATCATTAAGAATTGGAGCTCTTGATTTTTTGAACTCTCGGATATATTCATTACTTACATTTCCTAGTCATCTTGCACATCCATCTCTTCTTTTTTTTTATTTTTTGGATTAAAGTATCTTGGGAGGAGGAGGAGGAGGAGAAGGAGGGGGGGTGCTGGTTGAGGCGGACCCTTACACGCTTATTAATTTGTTAAAACATAGGTACACCTAGATAGGAGCACATATGGGCCTTATCTTTCCTAATTCTCATCTCAACAATGTCCATCCTATGCATATGTTGCTTCTTTGAAGCCCAACATTCGAAATTTCGAATCCATTTGTTATAGTTGGTATAATAGCAGTCTTATAAAATTTTCCTTTTAGCTTGAGTGGAACATGTCGATCACATGACATTCTAGAAGATCCTCTCCACTTAAGCCATCCAGCTCAAATTCAATGTGTATCACCTCATCAATATTGCACTCTTTATGGATAATTGATCCAAGATAATTGAATTGATTGCTTTTTTGAATCTATTGATTGTGAATTACAATTGCTTCACCTTAACTATCGTTTGTTTTTTTTTTTAATCATTAACAACAATTTCATTAATCATTAAAGACGAATATAGAAAAACAAAGAATCACGAAATGTGATTCAAAAACAAAGCATAACGGCAAAATAAATTACAAAGGGAAAAGAAAAAAAAAAAGAACTGTACAAACTCCTATCCATTTGTCATCTCAATCTCTATCCCGCTAGGCAAACCAGCCCCATAATCCACTCTCTCCACACCTCTTCTAGCCCAGGCATCTGCCACATCGTTTGCTGATCTCAAAACATGACTAAAAGATATGCACAATCCGGTAGAAAGGTAATGCGCATATCTAATCCAATGAGCATACTTCCAAGGGTATCTATCATTACCTGCCATCCAAGAAATAACCAACAAAGAGTCACCTTCAACTTGTAAGGACTCCAAATTCAGCTTTCTAACTTCAATCAAATCGGCAATCAAGGCTCTCAATTCAGCAGTGATAGACTCAGCAATACCAATCGGACTAGAAAAAACATGTACAATATCTCCATCCGAATTCCTGAACACCCCCCCAATCCCAGATCTTCTCGGATTACCCAGAGAACCATCGAAATGGAGCTTAATACAACCATTAGGCAGCACCTTCCATATCATCGCCTTCGTTGGACAACTTATCGAAGAGAAAATCAGCTCATACCAACATCTGACAATAGAGTCCATAGATATGCTCTTAAATTCATGCCTTACAGACTTCCAACTTGCCACCATACTCACAATGGAATCTATAAGGAAAGAAAAGGATCGCTGAACCTCCTAAAAAATATGCCTAATCCGCTCACACCAAATAACCCAAAGAACCGAAAAGAAGAGTGCCTCACAAAAAACTTTGACTCTTTTTCCAAAAACCCCAGAACAGCCATTGATCAAACAACTCTACAATATGCTCCGGTAAAACCCACTCCATCCCCACCAACTTCAAAAAATGCATCCAAATCTCTCTTGCCACTGAATAGTGAAGAAAAAGATGTTCCCATTGTCTCCCCTTGGTTCCTGCACATGAAACAGATATGTGGAGAGATGGCCATATTGCCTCTCTTCTTTTGACGCATACTACAGGTATCTATACAATAAAGTATAACAGTCCAAACATATAATCTCACTCTAGGAGGAATTTTAGCCTTCCATAATTTGGAAGCACAAAAAGGAGGAGGACCCAGATTCTCCTTCCGACTAAGGAAGCAAAAAAACAAAAGTATTTAGTGGAAAAAACACCACTAGACTCCAAAGGCCAAACCCGATAATCCTGACACTCTGAATCAATGAAACAAAACTTAAGAACATCAATAAGACTCAGTCTTTTGAAGCATACTACAGGTATTTATACGATAAAGTATAATAGTCCAAACAAATAATCTCACTCTAGGAGGAATTTTAGCCTTCCATAATTTGATAGCACAAAAAGGAGGAGGACCCAGATTCTCCTTCCGACCAAGGAAGCAAAAAAACAAAAGTATTTAGTGGAAAAAACACCACTAGACTCCAAAGGCCAAACCCGTTAATCCTGACACTCTGAATCAATGAAACAAAACTTGAGAACATCAATAAGACTCCATAACTCCTCCATCTCAGCAATTCTGAGATCTCTTCTGAAAGTAAGATTCCAAACTAAACCTGTGGATGACCAAGAAAGAATGTCAGAAACCACAGCATCCCTATGCTGCACCACCAAAAATAATCTATGGAATTTAACTTTAAAAGTAGACTCAACCCACCATAAATCATGCCAAAACCGGATTAATGAACCCTTACCCACCCCAAACCGAATAATAAGATAAAAGGAAGAAGCTAATGCAGAAATGGCTTTCCATGGGCTATGCATATAAATTCTAGCAGATTGGTTAACATCCCAAGCATTCAAACCTGTCCCAAACTTGCTTACAATATTCTTGTACCAAAGAGCCTCCTTGTTATTGCCAAAACGCCATAACCATTTACCAAGCAAAGCAGAATTCCGACGTTGAATGTTGCCCGGATTGAGACCACCACTTCTTTACTCTTACACACCAAACTCCATCTAACCAAGTGATCCTTCTTAAGATCCCCTCCCTCCCATAGAAAATCTCTTTTTGCCTTCTCCAAAGCTTTAACAACTCTAACCGGTGTACGAAAAAGAGACAACTAGTAAATGGGAAGGCTAGCCAACACCAATTTAATCAAAGTAATTGTGTCGTCTAAGGATAAGTAATTCCTTTTCCAAGTGGCCAATCTCTTTTCAACTTTCTCAATAACAGGGGACCAAAAGGAAAAGGATTTTGCACTATCCCCTAAAGGAAGATATCTAATTGGTAACTGAATAACTTGATAATCCAAATACTCTGCAAACTGCTGAATCCGACCCTGCTCCATATGAAACCCAGAGATGGTAGACTTCTCCACATAAACCTTAAGACCAGAAACCATCTCAAAACATCTCAAAACACCATTAGAATAATTAGTTAGGAATGAGCGAGGAAAACATGGACATACGACGAGGCGACGACAACGAGGCAACGAACAACCATTCCAATGGTTTGAAAGAACGGATTGCGGATCTCTTCGCTGCCGGGTACAGTAGGCAGGAGGTCGAGTCTTATCTAAAGGTACTCAAAGAAAGGAACGAAAAGCAGAAGATTGTGGAAGGCAACAGAGGAGGACACTGGTCTTATGTAGACGTCATCGCCGGAGACACAGCTAAGGCGAATTCAGGGAACATTGCCAACAGTGCTATCCGGAGAAGTTTTCGAGTGGATAGGAAGAATATTTCCTTTGAAGGATTCAAAAACAAAGATAGGAAATGGCTGAGAATTACTGAGAGGAGTGGTCCCTTGTCTAGCTGGCTTCTGCTACAAGGTGAAGAGGTTGAGTGGTTTCTGAGAAAAATGGAAGGTTTGAATTCGAGCACTCACCTTAATGGGTTCATGGGTTCTTCGAGGGTGGCTGGCAGAGTTCTCCTGATGGAGCTCAAGAAGAACGTCAGGGGCGAAGTTCTCAAGATCACTTCCATCCGAAATGAAACCAGACATTGTATGTTGTTCTTACCAAAAGACTATCAGAGATCTGGGTGGAGGTATTTGATGGAAATGGGGAAGGACGTTCTTGAGCTGAATAGGGGTAATCCACTAACAAGTAGTGAGAAGGAGAAGGCGCCAAAATTCTCATCACTGCCTAATCTCAAAGGTTTGGTTGAAGAGAATGGGGTTACGAGTGGGATTTCGAATCAAGGTTGGAATCCGGTCATCGCTGTTTGTCCGACTTCCCCTAGATGGGCCCATGCTATATGCTGTTCTCCCCTTTGTCCTCGTATCGATTGGAGGGTTGTTAACAACTCTATAGTCACCCATTTTGCTGATGATGTTCTTGGAGATATTGTTGTACTTACTCCTAACAAAGCTGTGTTTTTTACCATCTCTGAAGAAAGCGCTCGGAAGCTCTCTCAACTGGCGATTTTTAGAGCAGGTAACGATCAGGAGGTTGCCCTGTCCTGATGGCACCTGGGATCTAGTTTCGAGGTAGGTCCTGTGGAGAAAGAGGGTATTTGGACGACAGTGGAGGGTATCCCCGCTTAATTGTTAGCTGTGAACACACTGAAACTAATCGGTGATCTCTGTGGAGGTTTGTTAGATGTGGGGAATGTCGTCTTGATGGAAGGTGGCTTGGGTAGAGCGGAGATTCAAGTTAAAGAAGTAGCGTATCGGAAAATCCCCCGGCAAGTCTCTCTTTGGGACGGGTCTAGCTCTTTTGAGCTCTTCCTTTTCTTCCCCTCCTCTTTGCCGACGAGTTTTGGTTTCAATCTAGCTCAGGCTAGTTCCATCGGGGAAGACGTACGAAAGCTAGGGGACAAGAGGGTCAGTCTAGGGCCACTTGGCACTAGAGGACAGGGCAATTATGTTGAAAAAGTCAATATAGCAGGTGGTGGGCCCGCGTCTCAGTCGGTTTTAAATTCAAATTCAAAATCAAACGAATCCACTCGGACGGGCCCGCTTCCTTCTGTCCTTGGGCCTGGGCCCAGCGAAGCGGAATTGTTTATCGATGCGGTGACCAGGCCCAGATCAGGTAGTCCGTTATCAGTTGGACCCAAGGATGGTCAGCCCAGGAATGTTAGGGCCGATTCTTCCAGCCCAAGAGGCAAACAAAATTGCTTCAATTCAGGGAGAGGGGTTTCGCACAGTTCTAGGAGGGGTTCAGAGGTTGAAGATAGAGACTCCAGTAGCTTAGGCGGCGATAGTACGATGATAAGGGTGGCTGTGGGGGAGCTCCGGTCTCTGATAGAGAAAGAGATTAAAGACGCCCTCTATTACCTTCTCTCGGA
>JAUPMG010000004.1:2443009-2463552 GCA_031762675.1 Pachysandra terminalis | reverse complement strand
GGAGTAAGCTTTTGTAGGGAGTGGGTGGCCTGTCTTATTTTTGTGTTTTTTCGGTTCGTGTCTGGTTTGCTCTTCGCACTTTAGTTTTTCGCTAAACCGCGGGAGACGTTTACCTTGTGTACTTCTTCCTTCTTTTATATAATTTCATGACTTATAAAAAAAAACACATGTCAGCAAAAGGGGAAATATCGCTCAATATCGCCAATATTGCAACATATCGCTTGATATCGTGATATATCTCCCGAGAAATTGTTAAATAAAAATTAAACCTTGGATTTTTATCGCCCCTTAGGATGTGTTTGGTTAACCAGATTCTATAGGAAAGGAAAGGAAAATAAACTTTCCAATGCAATTTGTGTATTTGGTTCATTGGAAAATGTGGGCCCATAGGAAAGTACTTTTCCAAATGAACCCCATTTTCATTAAAAAGTCCCCCAAACGATTCCCTTCAAAATGAAGGGGAAACAATGGAAAGTAAAGTGCATTTAAATTTCCTTTCCATTGTTTTCTAACTAACCAAACATACCATTAGGGAAAGGGGATATATCGCTAGATATATCAATATTTAAAACCATGATTACTAATATATATATACTTTTTACTGAAAACAATGTAATCCCGGAACCCGAGCCTCCATGATCCCTATCTTAGCCGCTAGCTACTCATCTCTAATCTAGTCATCCTCTCCAATGGGTCTTAACTAGCAATGTATAATGTACACCAAATGATCTATAAAGACCCCCTACTATACCATAAGGCCACGGGTTGCCCAACAAACTGCCATTGAAGTTGAGTTTCACAACCCCCAGGTAACAAGGTTTAACGTATCTAAACTGGGAACTGGGGATCTGACCGATCCCGGCCAGTTCCAGTCCCAATCGGTCGGTCCAGATCCGGTGCTGTAATAAAAAAAATTAATACAAAAAATTTGACCAGATCGGACAGGTCGCCAAACTGGCAGAACCAGTCGCCGGACCGTCGGGACCGGTCGACGGGCTGCTGGACCGACAGTACCGTTCACTGGGTGTCTGGACCGATGGTACTGGTCACCGGTCCAGAACCCCGCAATACAATAATTTGTATTGCGGGTTGGGACCGGACCGTTGAGGTCCGTACCAGACCGATCCATAGAACCATGCCAAGTAAGGCACCTACCACAATACATGTCAGTTCACAGCTCTGGAGGAATGTATAACAACATCCCATCCCCTCGGTATATCTGCAGCTGCTACCCCTTTAAAATCGAGCCCAACGCTTGCCTACTATGCTACCATGGTCATCACACAATCTTTCACTATTACATTAGCAGTTCTGGTATTCTAAAAATTCCTCCTATTGCCTTTTTTTTAGGTAATGCCATAATGGTATAAATATGTGTGTGTGTGTAGAGGAAGGCTGTACAATACATAGAGCACCCATTAGGGTCTTGGTGAATTGATAATCAGAAGCAGGGTTTTGGTTTTATGTGGAGGATGAGTAGGTGTAGGTTTGAGTTGTTAATGACAACTGGAGATGGTGTTGAATTTGGTGGAGGGTGAACGGTAAGTGTTGGGAGATGTTGAGCTTTAGCAAATATAGGTGAGTTGAGTCCTGGCCCAACAGGAATGAAACAGAAGACTAAAGAGCACCCATCCTTGCATCCCTATATCATTTTTTTTTTCGTTTGATAGGTAACAACCAGCTTTTTAATACGTGGGACAAAATAGTATGGTACCATGAAGCAAGTAGAAGGGGATTGAGATAAATTCTGAATCTACCCAGACATGAAAAACAAAGAAGCTGATATTCAATAACTGGAAAAATACACCTAAAAGATCAAAACAACAACGGGAAGGATTTAACAATGCCTACACCATTCCTTTCTCACACGATAATCAGTTCCTTTGAACCCAAACAAACATGATGCTCAAACTTGATGCAGTATGTCGTAGCCATCTAATTGACCCAACAGAGCTCCAGGAGCAAATAGAGCCTCCTTTGGTCCATTCTATTGACAGCCCAAGTGTCACCTTTCACTACCAATTACCTAATTGTGGTCTCTTAGCTTCCTTGATCCCTATGCCCCTATACCATTGAAAGTCCACTAGGATAATAGCTTCTCCACAGTGCCTGGCATAGCTCATTCTAGTCCCGCAAGTATCAAAAAATGATCCCAGGTCGCATAAGCAAAGGTACAATGTGTAAATAAGTGATCCATCATTTCTTCATGAGTCATGCACATGAAGTACACCTATGAAGATATATGGCAAGCTATTTTCTCCTTCTCTAGAAAATGTCAGCACTATTGATTGTATAAGTATAACGAGACATGGTCCAAATAAATGCCCTGATTCTAGGTGGAGCTTTAAGTTTCCAAATAGCTCTGCCTGGGAAAGGGTTGGATCAAGGTATTGGATTGTTCCAAAAATAGAAGGATTTCATAGAGAAAATGCCACTAAGGCAAGATGTCAACACCAACACATCTGGTTCCTCAAGATTAATAAAAACCATCTTGAGGTACTCAAGCAAGGCAGGCAATTCTGCCATGTCAGCCAGTCTAGGATCTTGCTGTAATGGCGAGTTCCAAGCCAAATCATCATTACTTCAAGAAAAAATTGCAGCATCACATGCTGATTTATGTTGTATCAGATAAAATACTCTAGGAAACTTAGTGGAGAACATGGAATCCCCCACCATAAGTCCATCCAAAATTAACACAAGATCCAGATCCTACAGTACCTGACCAAAGAATAAAAAAGGGGTGCTAGGAGTACGGAATCATAAGAAGAGAACAGAATAGAGTTTTCTTCAGCTATAGTGATGCCGCCCCAGAGGTTAGATGTCAATGCTTTGATTGGTGTGACTCCAATCTCAAATTAGGGGTCCAAGGTAAAACACCAAGGACATTTGCTGAAAACAGTGTTTTCCAACCCTCTGTATTTCTCTTCACTTTTTCGTTTTTATTTCTACTTGTACTTTTAGATTTGCAGAGAAAGCGATCACCTCTACTTTTGGATTTACAGTGGCATCAATACCGACCACATTTTCTCAATCCCTGATCTTACCCTAATTGCCTCTGTCCAGTATCATTTTTTATAACAGAATTACAGTTCTGCATTAGAGTATGACAAGATCAAGACAAAAAAAAAAAAAATCCAATCAAAAGTAAATAAACCGAAAGAAATAATAGAGAACCAGTTGTATCACCTGTGAACCACCATTCGATCATGAAGATACTTTAAACCACACAGGATCTGCCTCGTGTAGGCAGAGACCTGGGAATCCTGTAGATGATATTTTTGATAGAGATTCGCAAGAGAACCTTTTGTTACAAGCTCAAGGAAGATATAGAGTTTAGAGTCATCCTGCAATTTAAAATACAAAACTTGAATCACAATACCCATAATCGAGAAGTTGCAGAAGTAAATACAGGCAAACAGAGATCTTCAGTAAAAGTAGGGAGAATAATTAACCTTTGTATAGAAAATCCAATTACTGCAGACCCCAGGAAATTATAGTTCTGAAAATCCAAAGTACAAGAAACTGGAAAAGCTATAGAGAAGCAATACTTGGATGCTTGAAAAATGGATGGAATTGAAGAATGGCTTCAATATGCAGGAGAAAACCAGAAGTAATGACAGCTTCGTGATTGAAAAGAAATAAGGTGGAACTGTGACTTAAAGGTTACTGGAAGACATTGCATAGGTTAAATGTAGTTCTGCTACAAACATTGACAATTTTAAATTGGAAAAGAATAGAAACCCATCAGAAGATCATAAACACTAATCATACATAGTTTTGAGTAAGTAATAAATTAATCCCTCAAAATGATTTGTAATTAAGGAGGGCTTCACAGAACTTGTTAATTAAGATTTTGGGCCGGGTTTGCCTATACATAACAGTGTGCAAAACAAAAGCAAGAGCAATAACGAGGATATAAAAGCTACGTTTATCAAATAGCAAATAAAACCATTGAGGGACAACTGAAACTTGATTGAAAATCATTGATGAACACCCATGAACAAAAATGAGAAATACTGCAAGAAAATATCTACATAACAAGAAAAGGTACAGAAATTCCAGAAACCGTATTAACAAGCATGGAGTTGGGAGTTTGTGTGGGAGAGCATGGCATTTGAAAGTCAACTAGTCAAGGATGTGATAACAGAGAATGGCATTTGAAATTTAGAAAGTGTTGAAGGCTCTTCCACAAGAAATCTTGGGCTCAAGTCAAAGCTCTAGATGGTGGATTGATGGGACTGAGGACAGGTCGATACGGAAAAAAAAATGGCAAGTCTTCTTCTATCAAATTAATTTGGGAACTGATTAGAAGAAGGAAAAATACCCAAATTTTTAGAATATCTGCAAATGGTAAATCTTCTATCAAATCAATTTGGGAACTGATTCGAAGGAGGGAAAAAGATCCAAATTTTGAGAAAATCTGGTTTGAAACTCTTCCACGTGTGTGCGTGTGTGGAAAGTGTTACATAATGCTGTTGCAGTTGATGTGAATGATCAAAATTGTGGGATAAAGCTTGCTTCGAAATGTTTATGTTGTACTCAAGCTACTATCAAAACCATTGATCACCTGTTCTGCAGAAGTGATCTTGCATCTCAGGTATGTAACTCTTATAGTAATTTGTTTTAGATTCAACTTCACCATCTACATGACATTCGAACCAGAATTAAACACCGACTCTCCTTAGGCCGGAAAAAATCTCAAAGGGATTTGTGGGAGGAAATAATACTTTGTCTGATTGTCTGGGAAATATGGCTAGATAGAAATGAGAGGCCATTTGAAAATGTTTGCATATCTATTCACACATTGATTTACAAAGTTAAGTGGTGGCTTGGTGAGCTAAACAATCTTTTCAAACCAGATCAGAATACTCCTTTATGGAAAGACAAGTTTTCAATTATTTGGAATCAGTTGTGTTCATGTTCAAGTCAACCAAAAAAAAAAATCAGATTTAAAAGATGGATTCATCCAAGACATTATCAGATTGTCCTCAACATTGATGGTGCATCTAGAGGAAATCCAGGAAATAGTAGTAGACGGGTGCTTCACACTAAAGAAGGGATTTTTTTATTTTTGCTTATGCTCATTTCTATTCTCAAGCTACTAAAAATGTTGCGGACATTCGAGCCTTGATGGATGGACTTAGATATGTTGAAAATCTTGGTCTTTATCAGCTGGAAATTGAAAGTGCCTTCAACTTATTGAATTGTTAATAAAGAAAGAAAGAGTTCTCTTGGAAAGCTTTATGTTGGTGGAAGGAGATCATATTTTTGCGCAGTTCTATGCAGATTAATATGCCCCACATTTACAGAGAATCAAACAAGGTGGCTGATAGTCTTGCAAAGTTTGGTTGTGACACAAAAACAAACTCTAATTTTTCTTCTTATGATAGTCTTCCAAGTCATGTTAGAGTATGATTATGTACGGATAAATCTGGATTGTTTAATCTCAGCTAAATCCATTTTGTTTAATTTGGGTAATTGGTGTTGCCGATTGCTTGGCCAGAGGGGCGGGGGTAGGTAGGGATTTTTTAGTGGCCAGTGTGGTTTTTGACGTTTGCTTGCCTCAAATTTGATTTGATTTGGACGACTGTCTTGGTCTTCTTTTCTGTTTCTGGTTGTGCAAGCTCTTTGTACAGTCATTTTTCCCTTCTGTTTTAATCTCTCTTTAGTCTCTTTGTTTTATGTTTTGATCTCCTTGTAATTTCTGTAATTATTATTCTGATGGTTAATAAAGTGCTGTTAATTATCAAAAATAAATATATATGGGTGGGTTTTTGAATTGATTTTATGAGAAGTTTTAAAAGAGAAGGTCTTCTATATTGGGTTAGGGGTAAGGCTGGATGTCTTCCCCCATGTTTGGTGTGATAATTTATTTATTTTTGATAATTGGATCTGAAGTGAATGGTCCAAGGAGATTGTTAAGAGACTGGTTTTGAGATGAAGGTGTGAACTGTGAAGGAGAAGTGCTGCAGGGTGCCCGGACCATCAATGTAGGAAGAGCTCATGGATGGGAATCTGAAGGCAAAGGTGGATGTGATGGAAGTGGTGGTGGTGGTGGTGGAGGTAAGGATTATGTGTATTGTTTATGGTGGTAGATAGATAATGGTGGTTTGAGCTGTGCATTTTGCTGTTGGTGACATATAGATATTGGTGGTTGAAGCTGTGGAGAGAAATATGGTGTCAAAGAATATTGGTGAGATGACAGTGGCGGAGGTGGTGGTGGTAAAGATTGAAAGGAAGTTGAAGATGACAGATGCTGAGATAGGTGAAAGGTTTCCTGTTGAGAATGGTTAAAGGTTTCTTCTCATTGAGGAAGGTGAAAAATCTCCCGTTGGCAGTGGCGGTAAGCATCCATCTTACAAAAGAGCCTTCCCAGTTCCACTTAATGATTTCAGATGCGGATTTCTATTTCTGGGTGGGTGATTACGCTTTGATGGAACATGTTGCCATCTTTGAGGTGGCTAGGGAATTATTTGCTTGTGAAACAAGAGTGGTTGTTGGACTGGGAATTACTCCCCATCACTTCTGTTCAGAAATGTAGATGATTTCTTGTGTAGTTGTTTGTGTATCATGTTTCATGTGTGTGTCATTGCACCCATCAGAGTTGAAATA
The DNA here is from genome assembly GCA_031762675.1 of Pachysandra terminalis. Taxonomy (NCBI): domain Eukaryota; kingdom Viridiplantae; phylum Streptophyta; class Magnoliopsida; order Buxales; family Buxaceae; genus Pachysandra; species Pachysandra terminalis. The sequence continues at coordinate 2,456,940 of JAUPMG010000004.1, read as the reverse complement.
TCACAATAGCCTGGAAGGGAGAAATGGGGCTCATGTAGCCAATGCCAAAAGATTTGACTTCACATAGCGTGGAATAGAGAAAAGGGGCTCATGTAGCCAATGCCAAAATAGTTGAGATAAGTCCTGGACAATGATAGAGATGATGATAATGACCATGATTCACCATCGGTATCAAATTTTATTCAAATCTCCGAAGATGAGTCAACACTTTCAAGCTAGAATATAACATCTCCCACAGGGAATTTCCCTAGATGGAATGCCACCCGTGCAACTGGCAGAATTGTGATATTGGTTAAAGAAAACAGCACAATATTTTCAGTTCAAGCAGCAAGAAGAGAATTCTGCAATGGTTCTACATATGTTTCGCCTCGCTCACCTATCAAATCGTAGCTCAGGGTGAACTGCCTAATGTTATTATTGGAATGAGGGAACCAAGTTATGGAGATTGATCAATTCAGTAAAAGATACGGATGTACTGTGAAGGTTTGGTAGTTCTCTTCTTAACTTTTTTTTTTTGAACTCTTCCTCACTTTCATTGTGAAGATAATGGTGTAGCTGAGGCCCATACCAACTGATCAATTCAACTTGACTGGAGTTACGATTTTGAAAAGAAACTGAAAAAATAAAATAAAATGCTTGGTCAAGTGTTTCAACCACTTGACTAACACTTGTTCATCCATTTTCATTCTTCAAATTGAACTGGGTAAACCAATCCAATATGGAGGTGTTTGCATGAGATTTGAACAACAAATCCACACGTCGATCGGCCACAAGGCCACATGTTGTTTGACTATTAGTCCATATGTCATGAAATTGGACCATAATGGCTATGAAATATATCAAGTAAGATACCAATAACAATGGCCTCATAAAAGTGTTTTATGGTAATGGGACACGATCTAAGCGGTTGAAATAAAGAGACCTGTAGCAACAAAGTTAAAGCCCCACAGAAACAGTTTTGGCAACAAAAAAAAACGGTTGAATAACTGATCGAAGGAAATTATAAAAGGCAGAAAAGAGAAAAAGAAAAGGGGCCACGACCGCTGGAATCAGCCCCATCACTCATCAGTTGCGTCACTCGGAGTCTACTGCGCTCAGCTTTAGATGGACTATCGCTGTTTCCCCTTGAGAAGCTTCTCTCAACCTCAATCACTTACCAGCCAGTTCGTGGGTCATGGCCATTGGAATAGTTATTGTGGTTCATCAGTTTCTTTCTTTTCTTTATTACTTAACATATTGTTTATTGATATATTCCTAATCAAACGTGATGCCATATCTCGTGATTGGTAACTCAAGGTAGTATTGTTCTGATTGGTGTGAAATTTATTTTTAATTTGATGGTCGGTCGAACTCATTACAACGGAGGAACCCTAACCTTTGTCAATTGCCTAAGTTTATTGATTGGTGATCAATTACACGACCGATTGGCTAAGCAATCTAGTGAATCGGTGTAATACGGTGCCTGGGGTCAAAAACCGAATATTTCATTCTCGGACTAAAATAGTCTTAGCACACCCACGCAAAAACTGTTGGCGAAGGGATAACCCAATTCAATGAGGAAAGAAACGGTGGGAATAGGACAGGTCCTGATTCAAGCAATTTGACCAGCTGGTCCTTTCAGATTTTAAAATTTTGTTCCTAGGCTATCACTTTTAAGTTGTTGAAATTCCTCTTGTTTTTAGCAAATTGTGTCCTTGATGAGAATAAAAAGGCAGAACTTCATAGCAAAAGTATCTGCTTATGCCACCACAAAGGGTTTATGTTGAACATAAATACAAAACGAAAATCCTTTTCTCATTCCTACAATCATTAATCAGAAAGAAACCTGATATGGCATAATAGATAACCGAACTAGTTAAAAAATAAGAAATTAAAAAGTACCTTGTCTGTGCCAAGGTATTGAACTATGTTCTCATGCTCAAACTGACTTAACAGAGCAATCTCCTGAATAAACAACAAGAAAATTAGAAGACAGTATTAGCTCTAGTTGCAGAGTCAAAGAAATGTGTTCAGCGGCTGATTTATTTAAAAAAAAAAATACAGGTAGAAACATCAAGAATAACATGTCAGGGCAATATTTGAACCAGTCTCTTCACCTGCTCGAGTTGATAAATGCTTTGCTTTCCCTGGCTTCCCTGATCAAGCAAAGAAACCTCCTTTACAGCAAAAAAGAATCCATCACTGCAGAAATACAAAAACAAGAGGAAAATAGAAAACTTTAACAAGTTGATATTGAATCATATCTATAAGAGCCAGGAAGCGTTCTCATTAGCACTAAGCCACTAGATATCAAATTTGAAATTTATTGTGTACGTACTTTGTTTTATTTACAACCATGGAGGTGAAAATTCATTCATTTTGAAATTGTTATTTCAACTTGCTTTCATATTCAGTATTGTGCTGGCATTCTACAAATAAAAAAATACTAAACCAGTTGGGCTATATAAGCGGAAAAAAATTTATACTCTTGAGCTTTTCCCGCCTTCTCGCTTTTGGGGAATTTTAAGGGAGAAGCCTTGAAACCAACTGTTGCTTTCTCACTTTGTGACGTCTGATTGTGGAATACCAACAGCCCTGAACTTAAGTGAAAAAAGTCTCCTAGTGAACAACCTCCTATCCCTTCACTCTCCCCCCCAATAATAAAAAAAAAAAAAAAGGAGAACCTTGAAGGCTTTGAGCTAATCAATTCCATCAATGAACACATAAACCTTCACAAAATGTGCTTTTGACGTATAGGAAAATCCAATTTGGTCCATTTTTTGATGACCCACACACAAAAATGACACCAAAGTAAATAAAGTAGCCACGGTCAACCTCCAGCTAAGACAAAACTCTAAAAGGGAATGATTTCAAAGAAGAATGAATAAATGTAAATGGTGAAACAGGGGCTATGTCAGAGAACTATTCCTAGTTGAAGTGCATGTCAGTAACAATACAGATGGAGATCAAGGCAATTTTGCAGTATGACAAAAATAAATAAATATAGTTCCAAACAGCATTTTACTTACTTAGTGATCCCTTCATACACAGTTCCAAATGTCCCGCTTCCCAAGAGATCACCTTTCTGCCAAGACCTGATATCACGTCTGAATCTGCCATCCGGCGATATATTATACATGGGCTCCGTGGTCGTGCTAGAAGAATCCTCATCATCGTTGGATGTTGTGAATGAACAAGATTCCGAAAGAACAGCAGTCTCCCCTAATCTCACCCCATTCACCTCCTCTCTCCTCATAATTGACCCTTCAACCTCCTCATCTTCTTGAGATGCCTTGTCCTCTTGATGATCTTGAGGCGCAAAACCCCGAAAGATATCCCAGGTTGAGCATGAATTATCGAGCACTGGCAGCAACATTCTTGGCGGAGGAGCAAGAACTGGAGGTCTAACCCCCTTAATTCCTCCTCCAACACCAGTAGAAGACCCAACAATAGCTGAATTCTGACAAAGATTAGCCCTTGCCGGCCCCTTGTCAAGCTTACAACTTTCATCAGAAACCCTAACCCCAGCTAAATTCTGACAGAGATTAGACCTTGGAGGCCCATCTTCAAGCTTACTAATTTCATCTCTAACCCTAACCCTAGCTGAATTCTGATTCTCAAGCTCACAACTTTCATCACTAACCCTAACCCTATCCGAAAACCCAGCAGCCAAACAATCTTCCATCCCATGTTGTCCATCTTCAGATCGTTCGTCAGGCTTGGGAATTTCCAGCCGATGCAATCGGGATCTAGGCAAAAGATCGGAAGAACACCTGGCTTTCCTGGCCTCCCATGAAGCTATCGGAATCGCAAAGTCGTCCGGTCCGGAAAGTCCTAAAGTCCGGCAAATCTTATCGATTTCTCCATCCACTCCATGAATTCGAAAGCTTGTTCGATCTGAGCAGATGGGGAGATCGAGGGATCGAGTACGAAGAGTAGAGGAGGTATCTTCAGATAACGAAAATGAAGAAGAAGAAGAAGAAGAAGACGAAGTAGCATCATAGTAGAAGTTCTTCCGAGCATCACTTCGATCGAGCTTGGGCTTCCGTGGCTTAACGTTGGATTCCATGACCACTTCCCCTTCAACTCTCTTGTTACTGTGACCGAACAATCGAGGAAAACGATTCATGGGTAACTTGGGCTCCGCCCATCGACCTCTGCAAAATGTGTTTGGATTGAGAGATTGATGATTGTTCGGCTGAGAAAGAAATTCAAGGAATCAGTTCAGAAAGAGATCTGTCTCTGTGTTTCTCTCTCTAGGGTTTTGTTTGGCTCAAGTGTTGGAGCTTTCTTCTGTGGAAACTTTTGACGGGAAAGATGCTTCAGGATCCCAAGATACAGTTACAAACGTTGTAAACATTGACTGAAAAAGAAGGAAATTAACTGGTAAACGCCGTCGCACGAGAGAGAAAACGCGGTTGTCCTGAGGATTTTTTTTCAGATATTTAAAAGTAAGAGTGAATCTTGAATTACCACTGTACGTTCTGCAGACTCCAAAGATCCATGCTCTGCACGGATAAGTCTATTTACAAAAATAGTATTTAAATAAAGATAATAAATAAAATAAAATTATAATCAACTAGTGGATGTGAGCGGCAGTAGTGTAAGTTGATAAATGTATAGAATATAGTAGAAAAATGTATAGGACATGTTAACCGTTTTTTGTCACGTAATTTTTTGTCCAATTAAAATAACTTGAAAACAGTTTTTTTGAAAACTTAATGGTCTATTTCTAAAATAAATCAAAAGACAATATTATCATTAATTATACTAATTACTTTATCCTACTAAAAGTAAGCTCTAGAAAATTTTTAAAAAAATATAGCACACTTTACGATATGCCCTTTCCATTATTCTTTTTATAACTAAAATGAGATAAGAATGGTTATTTTGAAAACTTAACGGTCGCCTTCTAAAATAAACCAAAGACAATATTATCTTTAAAGAGAATTCTACCATATCAACCTTGATATAATACCAACGAATTGTTAACGGTTGAGATTTTATATAAAAAAAATTGATGGCTTAGATAAAGTTTTCTACTATGTAGATAAGAAAAAGTCAGCCTATACCTCTAATTATATTAGCTACTTTAACATACTCAAAACTAGTTTTGGAAATTAACAAAAAAAAAATTGGCACGCTTGATGATACGCCCTTTCCCTCAATAGCATAGATATAACAATGATTAATTCTAAAGTAAATATATTAATTATATTTTAAAGAATGGAAAAGAAAAACATTTCTGAATAAATTTAAAATATACAAATTTTGTATCACAATTCTAATAGTAGCTTTGAGAATAAAATCTATCAAACTTTTACTTAATGTTAATTTTATGCTTCATGCATGTATCTTGTCAAGACATAGCTCCTAAGTGTTCCCACTGAATCCCTCCGGTTCGATTCTCTACGGCTGGTTCGCTCGATACTTGGCGTCTTGGTATGTGTGTGTTATGCGTGGGTGTGCCAAGACTTAGTCTAGTCCAACAGTAAGGGTTTAACTGTTGACCCCAAGTACCAATCCACGCTTACTAAACCGAGTTGGTTGAACAATCGATCACCAGATATGCGTCCGTTCTTAGGCAATTGACAAAAGTTGGGGGGTTCCTCCTTTGTTATGAGTTTATCTGATCCTTCAGATAATGCAAAGACAATAACAATTAGAAAATAAAGTTAGAATAAGATACCAAAAGCCTTGCTTTCAATCAAAAATTTATTCATGACTAAATACCAAGGACATTGATTGTTGATAATAAACAAACAAAAATTAGGAAAAGGGAGAAAGAAGTCTGATGAACCAACAGTGGTTATCTTAGCAAGCGCAATTCATTGGCAAGCTGGATAGACAACCAGTCGAATTGAGAGCAGCTTCTCAAGGAGATAGTAAAGATCTGTCTGATAAGGAAAAAAGAAAGTAGAAAGAAGTCTGATTATCCACTAGTGGTTATCGCAGCAACTGTGACCCACTGGCGGGCTAGACAAACGCCTTGTTAGAATGAGAGCAGCTTCTCAAGGGATTGTAGCGAAGATCGGTATGAGGCTGAGAGCAACTTTAACTAAATTGATTGATGAACAGAGGTGCTAGTTCCAACAATCGTGACACACATGCAGGCTAGAAGAGTGTCCAAGGTTGAGAGCAATACTCCAGAAAGAAAGTGGCTGGTGAGCAAGAGAGGGATCGATCATTGGTGTTGCAATGGAGGCGACGAAAAAGGAGATAAGCGACCATGGGATCTGAGCAGCATTGCACTAGCTTTGTGTTATTGTTGAAGGGGCTTTGAGAAACTAGACCTCTTTGTGTATTTATAGACTTCCTTGATCGGTTGTCTAACCATTCAATTCGGTTATTATTATAACCGATTTCGCGTTAATGTTTGAATTTCGTATTCAATCATGAGCTGATTAAACCCACACTATGTTTTGTTTGGACAACGGGATCGGTGAGTGAGCTTCACTTGTTTATGTTTCTCTTTGTACGTGTCATCTTCTCATAGGCTATTGAAGATATGCAAATATTTATATGAAACAATGCCCCTACCTTTCTTACGTCTCTTAACCTTCTATCGATTTGAAAAAACGTAAGGAAGTTAATTATGATTGCACACGTGTCGTTCCTCAGGAAGGAAAGAAAATGAGGACTCATGTTAAATCTACCTTTCAGCTAGCTGATCCGATCCTTTCTTTCTCCTTCTTTTGAGCTCATTTGAAACTTCAATCTATTTTGCTTTGCATTCTCTCTTCTTCCTTTAAGTCTTCATCTTCTACATCCATTGTTTAGTTCATCGCCTCTTCTGCAAATCTGTGATCATGTCTAAGAACGTTAAGAAGTCTTCTGATGTTGTTGGTCTTGGTTCATCTTCCCTCAGCCTTGTGGCCATATTGGCCACCGAAGCTGAACATATTTCGGTCTAAAACTTCCCCTTCTTCTTATTCTATGATTCTTTGCATTTGACCAGACCTTCCGCCCTTCTCATGTACATGACCTCACCTTTTCCGCCCTAGAGCAGTTAGGGACAAACTCTTGCTATCCTCTGATGGATTTGATTGGATGGCTTGGACTATTGGCCAATTTATCTGTTCCTGGCCTAGGGCAAACAAGGCCTGGAACGAGTGGGTTGATCGTTTGGCCCCAATTTATTCTAATTCTTGGAGGGAGTTTGGGATTTATGAGTTCATTCAGTAATCCCATTTTGAGGTGACCATGAACCACAACCTTTAAGCCGTAGCTATTTGTTTTTGGATTCGGTCGAGTAATTCCTTTCATTTTCCTTGTGTTCCTATGATCCCAACGGCCATGGATGTTGCCGCCCTAACCGGTCTGCCTCCAGTAGGTGAGTATGCCAGTTCAATCCTGTTTGTGGATTAGGATAATATCTCCTTCGATAATCAGCATGCACATGTAGCTTATGGGACCTTTATCTCAAGAGAAATGAAGTAGAGTGGTCGGGTGACCGTTCAAGAGCACTGCTCCTTCCTTCTCATGTTGCTTCGCCAAAATCTTCTCTGTGTTGCGTTTGGTCAGATGCCTAAAGAATATAGTTCCCTGGTCATTGCCTTGGTGGCCGGTCATAAATTATCTCTTGTCCTTTTGATGCTTTCTTCCTTGTATAGGAGTTTGCATGAGTTGTCTGTGAAAGGACTAGCGTTGGAGGACCCCCATGGTTTCTCCAACAGTGGCTTTACGACTACTTCCCCTCTGCCTTCTATCAAAGTTTAGTTCCACCCCTTACTGGCCTGTATTACTTTGATCATCGTTGTCTGAATTTCATCTTGAATAAAGTTTCCTTTGATGATTGCTTCCATTTTCCCCTATCTTCAGCCTGACCGTGATGATGCTTTATTTCAAACTTTTATTATCCGGACGGATGGCCCAGAGTGTCTGTCCGACTGTGATTTTCATCTTGTTAAGGACACAGAAGAGGCCGAGTGTAAGGACACACTCTGGGCTAGTTATTTGTTGTGTCGGGACCTCCCCTATGGTGGAGTGATGAGAGGGGGTCCCTGTGTAATAACACAAACTAAAATAATAGGGTTAATATATAATTAATAAAAATATAGGGGTTAATTTAAAAAATTTAGTAAGTTAGCTACAGGTTTGACTTTGACTGTTTGTGATTGGTGGGGTGCACGATAGGAAACTAAGTGTTTCATACACAATCATAACTCTTTAAGTTATAATGTGTGGCTAGGATCTTGTTGGAACTTTTAATCAAAATCAATGGCTTAGATTAATTCGGATTAATAATAGTCATAACTTAATTAGGAATCCATCTTAATAGATAATTAAAGACTAGTTTAACTACAAATAGGAATCTAGATCTAAAGGCTAGAATTAAACTAATCTATTTTAAGGGCTAGGATTAATTAGGGAATTATAACCAATCCAAAACTAGTAAGGATTAAGATTAGATATGATTAACTTATAATCCAACTATACTTAGGATACTTAAAATCAATGGATAAGATTTCGTAGGAACAAATCAATCTAATCTAAGGGCTAGAAACTAAAACATAATCCTAGACTAAGAACAACTCTTAGATTAAGCTGGAAACTGTAGAAAATCTATATAAACCAAGGGGTAGGATGCTTGAATCATAATTCTAAAGAGGGAAGAGAGCGGAGATAGGGATTTCTGGAGCAAGCAATGAGAGGAATTGTAGAGGATTTAAGAAGAAGAATGTGTTCATCTCAACACCAACTCAAGATCCAAGGTAAGTATTCAGATTAAGCTTTGTTTTCGATTTGAACTAGGTGACTATGTCATACTCATTGAGTATGACATAGCATGATTTTAAAACTATATCTTTGATTCTTTCTTCATCAAAACATGATTTTTTGGTTTTCATATCATGCAATACCGAAGATAGATGAAGTAAGTATTTTGTGAAGTAAATTATTGGGTTATTCGGAATTCTATTTTAACATGTGTGTTTTGATTAAATATTGCTAAATTATAAATATTAAACTATTAAAACTTCAAAATTTTGGGTTTTTGAGCCATCGGTCGACCCGTCGGTCAGTCGACAGGTCAACCGATGGATTTCTGGGCTGGTCGGTTGACCCGTCGGTCAGCCGACCAGGGTTTTTGTTTCTGGGTTGGTTCCTTGGTCTCTGGCCAAGCAGTCGATGCCCACAAGTTTTAAATTTGGTTTTTTGGCCGAGCAGCTGACTACGATCGTTTGACGGACCGGGTCAACCGATGGGTATCGGTTGCGTGTAGGTTGACCATAGGTCAACCAAATTTTTGGAAGTGTTCCGATTTGTATGAAACTTTGCAGGCATGCTATCGGACTTGTTTTTTACTCTAAATTCGTTATAGACATGTTTATTATGTTAAATTACATCTGCACGTGTACACAAATTGTTTGTTTAGCTACTGTGCATAATTCACTTACACCGCATGTCCTTTTGTGGATAATGACCTTGTATCGGGTCTAATGCTTGATTTGACCTTCATGTCTCCATATTTATGTAGTTATGGTTTATAATGAGAGTGATTATAATCTGGAAATTATAAGATTTGTGAGGAAGTCCCGGATGGACAAATTTGCATGTGTTGAGGGAGTGTACATCCCAATAGACCAATTTTTGTTAACAGCCTTGGTGAGGGTTATGCCTTGTATGGGTATCCCAAGAGACTTATGGTAAGATGATAGGTGAGTGACAATTCACATTAGTGAAGCTCAATATCTGAATCATAAGAGTGAATTTCTGTTAGTAGATCGGCTAATGTATGGTTCACAAAGGAAGTTCTAGGTGATGCCTTGGGAGTTGTCCCTATGATCGAAAATTAGTGAGGGGATTGAGCTCTCTAGGTCGTATCCCTTAGAAACTATGATGCGCACATAGAATAATCTACTATTTCAGCCATGTATTGGGGATGAGTTCTGGGTGAAGCATCTCGGGTAGTATGATTAAGATCAGTTATGGAACATACACTAATCGAATGCCAAACAGTATGCATACTTGCATATCATATTATTGTGCATGAATCACATGTGGTGATATACTTATTGTTGCATGAGCATGCATTGTATACATTAATAATTGAACCAACACATTGCAGTGCACATCGTTATCATGTCATGTTTAATATCATGTTATTAATTGCATATACTAACTATTTTGTTTTGTCTATAGGAATACCATTGGAAAGTGGCATTGACCCTACTTCAATTCAAAATACTGTTTATTTACTAAGCTAAGTGTGGCTTACTCTTTCAAGCATAACATATTTCAAGACTTAAAGATGATGGACAGCAGGACCATGGTGATCAAGAGGGAGGACAAGGACATAATGAATACCTTATTTTTTATTAGATTATTGTTTGATGATTTCCGTTGACATTGTAATAGGATTAGTTTGATTTATATTTTTAAGGATGTATTATCATTAGAACCATATTTGAGTAGTTTAATAGGGTTTTGATTGAAGCATGAGACTGATTATATTTTATTTCCATTGTTTTTCTGATTGAAGATTATTTTGATTTGGATATTATTCTTAATAACATTATTTTCCAGAATATTACTTTATAATTATCTTAATAAATTCAACGATTTAGCAATTTATTGATTATCCACTCCCATATGGATATAGGGTGAGAGTTAAAGCTTAAATTTGGGGACTCAATTGAGATTTTCAAGTTTAGGATGTGACACCCTGTCAGGCCCCAAAATTCGAGATATCGATCTCTACAATCTCGAGGCGCGACTCCACGAACCCAACCTATGGATCTGGCCGATTGAACCAATAAGCCAGCAACAATCACATAAGAATAAAAATGTGGAAGATAAGACTATTATAAATCAAACCAATAACCAATCAATTGTCATTACATCACTGTCCAATCCAAAATCAGAAATTAAAAGTAAACGCTAAACAAACTAATCCTAGTACGCATCATCACTTTGCTCCATCTCCTTAAACTGTAGACATACAACGCATAAAAATATGTGAGCAGTGAGGCCCAGTAACACATGCACAATTTGTAACACAATAGAATACAACCACCTATAACTCATATATCATGTACCTACTAAGTCATGCATAAGAAAACAATAATCTAGCACATGTTATTCCAATAATTACATTACTATCTAAAACCAACACCTCACATGAGAATATAAATAGTAAAAATGAGATAATGATATGAAGATGAAGATGATATGATGCAATCATGTGAATTCATGCAATAATTGGAACGGCCTAGACCACATAATTTATGTTTAATTATATTTTAATCCTTGTTGTGATTCTACCTCTCGATTTGATCGCCAATCGGATTAGATCCGACCATGCGATCGTGCTTGTGATGTTTGTTTGGTCTTAGTGCTACACATAGTAGCTGAACCCTTTGTGTGTTTGTATTTAATGGCCAAGATTTAATCTTGTTTGAATGAGGTGTAAGGCTAAGATTAGAGTGGTTATGTTTGTAAGGCTAAGATTAAAGTGGTTATGCATGTAAGGCTAAGATTAGAGTGGTTAGGTTTGGAGGGCTAGGATGAGGACACATGTCATAGATTGCTTGTTTGTTTGAGAGAGAAAGGAATCTCATGGAATTTTCTCTTTTGGGTTGGTTTTGGCTTTAGAGTTTGAAGGTGGAGGAAGAAAAGCTTGCATGCTAGGGTTTTTGTTGATTTTGCTTGCTTGGAAGATGGAAGTGAAAATAAATAGATTCATCTTAGATTTCTAAGCATTTCCTTTACTTTTATGTTCATAACATGTGATAGAATGTTGAAGAATGAATTTAATGCCTCATGGTGTTTTGTTGATGTAATATTAGGTTTTGGAATGGATTTATATGGGTTTATTTGTATAAAAATGCACTTGAATGTTTCTATTAGGTTGCGAACCGAATTTGGGGAAACCCCCCTGTTTTTTGCCTGTTCGCGACGTTCGGCAGCCTCCTCGGCACGTTTTACGGGTCGCCAAACACTTTCTGGGCCACTAGCGGACTGTTCGGCTCGCCGAGTATGAAGGTCACTGGATTGGTCACCGAGTATCAGTTCGGCGCGCCGAAATGGGCTTCGGTGCGCCGAAGAGGCGCCAAAAAGTAGCTCCTTGGAATTGTAGCCGAATCTCAGTTCGGTTCGCCGAGGCAGGCTTCGGTGCGCCGAAGACCTCACCAAAGACCTTGCCGAACCTAAGAGATTGGACTTATACTTTTGATGTTTGTTAGTTGATACACATTTGCATAGTTTATGATTTAATTTTGTGACATATGCACTCCAATACGATTGATAATGGAATTCACACTGTGCGACTTCATTTAGAGAGATATTATGTGATAAGACATGGAAATATGTGGAATGCACACCCTAGTTATTCATAATGCACCCTGTACACAATGAATTATATGTTTAGCTAATGTGCACCACTTCACAGCCTGCATTGACTCTAGGCCAGATATTGGTCAAAGAGTGTGACCCTATGTTTCGAGACCAAACGGTTTCGTCTTGTGATTGAAATGAGTATGATGTGACTTCCACATCTAGTGAGGGGACTGGCAAGACTGAGTTGAGGGAGTAGCTAACCCAATAGATCATCTTTTTTCCCTAGGGCATTGTACCCAAGAATCAGAATCTCTGTAGTTTGTCAAGTGTCTTGTTTTCCTGAGGGAGACCGCACGTGGGTGTAAGCCTCGGTATTTACCATTGAAAAAAAATAACCAGGGGGATTGTGCTTCGTAGGTGGAAAGCCCTTAAAACTATGATGCACACATAGAATAGCTCTATTCCTTATACCGTTACGACGGGGGATGATTGCAGGTTGCTGGAACATCCTGGGGGGAATTCAGGTTGCTGGGACACCTCGGATAGAGATTGGATCAAGATAAAACATGCCACCTTGACACTCTGACAGAGTTGCATTTGCATTGCATACTAGACTGGTTGTTAGCTCACCTTGGTGATTTCTGTATTTAGGTGCACGTCATGCATAATAAATAACTTACCACATGCATCACATTTTGTTATGTCTTCCTTATTGTTTGGAATGAAGGTATTGTGAATTTTTGGTCTCTAGGATAGTCTTATATATTCCTGATGACGCTAATGAACCTCCATTGGCGGGAGATCATAGAGGCGATCCTCACTTGGCAGGTGTGTATCAAGCTTTGGGGGATATGGCTAGTAAGATGCAAAGGCCGCAAGCCCAGCTTCAAAGGGCAACACAGACTCAGGCCTCGAGAGTTTCAAGAAGCTTGGCCCGACAGCTTTCAAGGGAGCGGTAGACCCGATTGAAGCTCAGAACTGGATTGATTCGATGGAACACATCTTTGAAGTGATGAAGGTCGAAGATGCTGACATAGTACGCTTTGCAACTCTAATGTTGAAGGGAGAAGCACGCCGATGGTGGAAGTCAACGTTAGAGATTGCAGCTGTCACCACTTGGGCAAGATTCAAAGAAGTTTTTTACTTGGAGTACTTTCCGAAGACCATGAGAAGGGAGAAGGAGCTAGAGTTTATGAAACTCGAGCAAGGGAGCATGACGGTGATGGAGTATGCCGCCAAGTTCACGGAACTATCTTAGTTTGCAACGTATGTCGTAGATGATGAAGAGAAGAAAACTTTCCGTTTTCAGAGCGGCGTAAGGCCAAACATCCGTAGCAGGTTGATCGTGAGGGAATTCACCGAGTACCACAAGGTAGTGGACTGCGCTAGAAAAGTTGAGAGAGACGTGGCAGAATTCAAGAGGAGCATAGATCGGAGGAATGCCAAGAGCGGTGCTAGGCTGGGAAATTTCAAGGGTAACACATCTGAAGCACAAAGAGGCAGAGGACATGTCACGCTCCGGATCCCGGTGCCCGAATCCTGAGGTGGGTAGCACGGATCACGGGTGTGACCTTCGGGTTCCCAACCATGGAACGCGGCTAGCAACAACAAACCAATAGTAAAAGCCTAAATTTTTTTTCATAAACCAAATCAGAGTGTGAAAGTCCAAATAA
>JAUPMG010000004.1:2395674-2423008 GCA_031762675.1 Pachysandra terminalis | reverse complement strand
ACACACACACACACACACACACACACACACACACACACATATATATATATATATATATATATATATATATATATATTTATATATCTGGTTTAGACCTAGTCAGTAAATCTAGAGTTTGACTAAGTCAACTAATGGTTCGAATTATATTATTTTTAGTTTATAGTCCTTATTAGTTCATTAAATTACTTAGGTGTATGAATTAAACCATAATTAAGTTATCTTAGCTTAGGGATTTCGAAATAATGTATATAGGTCCTGTTTGGCTTAATTGTTACATATCAGATTCAAATTATAACTTATTAATTAGGCTTGTTGTTGTTCATCATGTACACAGCTTATTAATTAGCTTTTTAATACTTTAACTAAATAGATTTAGCTTTATTTACTTATAGTTGTTTTATTATTAATTAAGTTCTATTTAATTATCATTTTAACCTTGATTTAAAGTTTTAAATTTTCTAGTTGTTATAATTAACACATAAAAAACTACTTATCATCCTATCATCTCTCAAGCAAGCAAGATTCTCACGAGTAAGATAGTCTCCTTCAATACTCCATAGTATTTCACTGCAATTGTACATAATTATAACGAAAAAATATCAATATAAACATAAAGATTATAATTCTAATACATAATTACAGTTCAAAGACTTACTCATCACCCCCATCATGCTTGTTGAAATAATTCAGCACTGCTTTCTCATCTTCTTGTAATGGAGGAAACTTATAAACAACCGTAAAAGGAGTCCTCACATGCCGACTCCTTTGACGAATTCACTTTGGGAATTGAGGTTTGTTCACAAAAGGAATATCTACAACTGGTTCGTCTTGGTGAGACATGGAATCTCCAATATTGCTAGATGGGGAGGAAAAATGTAGAACATGGGAGGAACGATTAGGAGAGAACTCTTGATCTGAGGCTGATGGGTAGTGAACATCATGGCCAACATCAGTAGACAAGGGATCGTGTGAAACAGGTTGAGGGGTCCTCGAATAGCCAACCTCAGTAGGTAAGGGGTCACTCGAATCCATACAACTAGGCCCAACATTTGAGGGATTTTGTCCAATGGTAGTCGCCGATCGAGCGTCATAAACTCTTAACACATGCTCAATAAGTGCACGTGTGTGGTGCTTAATTTCATTTGATGTTGGCACTATTAACTTTATGTTTGCAATAATATTGGAGAGATGCTCATGCAAAGGCTACATCAAGTAGCAATTTTGTTACTGGTTTTAAGGAATGTTACAAATGCATAAAAAACCAACAATAATAATTTACAATTACTTATAGGATCAATGCTCCTCAAACCTCAAAAGATATTTCAGTGGTCCTTGCCTCCTCATGGTCATCTCTAGCTGCAGTAGACTTCGGCATCCCACGTTTTAATATGTTAGCATCTGCCTCCATATCTTCTAGAAACTACAATAAACAAACAAATTTCATAAGAAAAACAATACATGATTCTATAATAGTCTACAAAAAACTACATTATACATTTCCTTCACCATATCCGCCAACTCTTTTTTCTGCTTTCTCTTTTTTTTTGATCTCTTCATCACGGCATGCCAATAGGCGTGGGATAGATCTATTGGTCAATCGTGGCTCGATACTTAATTGATCATAGTAAAATAATTGCAAATGAGCAATATTTATTAATTTATATTCCTTAAATTAGAATGAAAAATGAATGTTAACTAACTTCATTACCTTAAGAAATAATAAGCACCCTCCAATTGCTTTTCTTTTTTCCTTGCTTAAATAGGGCAATCTCTTCACAAAGCCTATCAAGGATAAACTTTGACCAATTGTCTTTCCTAATTTCCTTCGCATCCAATACTGGATATAAATACTTTGTACTAATATGTGAATCGAATGCAGAGCATAAGAGAATACCAAGTAACATTAGGACAAAGGTCCTAATAAATTCATCCCTATATCCTATGGTTTTGAAGCTACTTACAAGGCTATTAACCAAAATCCCAGACTTTTCCATTTCAAGACTGCTAATAAGTTCATCAAAAGCTTCACTAGACCCAGTTGTTACTACCTCTCTGCCTATAAATGGCCACACAAAAATAAATTCAAAATGACCTGGGGTTTGGTTATTATGTTACCTCTAATTTTTACGGAAGATCTAATAGGGTCAAATCTTTTCACCAACCATAAGCATACCTCCCTACGTAAAGTAGTACATTTCAATTGTAAAAGGTAACCAAAACCCAAACTATCCACAACACGCTTTTGGTCTTCGTTTAGCTCTTTCACACCAGTCACAAATTTGTTTGGTGAACATCGTGTTACAAAAGTTGGCTGTAATGAATAACACTTTGTTAAGATTAGTAATACCTTAACGAATATTATTAATAACTTTCACAAAAGGAAAAAAATTGATAAATATTATAGCTTAACTTACCGTTTTTCTTGGCTTAGGACTACGTGGAGGTGTATTTGACTGATATTTTTGTTTTTCTAAGGTTGCTATGTCCTCATATTTTATTTTTTTTCCTCTGACAAATTGTTCCATTCCTTCTTGGCTTCTTAGGCAACCTACAACAACAATTGCGAGTACTTGAATATGGATTTAATTCTTATAGTACAATGAATAAAATTAATACTCAAATTTAATTAAGATCCATACAATGCTCAAGATGAAAGATCCAGTCTATTTTCTTTCCATTCTTCAATATACTTTGTCCTATAACATCCATAGACACAAATATTACCATAACATCAAAATATAGATTATCTTAAAACTCTAAGGAGCTATGGTGTCATATGCAACAATTATTCATTCTTACAAGAAGATAATCCATGGATTTGGTGGGCGATGTTGTGGAACTTGTCCACATGAAGAAGAAGATGGCTCATTTGGAATCGACTAAGCTCCTTTTTTCTTGCTAGTAGTTTTTCGCCCCATCTGTCATATTGAAAATAAGCATAAAATTTAACCGAAACTTATGCACTTTGCTCCCTTTAAATTATGGCATATATACAATTTCATAACATACTTTCAACATATCTTATAACTATCATAATAAAATGATAAAAATATGTAACAACTGAAATAAAAAAAGAATTAAAAATACCTGTAGCAGCAGCAATGGAGGAGAGGAAGTTGAGGGTGATATGAATGAAGAACAAAGGGCTTTCTGATGGAGGTAAGGCAGTGGAGGTTACGTTCAGGTGGTATAATAGAAAAAAAAAACAGATTATTCATAGGTAGTAGCAATTATATAACTAAATCCAAAAGCCCTGTTATCACTAAAAGGGTGGTTGTGCTCTAATTTCGTTTTTTCCTCTTTTCTTGGCCTAAGATAAGTTCTTGTGCCATGGAGATTGCATGTGTTTCACTCTCTTTTAATATATTTCATCATTTATAAAAAAAAAAATAGCAACTAAGAATATTATCCTAAATAGAATGGAGATAACAACTCAGTGCTTCTCAAGTTGAGAATCTTCTTGCAATGCTGGAATAAATGCAAGTGAGTCCTCCAATGGCAGTATGAATGAAAGGATAGTCTTCCAAATTTCCAATATCAAGAACAGAAATCGCAGCACTTGTGAGGTATGGAGCAAAGAAACAGATGCTGCCAATAAATTCTTAACAATAGCACTTGAACAAACAAGCAAACAAAAAAAGGGAAAAGAATGAAAACAGTGACTTAACACCGGGTAAAAGCTTTATCTTCTTGCTTAAGAGCAATCTTCCTAAATATGCTGGTGCCTATAAAACTAGTCAATTCTTACTTGGTGATCAATCAATTCCCATGGAGCTATTTGGCCAAAATTCTACATTTAACTGAAATGAAACACCAAATGAATAGCTTTCATCCAAACCCTCCCTTTTTTTTCAATATATTACTCACACCTAATAACTACTTATCCAGAATTCTGCTTAATCCAACAAATCAAAATATAAATTGATTATTAGTCCAATACGAAAATACCCACCAAATAAATATGTGGTGGCTTATAAAGATAAACTGTTAAGTTTATGCTCAAAGGAAAATACACCAATTTTCAAGTGATTACTTTGCTTAAGAAACCAGATCAAAAGCTTCCTTCATCAGCTCAGAAATAACAAAACCAAAAATAGCCGCATGACACCATTAATAAAGAAAACATTACACTGCATCATTAAGAAGATATCAAAAGTCCAAAAACTAAGAACATGACTGCAGAGATGAAATACTGGCTATCAATAAGTGCAATTGGGTAAAAAATAGTTCTAATAATTTAACTTTAACACATTTGAATCTCTAAGATCAGAATGTTTCAATCTAAGAAGGCTTCAAATAGACAAGCAAAATTTATTTCCCTGGCGGGCACTCTAGCTACCTTAATTCTTGCTTGATTGCTTTAATTAGGTTATGCACCATGTGTTGTACATGTATATCTTCAACATTCATGAACACAAATCAGGATTGATCTTATTCAATTATCAGTCGAGAATCAAAGATTAAAATTGAAATCCTTACAATCAACACTATCATAGACATTTTCAAACAATTTAAAGAAAATATTTAATCTCCATAATCTCCTAATGAGAATCACGGATGGTTAAGAATAGAACCTAAAAGAGATTCAACAAGATTAAAATTGAAATCCTTACAATCAACATTATCATAGACATTTTCAAACAATTTATAAGAAAATATTTAATCTCCAGAATATCCTAATGAGAATCACGGATGTTTAAGAACAAACCCTAAAAGAGATTCAACAAGAGAAAATAATAAATCTTATCTTGTGATTTCAGCAATAGTTAGAAACCGAAAAGATAAACCTCAAAATGAAAGCAACTTGAGAAGGATAAGTGTCTGCATGACCTGTATATGGGGTATAATTATTAGTTTGTTTCTATAATTAATCCTAGGAACCCGGTTAGTTAACTAAATCTTGGTTGTAAATATAAGAATATTTAGTGTCCCTTAGAATAGGATTTCTTCTTTTTATAAGATGTAACTGTATCTATATATTGCCTCCGACTGGGAGAAGAAGAATTAATTTCAAAAGAGTTATTCACAGAAACCATTATTTGACATGGTATCTGAGCAAGTTCGATTCTAATGAGGTCTGTGATAAATGTTTATATATTTTTCCTTCTTTGAAGCTTGTATTCTGAATATCACCACCGTAAATTTGTTGTGAGTGCGATGGCCATCACCATAGGCGCACCAACCGAACCAGCTCCAACACCAGCACCAAAGATTATTGTCCACCAAGACAATTCTGTGTTTCCTACCAGTATCACACTAGATGAGACCAATTACTCATGATGGTTTCAACTCATGGAAATGCGTATCGGCGCTCGCAACAAAGCAAGATATCTCACCGGAGAAGCGAAAAGACCTGCACCCGGAGATCCCAATCTTGGAACATGGATTACCGAAAATCACAAAGTGAAGAGTTGGCTTATTGACTCAATGATTCCGTCGCTGATGCAATGATTTATTCATCTCCCCACAACCAAGGAGATATGGGAGGTTGTATCGAAAACCTTCTATGATACATCGGATGAAACCTATATCTTTGAATTGAATCAGAGATCCTTTTCTATCACGTTAAATGGTTGACCATTATCAACATATTATAATGAACTTGTTGCTATTTTCCAGGAAATCAATCACAGGACTATCTCTCAGGAAGGAACAGTTGAAGGGGTGGTCCAGTTGCATTCCACGATGGCCAGGCTTCGAGTTCATATTTTTCTAAGTGAACTCGACTCCGAATTTGATCTAGTCTGTGGAGAAATCTTACGAAAAGACCCAAAACTCGATTTGGAGAGCTCGTATGCATATGTCAGGAGAGAATATTAATAGAGATAGACAATGGGAGGCTCTCGTCCAATCTCTTAGAGTTCGACTATGCTGGCCAACCAAACTCGACACGGATCGTCGTCTGGCTCATCGAAAAATCGAAACAATCAATCAATTGGAAAGTCTGGTGGCCTGGTATGTACTCATTGTGGTGAAATAGGTCATTCGAAACAACGATGTTATGAAATCATTGGCTATCCTGAGTGGTAGGACTTCACAAAGAAGCCTCGAAAGAAGATTACAGGGAAAGCTGTGGTGACATCTATGGAGGAAGACCAATCGCAGCCTACAACAAACGTTGCCCATCTAGGTATTGTCTGTAAGGCATCTATATTCTCTGCAACTTCTAAGAATTTGGATTATTGATGCAGGTGCATCTGATCATATGACAAGGGACTCCGGTCAGTTGCGTTATGTTCTCCCTTCTTCTCAATCTGTTATCTCCACAGCTAATGGTAGTGCATCTCCTATTACTGGAGAGGGATCGGTCATCTTATCCAATACTCTCACATTAGATACTGTCCTTGTTGTTCCATCCCTTGAGTATAATCTTGTCTGTTAGCCAAATTACCTCCATTCTTGCTTGCACTGTAACCTTTTGGCCCTCATTTTGTGTTTTTCAGGACATTCTAACTCAGAAGATTCTTGGTTATCCCTCATTTTCAAATAAGATTCTTGGTTATCCCATCAGGAGAGATTTATGGTTTTGCCAGGCCGGTTTGTTTTTCGCAAGTCATGGCCTCTTGTTCCCACATTAGTGTTGATGTTGATTCCATTTCCATCTTGGTTGAATTGTGCTATCTTGAAATACTTGCAGCATTGGATTCTTATTTGAAAATATTTGCTCCTTTAACCTTTTTCTTTCTTTTCCAAAAAAAAAAAAAAATATTGTGATCAACAAAAATTTTAAATTCTGTTCTATGTATATTTTCTTCTTTCCCTTTCCTCTTGTTTTCTTAAAATATAGCTTCAAATCAACTGCAACATTCCATACAATAATATCTGTGATTGGTCCATATGATACTATTTCAAAAAAGAATTATTATTATCTTTATTTGGTTAAGAAAAAAAAGGATCAATCACAGATTTTGAATGAACTTTATGTGCAAGATGTTAAGAAAGAAAGATAAAACGATATGAAGAAGAAATCAATCACACAAAGGTACAAATTTATATGGTTCGGCAAATAGTGCCCAAGTCCACGGATGCACATCAGATTTTCCAAAGCTCAAAGAAAAAAGTGTTACAAAGAACAGATACGAAAATATGATAAATATCCTTTAGCTAGGGCTAAACATAATAGAAAGTGAGATTTCTATAATATCCCTAGAACCCAAAAAATTCGGATCGAGAGCTCCACTCTGGACCCCCCCCCCCTTTGGACAGGAGCACTACCCCATACAACCCCGCGAGCTCAGCGTTGAGCTCAATCGGTGGAGTTGTGGCTGGATCATCACTACTTCCCTATTGCCTAAGTAGCATCAGTCTTCACATAACAACACAAGTCATAGGCAATTTGCTTATGTAACACCTCCATTAACGAGACTTCTTCATTCCCAACGAGTCTCATCAATGGGACTGCTCAATTCATGAGCATGTGTTCATGTTCAACATGTGGGTTGCTTTTCATTTGTCCAGTAAAATGCAATTAATCCCTTAATGTCTCCTTCCTAATTTTGGATGAGATGATACTTCCTCATGGACCAAAAGGATATCATCATGGAAAATTAATTTTGGAACAAAGGCACCATGATGTGGTGAGATATGATTTTAACCATCAGTATTCTCAATCTGTTGATGAGGTTTTTGTTTTTGTTTTATAGAAAAATTAGCCGCACTAATCGGCCATTGATGGGCCGTCAATTTTAGGTATCATGGTTACAATACATTGATGGTATAAACATTTTCTCATTCACTGAACTGAATAAATTTGTGATTTAGGAAAAAAAAAAATAATGTAATAGTTACATCCATAATCTAAGTAGGGTTTACATGAACCCCTACATATATTGAATTAAAAGAAGAAAAAAGTGCATCCTAAATCTGAATAAATGTATAGAATTTGTCAATCTCATGAACATTGTGCATCAATCAGGAGAGATTTGGGTGTGCCTGGACATGGGTCTCCACCAAAGCTTTTGGTATATTGTGGAACAATACAGTGCCTCTTCCCTAGACAAGCCTGGCAAATGTTTATAAGACAAACCTGAGTTAGTAAGGAACACAAGGATGCAATCTACATAAGAAAGTAATATAATGAAGCAAGACAAGCTTAACAGATGATTACCGTAAAATAGACTTCAGGCAAGCATGAGTTTCTTGTTAAGGAATTAGTACTATCAAAGTTTAATCTACTATTCTTACTTGGTTGCATTGATAAATTGAAAGATGAACAAAAAAATTGAAGTTCACCTTCTCTACTACAGCTCTTGAATTGGATGAGTGACATCTTCCAATTGCATAGTTTTCACAATCACCAGAAGGAGTTCCATAACTTGCAAATGTAATCTTCGAGATGGTCTTTCCAGGAGGACATTTAAGCTGGAGTTTTGGTCTCCTTCCATAGTGGTTTTCGTGTTCTCCAAGACTTCTGCCATGTCCTTCCCATGAAATTACAGGAGGGAGATGAGAGTCTGAGACATGTCCACATACTTTAGTTATTGATATGGTCTCCAAGGAAATATGAAGAGGGTCCCCCCCATTGCTTTCTTCTAGTAAAACTAAGAGGTTCCCCGAAGGTTTGAGGAAGGATCGAGGTACATGGTACCTGAGGAAAGGATATTAGTGAAAAGTAGAAAAGGAAAGTGTCAATTTAGTTATGATTCAGTGAACAAGGTAAATATAATGATTGGAAAAGAATGATATGTATAATATTGTGTATAGTAATAGCTCAATTAGAAGATAATATCTTAGCCAGTATACATACAAAGTTTGTGATGGATTTCCTTTAGAAGTATGGAATGAGACCCAATAACGACCGATACTTTGGCCATTAACCCATGCTTCACCTTTTCCCATCGTGCTAAGGTTCAGAGTGACCGGGTCATTTCCAGTTGGTGCATCGAATACCGTCTGAAAATTTATCAATCAATCATTTAGTTAATGTGGTAAAATGCATAAGATTTCTTCTAGCATCAATAGTTACGATGAAATACTATACATTCATTTTTAGAAAAATTAATTTATGAAACAAAAAAATAAGTTTGAGCTAATTTTTGTCTAAGTTTCATGTCATAGATGATGGTTGCTTCACATATGGTTAGTTTTTTTTCTGTACAATCTGTTTATCAATAGTTCTTTTGGAAAATTGAAATTTGAGAACAATTTGTGTACCTTATACCATGTGAGCGGTTGATGAGTAGAGGTTTCCATTTTAGTCCACTGCACTCTAGTTAATCCTTCATCCTTGTATATTTGTAGCTTCTCTCCCAATAATCCAACCTTCATTGAATTAATTTAGATGGGGTTAACCAGTAGTAGATCTTATTAAAATCTCTTACCTTCTTTAGAACAAAGCTTCTGAGAACGTAGTAATATGGCCCATTGAAAAACGTATCACAAACAACAAGTTCTCTTTCCAAAAGTGCAAACCTGATATCCCCACTCATGCTCAGAGAAATTTTGCTCCTCTTGTCCACTAATTTGAAGTGTCACTTTACGCAATCCGGCAACTCTACGTTCAAGATATGCCCCACTATCCTTAGAAAAGTGGAAAAAAAGAAAAAAGAAATGAGTTCTTTGTAGACTCCATGAAGAAATTCATATAAACTAACAAGGCTACTACACTCACAAGATTTTTGTGAAAAAAAAAAGAAGATCATATGAGATAGATTGATATAATACCTGCAATCCAACCATTGCACTCAATATGGAAATATTGTTCATCCCATCATTCAGTGAGACTGAAATTTCAAGATTTGATCCCATATTTTCGTGACTTCCATGTGCAGTTCCTAAAAGGTTATAAAAATTCAAGAATCAATAATGAAATGTAAAATATAGAGTCACCAACTTGAAAACTACTAAAAATAATGCTACATTAGATGTCGAAGAAGCTTCTTGTTCAGATATTAATTCTGTTTAATTTATTTATTTGCAGTAAAAGTTAATAGATACGTTCAGGACTTGCCAACGACCTCTTCGACAAGTTCGAGCTAAAGCAAAATATATAGTATGTGATAAAAAATTGTGAATTTTCTTTTGATTGCAACATCATATCTCTAAAAGTCATATATAGTTAAGAACAAATGGAACATACCAACGTATACATTGTTGAAAAAAGCGTGCAACACATGCCCAAGAGAATCAACATGAAGAGTAGCAGTTTGAGCATCATCAGAGGACTCATGCTGAAACCTGTATTTTGTATTTTTTAGGAAAAGAGTTCTAATTTTATATGATGGTTTTATGTCATAACTTTATTTTACCTGGTAGTATACCAAAGATAATCAAATACATCTTTGGTTGTTGTCATGTGCTCTAAGAAGCTTTTTGATTTTAGTGAAGTATCATCATAGTTAGGGATAAAATCTTTGAACTCCTCCCATCTATCTTCTGAATCAAACATTTGGCTCGAACTTGTTGATCTTGTATTATATTCTGTGCTTACCTGTGCATAATCATAAAAAAGAGAACATAGAATTAGACCATTGACATACATATATGCTTTTCATTGCATGAGTTAATATTCATAAACTATAAAGGACTCTTACAAGTTTATACACACACACACATACACACACAGATAGAGAGAGCGAGAGAGAGAGAGAGAGAGAAAGAGAGAGAGAGAGAGAGAATAACCTTTGCAGTGTTAAAGGCTATAGTCTTGCAATCTGGTAGGATACTAATTGAATTTGGAGGCAGATCAAAAGATAAATTTTGAAAGCTGATTGTAACAGTATCCCTAATGTGTTTATTGGAAAGAAAGGCAGCACATTCTCCTGAATTTCCTTTGAAAACATGGGCCTGCATAGAAATAAACTAAATTTGTTATTAATTCAAATTTATGTTATGTACTGAAAAATAGTAAATATCAGTTTTAAAGAAGCAAAGAGAAAAAAGAAAAAAGAAAAAAGTGAGAGATAATTATTTGATATCCTTACCTGCTGTAGTTCACCTAAAGAGTAGTTAGTTGGTACTCCCCAAAGTAAAGGTTTAGTACATAGCTTTATTGCAGCATGCAATTCTTTGAGATGACCCCATTTTGGTTGCCTTATCATACCTACATTTATCAACAAAATTAGTTGAAGTTTGATTTTTGCAAATGAGAATGTAATGGATCTAAAGCTTATATATATACTAACCATACTCATCTAGAGGAGCTTGATCATAATAACTTGTTAGCACATATGCAGAGCTTGTTCTTCCGAAGTTCGTTCCTCCATGATACTACGTTAAAAGCACATATTAAGCACAATTAGAGTAAAGAAAACATCGAAAGATAGCACAATACAATTTATCAGTCGATAACATAACATAGTGATCCCTTCCAAAAAAACAAAAAAAAAAAAAAAATCAAAAAACATAACATAGTCATGATGCATCATACCATGTAATAATTTACATAGCTGCCGTGCTTTGCGATAAAAAGTGCAACATGAAACGCAATGTCCTCTGCAGACCTTATATAGGGTTCTCCACCAAATACTTGATAACTTCAAATGGAGAAAAAGTGTTAGTTTTGGTCAGAAGAGCTTCAATATTTATCATTTGAAATCAGATTCATTCAGGCCTTTAAAATGGTGAATGAGGATAACAAAAAAGGAGCCATGTGTGTGGTTCAAAGATACAGCATTATACAGTTCACATATATGATCATCAACAATTAAAAGAATCATCATGTAGAGAAGGATTGAAAAAAACATACAAAGATGTCCAATTCTCCGTCCATATAGATGGCTTAAATGGTGCGTTTGGTCCGGCAAATGTTTCTCCACACCTCATCCCATTGCAGGAATTGATCTACAAATTGCAGAGTACATTTCATTAGAAATGTCAGTGTCAAAAGTATGCTTTTCCTGGCTTAGACTTGTACTCAAGCAATTCATTGAATATCAAGAATGTAGTAGAGTACTAACCATTGGGTCAGGTGCATCATCTTGCTTGCACATCACCCATGGGACACCAATCTGTTGTCCCACAGCCATTTTTGCCGCCCAAAGAACATAAGGGGGTCCTTTCTCATGAAAAGCTGGTTCGACATTTTTGTATTCATTCTCAATCTACATATATTCAAGTACTTAAAAATCATGAAATAGAAGGAAAAAACCCATTAATTATTGCATTAACAAAGGACTTGTGACGCGGTGTACTTACCTGTGACAGTATGATTGGGCCTCCTTGTGAAGCATATAGTCCCTCTGACTTCATCAAATTCACTATTTTTGTTGTAAAATTTTGCATGTAGAACTGCATCAATGAATGAATTAGCATCAATTGACAAGTACAATTGGGGAAATTAAAATGACGATGCGTAGAGTAAGATAACCGGTAATCAATCGCAGTTGAACTGCATAAAAAAGATGTTAAAATCACCTAGACTATATTTATTATGTACAATACATGACTAATCAATATAAGGTTTTTATCATATAGTTATGGCCAATAGAAATATCACAGATATCATCAAATGGCTCATTGAAAAGAGCGATAACGATCATATGAGACAGTAGAAAAAGAATTAAAGCATGGAAATTATAACCTTAAAGGGTTCATTATCGGATCGATAAACAATGCCCGGGACGTCATGCAACCAAAATGGAAACCCTCTGCAGCACCACAAGGATTCAGTAAGTTCATTTTGTTCTCTCCCTGGTTTCAGCTGCGCGATTTGGTAGTCCACTCTAGTTTTCCATGATCATTTGTAACAAATGAAAAAATAGATTAAGTGAGATTACCCGTAATTCCATTCGCTTTCGATGAATGGTCCAATCCTCAAACAAGCATATAAGCCTTGTGATTGGATTTCTTTCATGAATCTCACCAAATCATATCTTCCACCGAAATCATACTGTAATGCAAAACCTCCATTAATGATCAGTCCCAAATATATGTATTTGTGTGTGTGCCTGTCTATGTGTGTGTGTGAGGGAGAGGGAGAGAGAGAGAACCTGTCCTGGTTGAGGTTCATGACCGTTCCAAAACACATAGGTTTGTATCACGTCTATTCCTCCTTCCTTGGCTTTAGCAACCAAAGACGGCCACATCTGCAAATTCAGTCACATTTTGTCCATAATGTTAAGCAATGTTTTGTAACTCGGCCCGGCTATCTGGTTCAACAGGTCTAGGCTCCATCTTTACTCCCTTACCATGTCGGTTGGCCTTTAGCTCGGAAAGACCCATTGACATAGTTCGATGAAGCAGTGTTTACAAATCAACTTTTAGTACGGGTTAACCGGCATGGCAGATTTAAGATTGGTCGGACCTGAATCTGACCCAAATTGTTCTCACTCTACAAGATGGTCCGCCATGACCCATTAGAACAGAATCTGACTGGGTCTACTTCACATTTTGGACCCATGGATTAGATCATCAGTGAACAGCATTGTTTCAAAAAAAAAAAAAAATGAACCAGAAATGGGATCATTCTTTTGAACGGTTCACCGTCCAATCCATTAGACGGTTTGACCACT
This sequence comes from Pachysandra terminalis, assembly GCA_031762675.1. Lineage (NCBI taxonomy): Eukaryota > Viridiplantae > Streptophyta > Magnoliopsida > Buxales > Buxaceae > Pachysandra > Pachysandra terminalis. Next base: position 2,409,557 of record JAUPMG010000004.1, on the reverse strand, counting down.
AAGCCTGATAGTTTTAAAAAATAAAAATTAGGAAAAATAATAACAAAAATTAGTTTTATCAAAGAATTGCTCCTCTCAAAACAGGATTTAAGAACAATTTATAACGAACCATTTTGGTTCACACGGTCCGTCCAAGCTCCATCTGGTTCTGAAAACACTGTGCATAGTTACCAACCGGGTCTGATCAAGATCAACCAGGCAGGATATTCTCCAGTTTGTTACTTACAATAGAAGTTCTATACATATAATCACTTGTTAAAAGTATCAGATTTTTTTGTTATTTTTTTTAATGTTAGAAAACCTGAATTAAAAGCTACTTTTTCCCCTAATGGGTTGTTGGGCCAATGAAATATAAAAAGCCAAAGCAATACATTTAGTGTGAGCAAAGCAACTGTTAAACACAAGGATATTGGTTTGGTCAGGAAGTTTTGGTTTAATGTTTGTACTAAGGAAGAAGTATGGCAGCTCCAGTTAAGAAGCAAACTAAAATGGTAAATTCCGCTGGCCTCCACACTTTTTCTCAAACTAGTATATTTATATTAAGAGGAATGGTAGCATGCTTCATGAGCACCTTATTATGGTGATTGTGTCCCTCTATATCAAGGTTTTAAATTTCACTTTTTAAATAAGAAACTTTTGAAGAAAATTTACTATTTTAAAAGAAAATTTCTCTCTCTCTCTCTCTCTCTCTATATATATATATATATATATGCGTGTGTGTGCATATATATACACTATAAAAGAAGCAAAGAAGTCTAAAATTTATCCTGAAATCATGCATTGTATAGTGGAACTTGTGATTTCCTTCACAAGTTATACAATTTTCTACCTACCCAAAACTATGAGGAAATAAGGATGACTTTCTTTTTCTGTATTTATTCTCTTTTCCTGTTTGCATGTGAACTTGAGGTTCACCCTTAGTGGTTTTCCTTTCTAGAAAGGTATAGAGAAATGAGATTTTTGTTTTAATATATTTTTTTTCTTGTCATTAGGAAGAAGAAGTACCTCAGGAGTGCTACGAGGATAATGAATTGAGCCAGAGAAGAGAATCCTTCTTTGGCCATCAATGATGAGAGATCTTCCATCATATGTTACATCTCCTCCTCTAACGAGGCTGCCACCACCACCACCGGTGATTGTTATCACCAAGATAATCCAACACCACCACCAGTGCTCCATCTCTAAACCCACTTCACACTAATGCCTCCATCTATCCCAAAAGTAGATTTCACAAATGGGAAAATCTTTAGACAAGTGTAATAGAATGAGTAGCAGAGATTTATTCACAAATAGAGAACCTTAAGACAAGTGTAATAGAATGAGAGAGCAGAAATATCTAACGAAAATCTTAAGACAAATGTAATAGAATTTGTAGGAGAGATGGATATATAGCAGGACAAAGTACTGGAATTCTGTTTCACGCCAACTTGGTTTTCGTGGGGTCTTTAAAAGGAAGAAGCTTAAGAAGGTCAGTTTGTTTGAGAAAAGAGAAAGAAAACAAAAAAAATATTCTTTTACGTGGCGGAAAAGAACCGGAAGTGCTAAAATCCCAAAAGAATCCTAACAATTTTTATTTTACCTTTAAAAAAAAAAACTGAAACGTTTTAAGTAAGAAAAGAGTGAATGGCTTCGATTGGGATGTCTTAAAAGTTAATAAGACCGGGTTGTTAGGATCAGTGTTTAAAAAATTCGCACGTAACTCGGATTACTCGAATAATCCGAGTTACTTGCGAGTTAACCAGCTAAGTAAATAATAATAAAATTGTCACCTGGATAGTGAGTTAGAAAAGACCGGGTTGTTAGGATCAGTGTTTAAAGAGTGAATGGCTTCGATTGGAGTAAAAAAATCGAAGAATGGGAGATAAATAATAATAAAATTGTCACCTGGATTGCAAATTCTGTCATACTCTCTATTAGTATGCAATTTGGAAAATTTGAAACAACTAAGGAAGTTTGTGATTTCTTAGCAAATCAGTATGTTCAAACTATTTTTTCTCAAAAATATAAACTTGAGATGGATATTCGAGCTATGCAACAAAGGAAGGGGTAATCTGCTTTTGACTTTCACTCTCAGATGTATATTATTTGGGATCAATTGGCTCTTATGGAGCTTAAATGGACCACTGATGTATGCTGAAATATATTATCAGTATAGAGAGAAATCTCGACTTGTGCAATTTTTCATGGCTTTGCAAGATGATTTTGAGTCTGTTAGGGCATCTATTCTGTATCATACTCTACTTTCGATTATTGATGCAGCCATATTGTCTAAGCTAATAGTAGAAGAGACTCAAAAAGGAACAATTGATGGTATGAAACTTGATAATGAAGTAGTTCAAATCTTCGATAGGTAGAAGAGGCAACTAAAGGGATACGTCTAAAACTCTATGCAACTACTGTCATGCGCTTCGACATATGAAATATGCATGCCATGTCAAGGCTGAAAATGAGGAAAAGCGAAAATCCACAGCTCAAAACTCTTATGCACCTCGTTTCACGGCAGCCTTGGCTCCACCTGACGTTGATTCTAGTTCCACTGCACAACAATCTGTACCCCACTCTAGCTATTTTACCACAGACCAAGTATAGGAAATGATTCGACAAGCTCTCTCTGGTATGGGTAACGATTCTGCTACTACTTCTACCTCTGCTCTTTTCGCTACTCAAGGTAAAAATCCTAAGTTTTGGTTTATTGACTCTAGAGGGGCCGATGAGACTATCAAAGGTCATATGGTTTGATAAACAAAGATAACTTTTGGTTTCTGATCTTTGATCATTTGCTGGCTTTATTGATTTGTCTTCTTCTATTCCTTTTTTTCTCTGGCATAGTAGATTAGGCCATGTTTCAGTTCATAAACTTAAGCAAATGGTTTTGCGGGGAGAATTGGTTATGTTAAGATTAATGATATTCATTGTGTTGGATGAAAGTTGGCAAAATATTCTGCTTTGCCTTTTAATAAAAGTGAAACAGTTTCTTTAGCTCCTTTTGATCTTGTTCATTCAGATGTATGGGGTTTCTCTGGTGTTCCCACCATGGGTGGTGCTCATTATTATGTTATCTTTGTTGATGATTACTCCCGTTTCATTTAGATCCATATGTTGCATTCTCGTTCAGAACTATTTAAAGTTTATAAAAATTTCTTAACTATGATTAAGACACAGTTCTTCAAAACAATCCAAATATTTCGTTATGACTCTGGTGGAGAATATCAATCTGGTACTTTTAAGGATTTGCTCCTCTCTAAAGGAACGATTCCCCAATTATCCTGTATAGACACACCATAGCAAAATGGTGTGGCGGAGAGAAAACTTCGACATATCATGGAAACCGCCCTTGCATTCTTACTCTCCTCGTTTGTTCCTAAACGATTTTGGGGTGAGGCTACCCTTACATCTGTTTATGTTATAAAGAGACTCCCCTCATATGTCACTGTAGGGATTTCTCCTTTTGAACGTCTGTATGGATCTGTTCCTGATTACTCATCACTTCATGTATTTGGTTCATCTTGGTTTGTCTTCCTTCCTAAAGTTGAACGAGATAAGTTGTCCAAAAAATATGCTATATGTGAGTTTTTGGGATACGAAATTGAACAAAAGGGATATCGTTGTTATGATCTGTGGCACAAAGGCATTATATTTCTCGATATTTTATCTTTTGGGAGAAGATACCCTTTAATTCTCTCCCTCGCTTTTGTGCCTTATCTGGTTCTTCATCTGAGACTTTCATAGTCCTGGATCAATTCCCTGAGGAATCAAGAGAACTATGTGAGTCCATGATATTATCTCCATCTCGTACCTTCGCATGTCGTGAGATCATGCAATCAAATACTTCATGCATTGAATCAGAGTCTAGCGCACTGCGTCCCAATGATGTTGCTCTGGAGAATGATCTCCAATACAATGTCCCTAAATGTCGACATTCAACACGTATACATTCTCAACCTCAGCGTCTTTAGGACTTTAATTCATCGTTTCTTGTCTATAATACTCCCAATTTATGAACCTCAATCCTTTGATGAGGCATCATCTCATCATATTTGGTAGCAAGCTATGCCAAAAGAGTTGGTCACCTTACAAAAGTGTCACATCCCAAGCCTAGAGATCTCATTGGAGTCCTTAAAGATTGAAATAGTAACTCTTAACCCCACATGGGAGTGGTAGTCAATACATTGCCAAATACATTGAATCAATTAAGATAATTATAAATCTGAAAATAAATATCCTTAAAATCAATCCATTACATCAAAAATCAAAACAACGAAAATAACTACTCCCAGTCTCATGTTTCAATCAAACGCCTACCAATTACTCAAATTTGATTCTAAAGATACTAAATCATTAAAAACATATATAAATCCAACTAATCCTACAACAAAATCTATTAAAATCATCAAACAATATTCTCATTATAACTAAAGTCTACATCATAGGCTTGTCCTCCGTCTTGATCATCATAGTCCCGTTGTCCCTCATTTATATATCCTGAAATATGGTTGCTTGAAAGCGTAAGCTACACTTAACTTAGTAAATAGACAAATCAAAACAATATTTAAGATTGTAGTAGGGACAATGCCACTCTTCATTGGTATTCCCATAGACAAAAACAGAATGTTAGAACATTTACATAATGATATGATATGTACAATACAATATGATATGCTGGGATGTGCAATGCAATATGATATGCTGGTTCAATTATTAACGAATGCAATGCATGTTGTGCATCTAAACATATATAATTACCACATCTGAACTATTTCTCTTATAATAGTTCAACGATGTCGAACACAAAGACAAAGAAGAGTATCATCAAGATGGGAGTTCGGAAATAGAAATGCAAAGTGCAATTTTTGCGCATCAACAATGTGAAGTCAAGAGATATGTTTAAACAGTTCAAAAAGCAGTCCAATTTTTACACTTTGTTGTCAGTCTGAAAAAGTCAAATTGCCAACATTACTTCCAACACCAGAATACTTGCAAATGCAATTGCAAAATCAAACATTCAAATAACATATAAGGACATATAACTATATGTTACCATTTACATCAATGGGAGCAAAGGTTGACCACATCGTGATAAATGGAAGGGGACCTTATTCATTTAGAATAAATGGTGGGAACTATCATAGAATCGGCTCTCTTCTACCTACTCTAGGTAACAAGCCAAAGTTTGCATAACTTTATATTTATGACACTGAACATGAAATACAAAATCGATTGAGTGCAATGAAGAAACAAGGCACTATATCAAAAATTGATACATCCGTGATTGGTAATTTACAGTCAATGTTGAATGAACTAAATCCTTATGTAAAAGTTTTTTCGCTTTGCTAGAGATACGTTAGATAGAAATACCATATCAGCTTGCACATAAGGATTTTGGAGTCTAAAAATGGAAAATAGTATAACAAACCAACAACAAATGAAATTGCTGCACTTATAATTAGTGATGGAACTGAAGAAGCAAAGAATTGAGACATTGTAGTGTATAGTAAAGCTGGTAACTTAAAAAGAATAAATGAGAAGCAACCCTCATATATGTTACTACAATACCCTTTACTATTTCCTTATGGAGAAGATGGTTGTTGCAAACTTATACCATCTCCAACTGTTTCATGAAAATCACATGTGATTTCAGTAAGGGAATTCTATGCATTTTGATTGCAATACCCCAAACTCGAGGGATGGACATTGTTACAAGGGGGTGGTAGATTGCAATATGGTCATCGAACAAGACCGGTTGAATTGGGTGAAGATTAATCAAGACCTATTACGTTCTGAACTTTATAAAGGTTTACAAAGTGCCATTACAACTAGAGATGTTAATGTCGCTACCGTTTGGAGAAGATTTTTTCTGCCATCATCATTTATTGGAGCCCCACGTAACATGATACATCATTACCAACATGTAATGGCAATATGTAGGACAATGGGGCCTCTAGACCTATTCATCACATTTACATGCAACCCAGGGTGGCTTGTGATTATTAAAGATTTAAGAAAAATTCTTGGTCAACAATCGGAGCATAGACCTGATATTGTTGCAAGGGTATACAAAATAACACTAAAGGAATTGCTGATTGATCTAAAAAAAAGAAATTTTTGGCAAACTTGTTGCAGGTAAGCTTAAAATCATTCTTATATTTTATATAAATTTTATTTATTATATAATAAAATTACTACTTATTTGTATAACATTATGTTAAGTAGATATTAATGTCATTGAATTTCAAAAGAGAGACTTGCCACACGTTCACATACTTTTGACTCTTGCAAAAGAAGATAAACTAAACACAACAGAGTAAATTGATGATATCATTAGTGTAGAACTTTTAGATAAGGATGTTTATCATTTGGCATATGAAACGGTTGTGAAGTGTATGATACATGAACCATGTGGTGCAATGAATCCAAAATCTTTATGCATGGTTGATGGAAAATGTTCAAATCATTACCATAGAAACTTTAGCAATAAAATAACTATTGATGAGATGGATATGTCATATATTGACGAAGAAACGATGGAAGAATTGTCAATATTAATGGCTCCGAACTTGATAATCGCTATGTTATTCCATACAATCATGATCTTGCAACAAAATATGTTGCACATATAAATCTTGAAAAGTGTGTTCATAGCAAGTTGATCAAATACTTGTATAAGAATTTGCATAAAGGTGTTGATCGAGCCACAATCATTATCGAGGATAATGACACACCATTGGACAATGAAGGGAGGTGAAAATATAAACAGGTTGATGATGTCAAACAATATCTTGATTGTCGTTATGTTTCAGCAATATAATCTTGTTGGAGAATATTTAAGTTTGACCTTCAACAAAAAAAACCTTTTGTGGAAAGATGGCAATATCATCTCCTAAATGAACAATTTTTAGTATTGAAGGACACTGATGATATTAAATCAATCATGGACTGATATGGTGTTAGAGATACAATGCTTACTAAACGGTTTGAAGCAAATGCATAATATGATGATGCACGTTCATTGATCCATGTTGAATTTCCTACTAAATGGGTGTGGAATAAATAAAGTAGGGAATGGACAAGGAGGAAAGGAAATCGATCTATTGGAAAATTATATTATGCACACCCTAATTCAAGAGAACGATACTATTTACAAATGTTACTTCACAAAGTTCAGGGGCCAATAAGTTATGAAGATATTAGAACAGTTGATGAAATTCTATATCATACTTTCAAGGAAACGTGTTCATCACTTTGCCTCTTGGATGATGATAATGAATGGCATGAAGCACTAAATGAAACATCAAATTGGGCAATTAAGGAACATGTTTTGTTCTATGTTACTTTTCTCAAACTTGACAAATCCATTAGAGTTATGGGAAAAACAATGGGAAACCCTAACTGAAAGTTTAGAATATAGGTTGAGAAAAGAGTCTATCTATTCAGAGTTATGTTTTGATACTGATGATCTGAAACAAATTGCATTAAGAGAAATTGAGAATATTAAATAGAAATGAAAGGTCACTTAAGGACTTCCCACATATGCCAATGCCAAGATTCCAATCTACTAAGATGGTCTATAACAAACTCATAAGAGAAGAACTGAGTTACGATGCTATTGAAGAAAATCAACATTTTGAAGAACTAAATATAAAACTTAATCAAGATCAAAGGTTAGTGATTGAAAAAATCATAGAGGCATGTACAAATGAAAATGGAGGTTTTTTCTTTGTTTATGGTAGTGGTGGTATAGGAAAAACATATTTGTGGAAAACAATAATTGCATACATGAGAGCTCAGAAGAAAATTCTAATATCTGTTTTTTCTTCAGGAATTGCAGCTCTGCTTTTACCAAGGGGTTGTACTATTCATTCAAGGTTTAAAATACCATTACAACTACATGAATCATCATCATGTGCAAGTTCTCAAAGAACTGACCTTGCAAATTAAAACTAATACAACAAGTAAATCTTATCATATGGGATGAAGCGTCGATGACACATAGAAATGCATTTGAGGCAACAAACCGCACTTTTAAAGACTTAATAAAAGACATAGGGTCAACATCAAGAAAAAGTATCTTTTGTAGAAAGTAGTTGTACTTGGAGGAGACTCCAGGCAGATATTATCGGTAACCAAAAAAGGTGGACGAGAAGTCATTGTTGGATCATCATTTCAAAGATCGTCAATATGGAATAAATGTCAAACCCTTTACCTAGAAACTAACATGCGCGTCATGTCATCTCATACATCAAGCCAACACAGTGATAGATTAAGAAGCTTTGCTGAGTGGATACTTAATGTTGGGGATGGAAAAATTCCAAGCATATCTTTCGTAGATGATGCTAAGTCAATTTGGATTCAAATTACAACGGAATTTCTAATTAAGAATGATAATGAAGGTCCGATCAATTTGATAAACACCGCATATCCAAACATTCAACATAAATATTCAAATTGGTCATATTTGCAAGAACGTGGAATACTAGCACCAAAAAATGTTGATATATTTGATATAAATTACATCATGCTAAATAAGCTACCTAGAGAAGTTTAAAAATTCATAAGTACCGAGACAGTAAGTAAAATTGAAAATAAAAGCATTGAAGAAAACATGAATCCAACAGAGCAGTTAAATTCTGACATTCCCAGGATTACCAAATCATTTTTTGCAACTAAAAGTTGGAGCATTGGTAATGCTTTTACCAAACTTGAATCAATCCCTTGGTCTATGCAATTGTACCAGATTGATTATTTCAGGATTGGAAAAAGAGTAATGGAATGTCACACGCCCAAACTTGTAACACAATTCCCTATACGGGACTAGACAGATCTCGAAGTGCAACCTTCGGGTTCCATTGCTGAAACGCGGATTGCCATATCAATTATAAGAAATAAAAGTAAATAATACCTATATTGATCAGAATTGCGAAAACTAAAATAAAACAAATAATTCAAAACCAATAGTCTATGACTTCAGCTTAGTCATGACCCCCAAAGAGTTTAAATGAAAGTAAATAGTTAACTAATGCTATTACATCCCAAAAGTTCCCACAAAAGCCCAAATCTAAAGCATGAAATAAATAGATAGAGCATGCGGCAACAAAGCAAAGTAAATCCAATCCAATCGAAGTCCATCATCAGCTTTCTCATCTTGCAATATGATAAGTTGTGTGAGCTTTGAATTCCCAGTAAGTCAATCAAACAGTCATCCATCCACTTATGATATCAATAGTGTCAAGTCAAGTCAAGCTTACAAGCGCGCAATACATATAGATAAACAAGATGAATATTTTTAATGATGATATGAGATGAATGAATGAATAATGCAGGTGCTCTAGATGAAAGCTCAAACAAAGAATGCAATGATGATATGCAAATGAATGTGCTAGACAAATATAGCTCGTTAAGTGTCCTCATATCTTCCAATACAATACAAAACCAAATTTCAGGCATAGGTCACTAGGAACAGCTGGATGTCCCCTCTTCGTCCTGGGCGCTAACCCATGGTAGAAGGTCACCATTGTGCTAATTTAGAGTAGTTTCTACTCTCAAAATTCCAACCACAATGCTAATTTAAGAGTGTACAATTACTCAAGGTGTTCCAACTAGCATAGGAGCTCGCAACCATCCTACCCTAATTTAAGTGGGGATTTCAACCCACAAGGTGTATAGTCAACCCTTAGGAAACCTAAAAAGGACCCTATATTTTCCACCTCCTGGGCTTACTTAACATTCTACATAAGCCTAACATTAATGCAACACATTATAAACAGTTATAAAACCAATTTCAATCATAGTCAAGTCCAAGGGTGAATGATGGGTACCAAACAATCATGGAACTCTAAGATGATTCCTATAATCTACATTGAGTCCTAAAAATTAATTACTAAAGCAAGGGTACGAGTCCACATCATTTCCAAGTCAAACATCCAAACCTGTGTCAATCTGGGTGTCTTATCGGTAGGTCCATCAGGTGTATCGGTGCCTACGGATGGGCTATTTTTGCCTAAAATCAAGCCCCTGTTGGTAGGTTCACTGGTGTGCCGGTGGCTACCGATGGGTACAGGTATGTGTAGGCTTCATCGGTAGGCCTATCGATGTACCGGTGCCTACCGATGGCCTAAAAAAAACTAGAAAACACCCCTGTCGGTAGACTCACCGGTGTACCGGTGGGGTACCGACGGGGTACGATCTGGGTGGTTTTCAGATCTCGGGAATTTCTTCCCATTGATCCCCAAATCCAATTTCGTCAATTCTAAAAGCCTCAAATCATTAGGTTTTCATTGTAGAACATATTAAATCATATCCAATGCTATTTTTCATACATTAAACAAGATCTCATGCAAGCAATCATAAAAAATACATATGAACAATCAAGAACATGAATATAAATACATTGAATTCATAAAAGAATTATAAAGTAAGATTTAACTTAGCTGATCTAATCTTCTTGATTCAGAAATCACCAATGTCTTCTACTCTTCTTCTTTTCCTTCTTCTTCTTCCTTTTTTCTCTTCTCTAGGCACTGCAACAAGGATACTAGGGTTTAGTTTTCTAGATCTGAACCCGTTTCTCTCTATTCTGTTATCTCAATCTTCCTCTCCAAATAATCCAATGTCCAAGAGAGAATGGAAGGGAAGGAAGATATAAATCAACTTTCCTTCTTCTCTCCTCAAACAAATCCTCACAATCCCACGTAGCCTTGTGCGTTTGGGATTGAAACACAAATTCTTAAATTATTGATATTACCCCTTATAGATAATATTACACTAGGGACCCCAAAATAAGAAGTTTAATTATTAAAATACACCCTTATACTAATATAACCTACAATATATATGGTTAGATGCCAAATAAAATACATTAGAATTAATTATAAACTATTATAATTAAGGAACTCTTCAATTAGAGGATTTAGGTCATTACATAGAAGCTATGGTCATTACTAGTACTAATATAGGTGATACAGTCTTAATTCTAAGGATCGTTTTGTCTTTGTCAGACATAGAATGACCATTCTTGCTTAAAAGGCGTCAATTTTCTATAAAGTTGGTATTTGCAATGATAATAACAATAACCAATTACAAACAATGAAGCATGTTGGTGTTTACTTACCAAATACAGTCTTCTCTCAAGGTCAACTGTATGAGGTGTGAGTAAATTGCACTTACCTCCCTTCACCTATGAAAAACAACACTTTGCCCCTTCATAGATGACCACCGTTAAAAGAATTAATAGAAATTACAACTTGTCTAAAATGCCCATAATATTTAAAAGAATACTTAATTATAATTTATGAATTAATTAAAAAAAAAATTACTAAATACCCTCGAACAGTAAAAAACTTTTTTGTTCTTCTCTTCGTCATGCAAATCCATCTCTTCCGACTGACAAAATATTCTTGGACGAACCGAATCGATGGAATCCTTTAATCTCTTTTTGTTTCGTTTCTTTTGGTAAGGTTTTCCTTTAATCTCTTTAATCTTTTTTACGAATTTCTGTTCTTATTTTTTCAACCAATGAACTCATGCTGATCTACCATCTCGGATGAACTATTCTTACTTAAACGATATATTAAAGTTTGAATCAAATTATTTTTTTCGATATCTATTAGGACTTTGATCTTGTTCATTTGGGCGTTGTTTGTTACACCAGAGCAGAGAGGAATCATCAAGTCATTGATGACAATAGTAGAGAGAGAGAGAGAGAGAGAGAGAGAGAGAGAGAGAGAAGGTTCTTAAGGTTGAGTAGAAAAAGGGTCTCTCTTTATCTCCTTTTTGCCAAAAAAAGAAATAAAATCTTGATAGGTTCAATGATTTTCTTAGTTTTGTTGTTTCGCCAGACTTCTTATTTATCAGCCGCCCAATATTTGTTGAGAAATTTTATCTAATCAAAATAATTTTCGGAATTGGCAACGCCTCTCTTGACCTGTCATGAATAGCAATTAGATTAGTGGGTTGGATTTTGTGACTTCAACATTGTGAAGTCTACCTCCATCTATCGTAGGAATCCAGATCAGACAGTGATGGAAACTCAGTGACATTAATGGTATATGAGGCAAAGGCAAAGGATCTTATTTATTCATTGAAAAAAGTAGCAGAAATGCAGGAAGTTGAGTTTCTATGATTTAGACCAGGTATGAAATCAATCTTTCATCTTATGTCTTTGGATTCTCCATTGATATATGTCAAGAACTTATAGTTATTGAATGTCGTTGTGTTTATGGATTGTGAATTTAATGGAATAGTATCTCTGGGAAATGGTCTTTCAGTTTCAGGAACAACTTTGTATTCCAAGTTCCAACCCTTAGCAGCATCTAAGGGTTGGAATTGTTGTAGATGTAATCTTCATTTTCAAAGATACTCTCTTCACCATGCTAGCAATTGGTCTGTTCTGACCGTGATAGTTTTTGGCTCTCTCTTGACCTGTCTCCTGATCCTGGTACAACAAGCTCGACCTTGAAGAAGATGGGTTGGTTCTCTTTGAGCCTTATCCGTAGCGTCTCTGTTGCAGCAGAGTGAAACAAGGCCTATGTACCATGCCTTCGTTCCCATGACCTTCCTATAGCGCTCTGTGTAAATTGATTACAACACATAAAAGCCGTTCATAAGAACTCCAAAACTTCTCTCGTCCAACTCTTTCACTTGATCCATCGTCCAACGAATCATACCTCCTTTGAAGATCCGATATTGGTAGTTGTTGTTAGAAGAGAAAGAAGGAGAAGAGGTCGTGCATAAGAAGCTTTTCAAGAGATAGAATAGCTAGTTAAAGTATATTATTTTAGTATATAATTATACTTTAAAATTTTTAACTTAAAAAGAGGTATTTTGGTCTTTTACATAGTTGACTTTAACAACTTCCGTCCAGCTTTTGGACGGAGACTTAAGAAAAGGGAGGTAACTGTTATTTTAGATAGGTGAAGGGAGGTAATTATAGTTTGAGCATACCTCAATGGAGATAACTATAATTTATCCTAAAAACTATGGATGTATATTGATGTGACTTATGACAGAACAATTCATGCTTAAAAATGTCATGATTTTGAAGCAATGTATGCTTTCTGCATGTATTGAATTAATCCATATTGTGTTAAAGTGTTTTTTATTTTTTATTTTTTTATTTTTGTTATATTCTTTCTTATATTATTCTTTTTATTATATTTCATAGGGTCATTATAAACTTAATTATATTTTATAGGATGAATTTTAAACTAAATTAATTTTATCTACCACATTTTTCAAATAAATATCATTTCTATGTAATTTATCATTCCCTCATCAGCAATAAGCAGAACATGGAAATCAAGCAAGCTGAAATGGAGACAGGTAATGGTCAATTACGTTAATGGATAATGGATGGGGGAGATCAATAACAATGGATGTAACTACATTTTCCAAACTTATCTTTAAATATTGGAAAAAAAAAGTTAATGATCAGAAAGTAAATAATTTTAAGGAAAATTTACACTTACCTCCCTTGAGGTATGTACAAATTGCAATGACCTCCTTCACCTATGAAAAATAATAGTTAACTCTCTTGAGGTTTGAAGGAGGTCACACTCACCTCCTTTCTGTTAAGTCTCGTCCAAAATTGGATGGTTATTGCTGAGTCAACGAAGCTAAAGACTAAAGTACCCCTCTTTAATCTCATAAACTTTAAAAGTACGTTTATACCCTTAAATAATATACCATGTACCCTTCTTTTCCAAATTATCTTAAAGGGAAAGAACATGTTTGTTTGTTTGTTTCTTTTTTTCAGTTGACCATAAAGAGTTTAAAGATATTAATGGACAAGTTTGAGATCTCTGCTCATGAATGATCAAAGCAGAGAACAACCTTTCATTATATAGATTGTCTAGATTTACAGAATCTGGGAACTTTACATATGAGTGAGA
>JAUPMG010000004.1:2378748-2393397 GCA_031762675.1 Pachysandra terminalis | reverse complement strand
TCCCACCATAAGGTTCATATAGTCAAATGAGTTGGGGGTACTGTTTCATCAGAGAGTGGATCCTATGCAGGTGGTGGTTATGTGCTGGGGGGATGCAAGTGAAACGTCATTGGTCCACCGCATTCTTAAAGCTTAAATTAAAAATAGAACGGCACAAGCAGTTAATGATTGCAATATAGTTGTAGAAAACAAATTAAAATAAAAAAATAAATTAAAATAAAACTTAAAACACTAACAATAAATAAAAATTAAATTAAAAAAAAGGACCATAAACTTAATTAACGATAAAAAAAAAAAGAAAATTAAAACCCAAAATCCTAAACCTTAAACCCAAAATTTTTAATCGTAAACCCTAAAACCTAAATATTAAACCCAAACCCTAAACCTTACACTTAAACTCAAACCCTAAACCTTAAATATTTAAACTCTAAATCCTAAAACCCTAAACCCAATATTACAAGTAACGTTAATAGGATTTTAGGCTTTTAATTTTCTGTTTTTATATATTTATTACAAATAAAAATTAGAAGCTGAAATTAAATCATTGATGGCATGCAGTGGACCAATAGAACATCGCATATGATCCACTGCCGTCTGATTCTCTTGATGTTAAAGTATTTGATGAGAAAATCGTTATAAAGAATAGTCAAATGACTTGGTCTACTGTTTTATCATTTTCTTTGATGTTAAATAATTAGAATTCAAGGTATGCACTCATCTAATCTAAGTGTGAGATTTTAAAAGACCAAAAAGATAAAAATAAAAATAAATAAATAAATAAAAGAGCAGCTGCTGGTCTAGCTTGGCAACCTTTAAAATATGATTTTGATTGGATTTTGGCTAATTGAATACCCAATCAAATGGATTTTGGCTTTCCACTCTTTGATAGAAAAATATTATTGATGTAGCGAAAGATCTCATGATTTTTCTATTAGGTGTCCAAGACCCTTGTGTGAAAGGTTTTAAAAAATGGAAATTTTGCTGAAACTTTGATAATTCTTTTATTTTTATTTAAATTAAAGAAAAGAATATTTAACGTTAGATTTTGCGTAAGTATTGAATGTTATATATATATATATAACTATAAAATAGTTTTATCAAAAAATTCTATACGAAACAAATCGAATTTGAATTTGGTAAGGGATCGATGATTCAACGATCTAATAAGAATGATCCAATTCGATCTATTTTTAATCAAATCAAATTTGGGTATGCCCTGATTCAATCCGAATCCAATCCATTGACAGCCCTACTCTCAACCCTATGTAGCACGGCCGCCTATGCCCCTACCCCCCACACCCACACACCCAAGACCCGCTAGCTGGAGAGCTTCTCAATGTACGAGCGTTTATCTGAGAAGGCCAAGCTCCAAGACTTCCCAACTCTGACCGCGCACACACACACATATATATATACACACACAAAAGAAGCAAATGAAACAGTGCTAGATAAATCTTAACAGAATATCAAATACGAAAAATAGCTTATGAAAATGGGGAGGCAGAGGAAGCCTCGTGTGTCAAACCCCTTTGTAAAAGAATTTAGGCTTAGCAACATTTCCTGCTTGAGAAAATCTCTTAGCATCATAGATCATACACAGGACTTCAAGAGTGGCTTCTTATCGCTTGCCAACAGGTCCAGCCTGGCCACTTGTATCATATAATTGTGTGTTGTTTCTTTATCTTGATTCTCAAAACTTGTTGCCGATGATACCAATGGCTGTCTCGCCGAGAACCCAGAAACACGGTTGCACCGTGATTGGTTACCACCCTCCAATAATCATAATTTAGAACATAGCACTCCAAACAGCTCCATCCCCTTCACCACACCTTGCATGAACATACTTGATCCTCTCCACTGATTTACAAATTCCACTGCAGCTCCAATCAAATGATGCAATGCAAACATTACCCGCCTGTGCTTTCCACTCGCAATCTGATTTTTTAATGAAAGAAGAGCTTCATAGAAGAAGAATATTATTAAAAAGATAATAATAATAATATTTGAAGAGAAGTACCTGGTGGAGTCCCACAGCACATATTCCGCTCATCGATATGCTCAACTTCAAGACCGATAAACCAAGCACCCAGTGACACATCCTCATTTGCGTACTTGTGCAATATGGGCCTGCAGTCACAATCAGCAGCTGTCAGTGGAAAAAAGGCAGAGATCATTGATGGGAAAACACTCAAGCATTTGCAAGCTCCCACATCAAATGGTCTTGGACGTTCCAAATTGGTGGATCCAGATATCCATTGCATTTGAACCGCGTTGAAGAAAGCAAACTAAAACTTGTATTGTCCAAGTACATAAAAACATTGTGGATAGCATGATCCATTTGGATGGAATACATGATACTTTTTGATATAATAGCTACTAGATATTGTCAGGTTTAATCTGGGGATATGAAAGAACCCGTCATTCATTCTTACTGGTTGATTGAGATGTATGTGGCTAGATCCTTTGAGAGAGCATATATCTGCCCAGTTGCATGCCGGAAGTATTTGTTTCCTTCCTCTCCAAATTTCCAGTATTCGGGTTCATGGTACTTAACATTCCTACAGTGTAGAAAAAAGGAAATATAACACCACTGCACGAAAGAAAGATGCATGTTGAAGGATTGGTTTTATGAAAGCTATGGGAGGATTACTTTTGAGAAAGAACAAGTCCAGATTTCATGCACCCTATGTAGACTCTGGGTTTGGAACGGTAGCGAGCAAGTGTCGCAGCAAGCATACCTACATTAACCAAGATGTAAGAAAGCAGCGTTTAATACCACAATATCAAAGATGGATAAGAAAGGAAGACACACAAAGAGGCAACGTACCCAAATTAACATGGACATCATCATCCACCTTGACATAGAACTCAGCATCCCATTTTGCAACTGCCATGGAAAAGAATGTTTTTGTTTTTGCAGATAATTCATGATAGCCTTCAACATGCTCCTACAGATTTAAGACAAAAGATGTATACTGTAATTCAGACTAGAAGCCTCGACTTTTGTAATCAACATACAGGAACTTAATATATGCTTTCTTACCAGCCTAAGAAAGTCGTTATGCTGAGCCTCTTCCGAATCAATAGCTCGATCTAAAATGCTGTTGGATGTTGCACTGTGTCAACCAATACACGTATCTTTGGGTCAGTCTATACGTAATAAATGCAGAATAATTTTCCATTTAATGATCTTTCTTTAGAAAATAAATCCACCACAAAAAACAGAAAAGTATAACAGCAAAATATGCCGTGAAATAAAAAATAAAATTAAGAAGAAGCAAAAGACACGAAGCATCACTCACTTTTGAAACCATTCTGGTCAATAATTAGAAAGAACAGTTGTGGTTTGCATTACAAACCACAAATCGTGTTGTATTTCTAGGATAATGTCCTTCCAAGACACATATTGATAACTTTATTATTTTATGTTAGTTCAATAGAACAACATTACTGAGAAGAGACAGCACAAATCTGTACTGACCAAACTGTATTCCAAGTTTATTAGGAGTAGCTCCATGAGTTTCAGAGGCTTGTAACCAAGAACCAAATCTCAGACTTAGACACAAAAAGATAAACTTAACCTAAGCAAGGCCTAGGGTTTCACAGCTCTGCTGCCTCTTCCCATGCTCCTTTTTTTCTTTTCTTTATTATTATTATTTTTTTTTAGGGAAATGGGATCTGTAGTGAGATGAATTTACAGAATCAATGTGTTGCTCAGGTGGAAGCCAGAGATGGTAGTAGACCCAGTGAGGAGTTTGGGAGGTCATTGGGGTTGGATAAGGGAGTAAGAGAGGAGGAATGGGTTGGTTTGGAGGAAATTTCACACTGTTTATTACAAGTGAGCATACCAGAGGTTGTGAATAGGTTTATGTAATCCAGAGAGTTGAAAAACTCGAAGTGGTTCTTGCAGCATGTGACATAAAAATAAGGGCAAGTCTCAGAGAGGGAAAGGGTATCATAAATGAAGATTTTAAGTTAGAATATTAGGGGGTTGGGCGGTCCACATAAGAAGAGGGCAATTAAAGACTTGTGTCACCGTATCAATCCGAGCATTTTGGCCATTCAAGAGAGAGAGAGAAACCATAGGAAACAGGTTGGTGAGGAAGATTTGAGAAAGAAATAAGTAGGTGTTTATTCCCTAAAATGGGACATGAGGGAGTACTTGTGGTACGGGATACTAACTTTTGATTGGGGAAAATTTTATTTTGGGTTGTCCCTTGGTCAATGTTAAGTTCACAAACAATGAGGACAATTTTGTATGGTTGCTTTCTGGGATTTATGGATCTAATAGATATCGTTTCTAGGAGTTCTTTGGGAAGAGATTACATCAACTCGAAATGCATTTGTGGGCCCGTGGTTTTTGACTAGTGACTTTAATGTCATGAAACAGCACATGAGAAAAAAAAAAAAAAAAGGAATGAAGGAGAATGAGAGAAAGTATGGTTGCTTTCTGGGGTTTATAGATCTAATAGATATCATTTCTAGGAGTTCTCTGGGAAGAGATTACATCAGCTCGAAATGCATTTGTTGGCCCGTGGTGTTTGACTAGTGACTTTAATGTCATGAAATAGTACATGAGGAAAAAAAAAAGGAAGGAGAATGGGAGAAAGTAGGAGCATGAGATAATTCTCGGCAGTAATCAATGATCTTGAGCTTGTGGATAACTCGATTAGTGGAGCTTTCTTTACATGGTCAAATTTACAGGAAGATCCTATGTGCAATAAAGTTGATCGATTCCTAGCTTCTACTAATTGGGATGAACATTTAATGATTGTGTCTCAGAGTAGTGCCCTTCCAAGACCTGTACCAGATCTATCAGATCAGCGGCCAATTTTTGTGTCTACAGAAGAACGCACTGGTGGTTCTAGGGCTTTTAGATTTAAAAACATGTGGCTTACCCATGCAGATTTTCAAGGGCTAGTGGAGACTTGGTGGAAGGAAGGTGCCAGTTTGGCTTCAAGATGAACAAGATTCCTTTGAGAGCTGTAAAGGGAAGAGGGACAAGTTGGAACAAGAATACTTTTGGGGAGACCAATGAATTGAAGAGAGCTGCCTTGAAAAAGCTGAAGGAACTTGATTGAATTAAGGGCTTCAGGAATCTCACAGTTGACGAAAGGGAGAGGTGTAAGAGATTGAAGAAAGATTTTGATGTTCAGTTAAGGACGGAGGAAATATCTTGGAGGCAGAAGTCTAGGGCTTTGTGTTTAAAGGAAGGGTATGGGAATATGAAATTTTTCCATAAACTTGAATCTGGCAAACCTAGGAATAATTTGATTTAAAGTTAAGTGGTGGATGGAGACTGCTTACTTGATGTTGGAAACTTGTGCAATGCATTATCTTCATACTACTTGGATTTGTACAATTTGGAACATGAGTTGGGATTTACATAAAGGGATTTGGATGGGACTAAGTTATAGGGGAATCACAGGTGAAGATGCTTGAGAGAGAGCTTCAGCAAAAGGCGATCAAAACAGCAGTATGGGAGATCGAAAGCGATAAGGCCCTATGGGTCATTTGGAAGGAGAGAAATGTAAGGCCACAGGGAGTGAGAGTGGCCTTCTTTTTTTTTATCAGTGGAGATTTAAAGGTTTGGAGCAGAGAGGCAAGAGGTTATATGCGTCCTTGTTTCACGCTATTCTATGGGTCATTTGGAAGGAGAGAAACATAGGGATCTTTGAGGGTATCAGTTCGAGCACGAGTGATGATTGATATAGCTATGTTGTGGTGTGCATCTTGAGTCTCCTGCTACCTAGAGTTCAGAGGAATATCTACTTCGGACTTCGGACAACATGAGGAATTAGTCTACCCTTTCAGCTACATCACCAGGTTCTAGTAGGGCAGTCACTAGCTGGTCCCCACCTAGAGCAGGGCTGTGAAGCTCAACTTTGATGGGTTGCCTGGTAGGAGTAATTAGGGATTACACAGGCAACATTTTACATGGTTATTCAGGCCTTACTGGAGTAGGCAACTCCGTCAAAGCGGAGATTCTAGCACTGGTTGCAGGTCTGAAGGAGGCAACCTCTCTTGGATTCACAGACTTGGAGGTGGAGGGTGACACATTTACAGTTATATCATGGGTGAGATTCCATCCATGGTTCAAAATATCGTATCAAGGTAGCATATCGGTCAGCTCAAAAGTGGATACGTATTGAGTATCGTATTGGATACGCGTGGATACACTGTAAAAGTCTAGATACGGTGGATACGCAAGGAATATGAAGGATACATAAAACAAGACCCACTTTTATGCAAAGAGAAGGTAAAGATATGATAAATTAACATGTTTTTAATATGATACACCCACGCATATAATATATATTAACGTGAAAACCAACTACTACGCGCACAAACACACGAAAACTTAAAAAAAAACTTCAATAATTGTAAAGACATAATATATCACATACACTAATAAAACATAAAAAAGCATATTTCATTACCGCAAAATGAAAAAAACAGACCACCAATTTTCCCAACTGTGTTGGTGAGTCTCCACAGCACAATGAAAGTCAGGAAAATGGATATCCTTCAATCACCAATCAATCCATCATTGGAAGACAGAGATATGAACACATTAAAGTAGTAAAATCGTCTTAGCTCTGTTAGCATCCCTCATTCCTCATGGACCTTTAGTATTCCATCTTTCATCATAATCATCAAAGCGTTATCGTGAGTGTTTGGGTCAGTTATGTGAACCCTGTTTCCAGGTTCCATTTAAAGTGGGGTCATATCCTCTACAATTTCCTGCACCTTATCATTTCCCAGCCAAGCAGCACTCTTCCATATTGGCCCAAAATATAGGTCATTGGGGTTCATAGTGAGCTTCAATGGGAACTTATCTTGTAGGCAGGCAAAGCAGGGGAAGAGGATTGAACCAAAAGCAATGCCACCAAACATATTGGAGACATGGTCCAAGCCCGGTGAACTATAGAGGGAAGCCCTGGACTTTCCCCCTTTCCTTAATTAGCGAAATCTCATCGCCTTCCAGATGGATGTAGCTGTGATGTAATCAAACTTATGGTTGACGATGTAGAGAACCCCCCTTTCTTGCATAAAAGCGATCATAATTCGAACACGTCGCTGACTTCGTGAAGAGAACGGTTGGAAAGCAGTCAGGAAAGAGATGAATGGTCACCTTGTAATATTTGAATACACTTGTTCCTTCATGGTGCCTTTTTGAACAGTCATTATCAGACACGATTATACCATCTCAAAGAACAAGGCTTTATTTACTCACCTGCAGCAACAGTCCTTAAATTCTTTCACATGGTTCATTTCTGACTTCATCTTTCATGGTCATTTATCACATCTATCTCATAATCCTTGATCCATATTATTGTATATACATGTCCCTTGATTGCTCATATTCCACCATGTAGAGCATGGGCAGCTTATTAGTGCTCATAAAATTCCCCTTAAGTCTAATATCAATGTGTTGCATTCTCAGAGCACTTCAAAAAGCACATATAAACTCCAGAAACATAAGTACAATTCTCAATATAATAGCTTCCCTAATTATCTATACTTTCCTAATAGAACTGATACACTGTAGTGGTTGTGCTCATTAGCTCCATTGTTCATTGATACTATTGATTGGAGCTTCAAAATGATTTCTATCCTCAGTATCTAGAAGGTTGGCTTTTCATTTGCACATTTCAATTAGGGAAGATTGATACTGTCATGCTTCATTGATTACTAAAGTTAATTAGTTTTGATCTTTTATCCCTGCATAGCAGATGATTTTGCAACGAACTGATATATTGCAAACTCCATTAAAAGTGAGCATCGCCACTTCTTTAGATCGATTTGTGGGTTAATTCAATTTTGCTAGATTATACAGAGTTCATCAGTTGAAGCCCAAATACATCCGAAGCATCAATGTTGAAAAAAAAAAGAAGAAGAACAAGAAAGAGTAACTGGGTAAATAATCTAGGGTTTCAGTCAATCCCAAACCCAAATCTAGTGAATTCTACCACTAAATCAAATAGTAAGATAGACTGGGAATGGCCTAACCTCTAAGATGTCCATCAAAGTGAAGGAAAAGATAGGATACATTAAATGGAAGAAACATAGAGCTAGAAGTGGATGAACCTGGTGAAAAAAACTGAGGAGAGCATAACTATATCACATGGACTTGGATTAAGAGTGGTCAAGTTCAGTTACGTGTCTCAGTTTCGAATTCAATGCAGCCAGCATATAGGATAAAGGTATTTGGATAAGAAGGGTTATCTTTCGGGTATGGGCACAAGGAAACACCATTCATTAAAAAAATAAATAATATAACGGAATAACATATATTGCACTATTTCTACCCAAAACCAAATCATTCAACTATAGAGGAAAAAAAGGTAATTATATATCAAAACATGATGGTATAAAAGTGCAAAACGTATTAAAGTACAAAAATTATACAAAAGCATAATAACCATCTTATTTTAAATAGAAAATGAATTTTGCGTCAGTATCCTGAGATCTATGTGTTCAAACCTATCAAACATTTCCCTTGAGAAGCAGACATGGAATTGAGGTGTTGGATACATATCCATATCCATAACCATGTTGTGTTATATTGGATATTACTTCAGTGCGTAAAAAGTGAAGGGACCGGTACCATAGGAGCACTATTGTGATTTCATAGTCACGACTATATAGAACCAAGCTACCTTGGCCCACATAAGCTAGCTTTGAGATCTCAAGAGCCTACCCCGAGACTGAAAAGAACTCATAAATTAACAAGTCTGCAGATGGATTTAGCTCGAATAGTACATGATAAGATGTATTTATATCATTTGTCGCACGTAATAAATTAAACCTAAATCACAATGAATCAAAATAGATATTATATTAGCATATAGATATCATATACAACAACAAAACAACAAAATACTTTATCCCAACTAGTTGGGGTCAGCAACACAAACCTTGTTCCACAGTCCCAATTATCAAAATCACATCTTCAGTCAAATTATGTATATTTAAATTGTTTCTAACCAACTCCATCAAGGATTATATTTCTAACCAACTCCATCAGGATTATATATATTCATCTTGCCCTTTTAGAACATTTTATATATGCATCCCCTTGAACCTTCTCATAGAAATCACACTAGATTTTCATTTTATGTGCCTGAATCGTCCTAACCTACTTTTCTTTATTTTATATCCTATTTGGGATACTCCTAGATACTCTTTGATATTTGCATTCATTTCCCTATCTTTCCTAGGCTTTCCACACATGCATCCCAACATCCTCATCTTAACAACACTTATTCTATAGAATGTGTCGCTTGTTTGTTGACCAAAATTCTGCTCCATGCCTCATAGCAGGACTAATAGTTGTCTTATAAAATTTTCCCTTTAGCTTGAGTGGTATACATCTATCAAATCTCGAAATGATGGTTCTAGATTCATACCATAAAAGACTTTTACGTTGGCTGCCAACCTGACACAACCCTCCTCCATTACCCGGGCCCGAGACTAGGGATGCACAATAATATAATAAAACGTAACATAGATAACATACCGTAATTGAGAATAATGTTTATATCTAAGGTTCAAGGAGTTCAAAAGAAATAACTTCAAACAATTCACAGGTGGAAGGAAATACACCAGTGCCACTCTATGAAAACTAAAAGGAAAGAGAATCAGACCATGGTAACATTGTTCATCATCATTCCTTTAAGACAGGAAGCAATTTCTAGGTTGTGTTCAATCACATGCCATGCCTTATTTAATCATATTGGAAAAATAAAGGTGGCACTATATTCACTTTCAGCACAAAGAAGAACTGTCCCAGACTCAGTGAAGTCCTTAATTGCTTCTTATCCACCTAAAAGTCTGACTAACAGCTTTATATCTTATCTATGTTAGTACTGTTGGATCGCATATTAAACTTTAGTTTAGAAGAGACCATATTATATTAACAACGGTTCAAATAAGTATGTCTGGTTTTTCTTGCACCACCTTAATTAGATTTGCATTACTTGATTGAATTCAGAACCAACAAACCATCCGATAAACTTGGGAACAAATCCACTGATAAAATTAGTTTAGTCACCAACAGCCAAGATACTTAGACTAGATGATTTGAGTCAGAATGTAAGTTTGCCGTTTCTTTGATGGGCAGAATATAAGTTTGCTTCACAAAAATGAGAATATGAAAGAAATTCTAAGGATCCTTAAATCACAAAGCTAGGTGTCTGGAAGAAATCAATAAACCTATGCAGGTGCAAGCATGCATCGAAATAAAAGTAATGCACCTGTGGCCAATCATAAACCGGATGACTATACCCTTCTCTCGCTCTAGCTGAAGCAGCTTTTCCCCTAATTGAACACAAGAAGATGGTTACTCACACTACCGACAAAACAAAGCTATAGCATGCAGAATATACACAATTCAAAGAGAAGGATTGCACTAATTATACCTTGAGGCATCCATGTCTCTCTGACAGAGTCTCGCCTCTTCCTGCTACTAAAAGCAGTATTGATTCCAATAACCACAAATGCCTTCTTCCTCGGCGGTCCCTCATGAGAAGCCTTCGAGATGACAGAAGAGCTTTCAAGGCTACCCATCTCCTGAGAACTCCTAGTCGCAGCCAATTCCATCTGAAGCATGGAAACTGTTTTGTCTAAAGATCTGATAGGCCTCCAAAGATCCACAAAGGAACCAAATTATTAGTAAAAAGGAAAAAAATAGCCAAAAAAAAATAAAGAAATGAAACAGAATCTCCATTGTGTCTCCAAACTCACTGAATTGCTTCATGGGTCTTGTAAACTTCCCCCATTATATCCTTATCTTGTCCAAGTTTCTGCTACAAAGATTATAAAATAAAGAATTTGAAAAAATAAAATAAAATATCAATTTAAGAAAAAGAAAAGATTGGAAACATACCCTCTTCGTCGTGCAATCCTCAGATATAACTTGCAACTCCTGTTCACGTCGATGCCTCGATATGATCTGACTGTTCGATTCCGGAAACGCCCAGATCCTGAAATGCTTTTAAAATGGCATTCTCAATCAACAATCTTAAAGCTCGAATTTTTTGTGTTATATTATGATCAAATTAACTCAAACAAAACCCCACCATAAGAAAACATTCAAATCAGAAAAGTCTGCAGCTAAAGAACAATCCAAATCAAAGTAAAATAACAAAAAAAAAATAAAAAATCCCCAGTTCTTCCTTCTCATGAGAATCAAAGCCAAATAGCTCAAAACCCATGTGAAGGTAACATCATAAAATAAGAAAAATCATAAACATAGAAAAAAAATAAGAAGATATAGAGAAGGAGACCTGTTTGTGAAAAGCATTCCAAGAACAAAGCTGCATATACAGAGAATTAGAATCCATTTTGCTGAAACCTTCTCACCATTTCGGTTCTTCATATCTTTGCTCTTCTTTCTTTCTATCTCTCTGCTCGTTTGGAAAAAAAAAATGGAAATTGAGAGATCGAAGGAAGGGGTCTGAAGTCTGAAGAGGAGGAGAGAGTTCTTCTACAAGGAAGGTGAAGAAGTATGGAATGAGTTAACGAGGGAGTTTTGATTTCATTTATTTTGTTTTGTACGTTAGGCCGTCAAAGTTGACGATTATTTAGGGTCTTCAAACGCTTGGGCTTCCCTCTACTTTAACGCCGTTAATCAAGCCGTGTTTCTGTGACTTTGTCCTCTCTCTCTCTCTCTGTCTCTCTCTCTTAAGTCGTAGTCACGAGTCACTCATGACTCGGGAACGGCATTAGCCATTTCTTAATTGTTTTTGGAGATGTTTCTCCGGTTGCAGTTGCACCGATTCATTTCATTTCTTATTATCCACGCACCTACCACCCCCACTTCTTCACCTACCACTACCAAATATTGGTGGTTCGTGCCTTACACAATTTGTTTTTGCATGCCTTGCACATTTAGTGGTGTGCATGTCTTGTTCCACTCCTATCACCTCCACCACCACCACCATCTCCACCTCTACTTTCGCCACCACCACTCTAATTACCACCACTTCCACCACCACCAACAGTTTATGGAACTTTTTATAATTGTCTTGCAAAGTTGATGAAAAAATACACCACTCATTGTGAATGCCTTACACCACTTAATTTTGCATTTCTTTGCCTTGCCAATCTAAATTTAATGACATGGCAAGTGATGCAAAAATGGCCATCAACAAAGTATATTACCAAAACAAAATTTATTTGGGGGGGAGTGGGGGAAGCTAGAAAAGATCAATTCTAGAGTATAGGGTATAAGAATCAATATAAAGGTTCTTAGGCAGCTATTAGCCAATTTATGAACTTAAAACATCAAAATGAATTAATTCAAATGTGAGTTAAATTCATTTAAAAGTACGTTAATTTCATTAAGGCATTGGACTATCAAATGCCCCTTGAATTTGACCCAATAATAATCAACCACACCTGCTTAAATATCATTGTAAAGATTCTTAAGCTGCATACTTTAGTTGTTCTCTTTAGAAAACAAGGTTTCTCGTTATTTGACATTGTCCAATTTGCTTGTATTTATCCTATGAATAACCTCTTTAGTTATTTGAAATAAAATCTTATGTAGTCTATGCATTAATTTGTATGGTACTTAGATTGAGGCTTTGGATAAACAAACGCAACTCAAAGCAAGACCATATGCCAACACAGTGACTTGCTTGACCAACTTCAAACAAGACTTAAAGCGCATATCCTCCTTTCTTTTGGGACGTTGGTAGATATCCTCTCGTAAGAAGGTTGGGGTGGGGGGATCCGTGTCTCATCTATGCTGTGTGAGCGGAAATCGTCTATTACAAAACTCTCTTGCAGTAATGTAGATGCAACACATGTCTGCTACAATATATTAAATGAATTAAGTGAGTCCAACCTGTTTATTTACGGGTTAATATAGTTCATGGCAACTAACCCGTTTATTTATGAATTAGGTTCGGTTTAATGATGGTCCAACCTATTACTAAATAGGCTGATTGATTATTAATATTTAATAGTATCATTTAAATTAGTAAAAGTGCTAAAGGAGAGTTTTGTAGACATTGTAGGTTGCATCTACATTCTTGCAAGAGAGTTTTGTAATAGACGATTTCCACTCACACAGCATAGATGAGACACGGATCCCTCCACCCCAACCTTCTTATGAGAGGATATCTACCAACCTCCCAAATGACGGGAGGATATGTAATTTAAGCCTTGTTTGAAGTTGGTCAAGCAAGTCACTCGATACTATAAGATACTGGTAATTCAAGGGGAATCATGTTATTGTGACAAACAGGCCCTAATCGAACTATCATAGAGTTTCTCATTCTTTGGGTTGGGAATCATGTTATTTGCATGATCCCAGTTAGTTAGTTCCTAAACAATCACTTTCATTTGGATTTGGAGTTGTGTAAAAGAAAGCAAAGTAGGGTTTTGGAGTTGTTGTGACAAAACACAATTCAAAGACGGAAAGGGTGATGGGATCCACAATGTTGAAACCTGCAAGACCAAGAGACTTTTCTTTGAAACTTTTTGGAGCATTACACAACTCAAAGAGAGCGCAAGTTGCGGAATGCAACCGTTGATTCGAAGAGTATAATTATATTGAATCTAATTCAAAAGGAGTAGGAGACCATCTTAGCTCAAATGGGTCATCACCAACCTCGGCTTGGCTGAGAATCAACCCTAAATTTCAGGAAAATGGTTGCAAAAGGTGCTGAGTTTTGAGACATCACCTCCCTAGTTATGCCAGATGTTTTTAGGGTGATGAATCTAGCCTAGGGGTATCAATATCTAGATTGTCGTTCTTGACTTGGGAGATTAGTCCCTTTTATTCAAGTGAGGTGTTTTCTTCAGTTCTTTTTGTTTCATCGGATATTGGGAAAAAAAATATTTTCTAGAATTTTAAAGTTTTTCACTTTTTTGTTTCAACAAAAAAATTTAAATTTTAGAAAATATTTTAATGATGTTTAGAAAATTAGAGGAAAACAACTTCCGCTATTTTTTCGCGGAAGTTATTTTCGGAAGAAAATAGGAAGCAGGGCTTTGTTCACCTCCGCCACCGCCACCGCCACCCCATCCACTACCACCATCACCACCTCACCACCATCCACTGCCACCTCCACCACCCCTTCTGTCACGACCCAAAGCAGTTTAGATCTGTGGATTCATAACCGGGTCGGATTGCGACCCTCACCCTATATTGCTATGGAAGTGGAAAGTAACATAAAAACATAAGCGGAAGTCAAATATATAGTTCTAATAAAATATAACATTAATAATTATAATGTCCTTACTTTACAAAATCTGAAAATTTAAACTAACTAATCTATATCAAATTATCTCCTATAATTCTATCTTTGAATTCACATTCCCAAGCTCTCTTTAGTGATGTACCTTCCTTTAATAACTTGAAAAACAACAACATAATATCCGTAAGCCAAAGTTCGTGTGAGTAGACCTTTAAAACAAGGTATTTACTCAATACCTAATGCTACTACAAAATATAATATATAATAATGATGATCTGAAATATATAATATGATAATGGAATCAGAATAATGAATAATAATTATAAATAACAACAATATGTTCTCTCACCAAATCTCATCTTGGTTTGTATCATAAGGATATCACATGGTCATTTTATCATGCTATATGCCTAAGTCTATATGATAATCATATCTA
>JAUPMG010000004.1:2359652-2377597 GCA_031762675.1 Pachysandra terminalis | reverse complement strand
AGCCAACCGAACCAAATGAGTGACCCTCCAACTGCACGAATCGGGCCTCACTAACCAATCCACAATAAGGGAAGAGCATCACACAATCCCAATATCCAGGAAATCCTGAGCTCTACCGAGCCTCAACCCAGCCACAAGAGCCACCAACTCCATCCGCTCAACCTCAGATGACACTGCCTGACCAGAAAACACAAAAATTGGTCTATCGTCCTGATCCCGGAGCACACCACCAATCCTTGAAGATCCGGGCCAGAAAGCCGCAAAAAATAGCTTCACCCAACCGGCCGAAAGGGGGACTGAGAGCAACGGGCAGACCAGAGGCATACTGGCGCAAGAAGAGATCGAATACCACTCACGCACTATGTCAGTCGCCGAAAGACCAGAAAACTGGCCCCAAACTGAGGCCCAGGAGGCGACAGAAGACAAAACCCCCTCAATGACACATGCGGATGAAGATGCCACATCTTGGAAAATCCTCTGGTTCCGCTCCCTCTACACAAATCACAACACAGCCTGAAAAACCATCAAAAACAAAATCCTTCCTCTATCAGCAAGACCTGGAAACCTCCACTGCTGAAGAAGCTGACAAATACTCCCTGGAAACACCCACACTCTCCCGATCGAGAGAATGAAAAAGCCCCAAATCTCTAAAATGAAAGAACAATGAATGAAAATGTGATTCACGGACTCCTCCACCGCTCTGCACAAGAAGCACATGTTAGGAGAAAGGGCCATAAACCTTCTCCTACGTTGGAGCATAGCCGCAGTGTTAATCCGATAGAGTAGAGCGGTCCAATTGAATGCTTTGATTCTAGGCGAGACAGGTGGGGACCACAAGGAACTAGTCGGAAAGGAAACCGGAGGCTCAACCTGATCCGGACGAAACTGACTGAAGAAAGGACACGAGAAAGCACCTACAGGATCAGGAATCCAAATCCTCCTATCCCCCCGACCAGAGTCAATAAACACCTCCCCGACCGCCTCAAACAAAGAGCACAACTCAATACAATCTGCCTCTCTAGCAACTCTACGAAGAGGAAGGTTCCAGACCAGACCAGACTCAAACCACGAGAGTACCTCACACACCAAAGAGGACTAACACCTAGTGATCCTATAGATCCTCGGGAAACGAGAGCAAAGAGGCTCATCCCCAATCTACAGATCCCTCCAAAAAAACATAGACGAGCCATCTCCAACGGACCAACGAACCAAGGACAAGAAGGGGCCAAAGCAACAATGTACTTCCATGGACTCGCCGCATGAATCCTCGCCGATAGACTCATATCCCTGCCATTCTGCTGAACACCATACTTACGATAATATTGCACCACAGATGCTCCCGCTCGATGTTGAATCGCCACAACTACTTAGCAAGAAGAGAAGAGTTTCTGCCCACAGTGTTTCCCAGGTTTAAGCCTCCTTGTTCCCCCTCTAGACAAACAATATCCCATCTAACCAAATGATCTTTCTTACCGCCATTTCCCTCCCACAAAAACGTCCGATGAACTTTCTCGATATGAGAAGACACCGCCCTAGGTATACGAAAAACCGACATAGAGTAAATGGGGAGATTGGCTAATGAGGCCTCAATTGAGGAGATTGGATGAGGGTCATCACCCTTTTGTTCTGAAAACATGTATTACTGTGCCCCTCTCCTAAAGATTTGATTAGAGAATGGTGGAAGAATGCAAGGAGGGACAACCTTGGGGTGGGTAGGCTTTAGATTCATGGAATGTCTTAGAAGACTCCAAGTCAAATTAGAAGACTGGAACAAAAATACCTTTTGGTGTGATACCCATCAGCAAAAGTGAGGTGTTGAGAGGTATTGAGGGTCTAAAACAATAGAAGGGGGAGAAGAGAATGGAAGCTGAAGAGATCATATGTAGGAAAATGTTAAAAGAGGAGGTGGAAAATCTTTTAAAAGGGAAAGATAAATTGGAGGAAAATCCAGGATCACATGGTTTAAGAGGAGGTAGAGGGAGTGTGTGTTGTGTGTGTGTGTGTGTGGAGGGGGGAATGGTGGCCTAACACAAGTTTCTTTCATAAAATGGCTAATAAAGCTGGATATGTAATCCCCCCCCTAGCCAACAAGCAACCAACACCCAAGGGCGAGAGCAGCTTTAAAAAATGATGGCTACCAATAAGATTTTCATTGCAATCCTAAAGAAGCATAGAAGCGATCAAAGTGAAACGCATAAAGGGCCAGAATGCCTGATTGAAGCTTTATGGGTATACCGCACCTCGATCAGAACCCCTAAGGCCATTCAAAGCAAACCCAACGGGAACATGAAGAATATCATCTCACGCCTTACTATGAATGTGGAGATACTGGAAGGTATGGCCAAAATCCAAGAAGAACAGACTAGATTCTCAGTGTTAAGTTGGGAGGTTTAGGAGGAGAAGAAATTGAGAACCATAAAGCAGTTTAGCTGGAGAGAGAATTCGAGAAGATGAAAAAGTAGTTTGGGAAATAGATAGGGACAAAGCCCCAGGTATTTCTGTTTTTACCTCGATTTTTTTTGCAAAGTTGTTAGGAGATATCAGTGAATGCAATGTCGGTGACATGTCGCCCATTTTGAGATTAGGGATACGAAACCAGGGTGTAAATCACTTTTACCCTGGTTTCGTTGACATGTTGCGACATAGGGGAAATATTTCAATTCTTTTTCGATATTTCTCTCATGTCCCTCAACATGGGCGACATGGGGGGGAAATTTTCAATTTTTTTGGAAAAAAATGAAAAACATTGAAAAAAAATGAACTAAATAGTGTATGTTAGTAAATATTAACTACGAAATTGTTTAACTATTCTGCGAAAAAAAAGATTGAAAAAATTTGAAATTATGATTTAAAATTGGTGTGGTATGTACCTTATTTGCTTATTTTCATATACTTTTAGTTGTGAGATGTGCAATGTATGAGGATATAGCTTAAGTAGGTCATATTACATCAATTTTTACATAGCTTGCACACCCACAACGAATAGGAGAACCTCCCTCAAGCAATGTCCCTTGATTTGTAGATATTTGTTTTTGCATTTTTTGATGTATTATGATATATTTAGATACTAATAAGGGTGGTTTAAAACTTGGGGGCGGGGAACTTATCAAAAACCCCACATTTTCCCAGATTTTCCCATCACTTGCCCCAGATTTCCCTTTCTTCCCTCATGGATATGAAACGTAATTTCTAGTTTTATATATCTTTTAGTTTGACTTACGGGAGGGGGGGAACCCATAAAAAACCCCACATTTTCCCAAATTTTTCCATCACTTCCCCCAGATTTCCTTTCTCCCCTCATGGATATGACACATGATTTCTAGTTTTATATATCTTTTAGTTTGACTTACATTCACTTTTAGTTTGGCTTACATTCACTTTTAGTTTGGCTTAATTACATGTAACATCTTTTTTACAGCTTAGTTTGGCTTAATTACATAGAGCCATCTTTTTTTATAGCTTACAGACCCGACAGCATGTAAGTTAACCCCCGTCAAGTAATGACTTATGCAGGCATTTTTTTGCATATTTTGTTGTATTTTGATGCATTTAGGCCTTAATTAGACATGTTTAAAGTTTGGGGCTAAAAATCCATAAAAAACCCATGGTTTCCCCACATTTCCCCTTGGTTTTCCCATTTTTCCCCCATGTTGGCAGCATGTCGCCAGAGCCACCTAGCGACATACCAAGTCCAGTTTACTGAGAATCTTGATCTTTTGGTTGCATAATAGTAATATATTTACCTCTCACCTCTAGTTTGCTGATTGCCATCCTGTTTTTGAGGGTATTAGAGTAATAAGTTTTTTGTGTTCTAAGTCTTTTGAGATGCTTTGAGATGGTATTCGGTTTGAGAGTGAATTTGGAGAAGGGTAGTCTCACTAGGATACATGTTAAGAGGATATCTTATAGGATTTTGCTAGTTAGTTGGGATGTAGTCTATGTCAGTGGTCTTTAAAATATTTGGGGCTTCACCTAGGGGACAATCCTAAGAGTTTAAGCTTCTGGGACCCAGTAGTTAAAACTTATAAGGGTTGGAAAACGATCAGCTACATGTTAAAGAAACTACATGTCTTTGGGGAAAGAGTCACACTTATTGAGGCATCCCTGGCAAACATATACATCTTCTTCCTCAGTTCCTATGAGTGTCATACATAGTTTAGAGAAAAATCAGTGGGATTTCCTTTGGGAAGGTAATGATTTTGGAAAGGATCACTTGGTTAGTTAGGAAGTGGTTTGTAGGAGTAAAAGGAGTGGAGGGGCTCAGTTTTGGGAATATTTGGCCAAAAATTCAGCAATGTTGGGAAAGTGGCTGGAGATTCATCAAAAGGTAAAATTACGTTTGGGTCAAATTCATCACTAGCATATATGGAATCAATAATAGTTGATGGGACATTAGCCCTTGTGTGAGGATATATAGTATTAGCCTGTGGAAAGCCATTGCTTCCCTTGCAATTGACTTCTATCCACATGTACATTTAGTTTAGTGTCCGGTTCCTTGATTTCTTTTGGGCTTAATCTTTGGTGGGTGGTAGTTCTCTGTTGTCATGCTTTCAACGCATATTTAGACTTTTTTCGGACAGAGTCTAGAGTGGTTGATATACTGTCATGGTCCCTAGAATGTTTGACCTGGGATCTACAATTGAGACATGACCCAGGACTGGCTGATTGAAATGAGTTAGCCACTCTTTTTTGATTTTTTGATTGATTGAAATATTTACTTCTTGACCCTTATACAGTTATACCCTGACACCCATATTTGGTGACCAAACCCTAGAGGAGTCTTTCTTACCAGATGTCACCTCCCAGATCAGTGGTGATTCCCACACCTAGAGAAGAAAGGGGAAGCCATGTATCAATCACTGTTCCATGTGGTTCTGTAGGTTATTTGGGGCAAGAGGAACAGGAAGATCTTCGAGGGTAGACACTATAATTTCTTCACTCGTTGATAGGGTGAAGTATGTGGTGTTGCATTGGTTTCTATTCAACCAGCTTTCTTAGGAGTCTCAAAAACTATTAGGGAGGTAGACGACAATCACTACTTTCATCGTTTCCAGTGCTGAGGTTTACATGAGTTTGGAAACCATCTAAATGGATCATTGCTTGGGAACCGAAGTTACTTTGGTGTTGGAGGAGATTTCAGGGATCACTTGGGTGATATTAGGCATGCTTTCTTAGGGCTAATTGGGCATGGAATTGGTCAGAATTGAGGTCTGTGCCTTATGGATAGGATTGAGAGAGGCCTGCACCCATGTATTCAAAAATATTGAGGGGGACTCCTTCACAGTGACCTCATGGTTACTAGATACATGGCCTGCTCCTGGAAGTTTGATCAGATTGACTACGTTTTTGCCAGATGATTTGAACATCTCGTTCTCTCATGTACCGACATTAGTTAATGGGTTAGAAGATAGACTTGCCAGGAGGGATATTAGGGAGGGAGCCCCTATTTTCAAGCATGCCACTTAGAGATCAGAGAGCTGGTGGAAGGAAATGGAGATCCTTTGTTGCAGGGTGCCAATTTGTTGGGATGTATATAGCCATACAGTTAATTTTTACATTTATTCTGGTGTTTTTCGGGATGTCTGTTGGTTGATCTTGTAGAAGATTGGTATAAGGCTACTGATAGACACATACACGTATATTTACATTTCTTCTTGAATATAATACATTACTGTTATTCATAAAAAAGAATGGGATAATTTCGTTTTAACTCTATGTTTAAATTGGCTGCTATGTATGTACATTGGTTACTTTCATTGGAACTTTTTTTTCTTCCTTCAGACCCTCTAATCAATCATTTTTTTTTTTAAATATGAACTTTTCTGTCTCTCTTTACCCATTCTTCTAATCTTTCAGAATTTTTTATAAATGATTGTGATTAAAATGTGCCGACTTATTACTTTCCTTGCATATGCAGGCTAACAGGCACACCATTATTCTAATGCAGACTTCTCAGAACAGAGCAACTAGAACATTTATGGATTATGAGTCAATAAGTCAAGCCATGGATGGTAAGCTGTACAATAACTTAAATTCGATTCCATTTTTCCTCAAGAAATACGTTTAAGAATCTGCAGAATGACAATGATTACTAGGAGTAGCTTATCATCTTTTGGAGAATCATCTGTGCTTTTTTCTTAATTGTTTTTATTGATATGGATGACGCAGCTATTGAACCCATATGTAGGACAGTCAATTGGGGTTCTAATTCTACGATGCCCATGTGCAACTGTGGTTAAGCAGTAATGGTATAAGCAAAACAGTTGCTCTTGGAAATGTCACTGTGGTTCCCCATTGAACTGTAAGATCCTTGGTGTAGCTCATGAGCCAGTTCCCCTTTTAAAATTCATGCTATTGTATTTCTTGCAGTTGATTATTGATAGTTTTTGTCTAAATCTTCACTACTACTTGAAGACCAATTCAAGACATTCTTTCTTTTTCTCCCTTACGTGCATGTATGGGTGCATTTGGGGGTGTGGCACATACATGCATGTGTGTGTGTCTTGGCCTGTTGGATATTTTTGTAAGGCAGCTGGATAACTTCTTTTAAGCTACTTTTTCATCTTAATAAAATTAATTCTCTTTTTTTTTTTGATGAAATACAAGATATGGTGTAGAAAAATACAAGGGCTAGAGAGACATATAGCCAGAAACATAGAAAGATAAAAAGGAAAATAAAGAAGGGAGCAAAAAAAAAAAAAAGAAACAAACAAACAAACAAACAAATAAACAAAACAGTATACTGTATACAAACTAGTCTGGCAACATTTCTTCATCTGATACTCCCCTAAATAGAGAATCTCGATGCACACCACACGCTTGTCTATCTGCTAAGATCTCGGCATGTCAAGTAATCCTCTGTTACTA
Source organism: Pachysandra terminalis (assembly GCA_031762675.1). Classification (NCBI taxonomy): domain Eukaryota; kingdom Viridiplantae; phylum Streptophyta; class Magnoliopsida; order Buxales; family Buxaceae; genus Pachysandra; species Pachysandra terminalis. The sequence goes on along the minus strand of JAUPMG010000004.1, from coordinate 2,370,730 downwards.
TTTCTTTTGTATGGAGTCATTGGAATTGGAACTTTGATGGTCAAGGAGTGTAATAGGGCGGTAAAGCCACTGGGCTGGATGGATTCGCTCTAGTAATCTTCAAAACGTTTTGGAGAGTTTTTGAAGGGGATTTTCTTAAGGTGATGGATGAGTTCTTTTGATCTGCCTTGATTAAAAAGAGTGCTAATGCCATGTTCCTATCCCTTGTTCCCAGGAAGGAGGGAGAAGTGAACATTTAAGTATTTTCATCCTATTAGCTTAGTGGGGTGCATGCATGATCATTGCCAAGTTATTGGCAAGCAGGATGAAGAAGGTGCTTCCAAATATTATTTCTTAATCCCAGAGTTGCTTTATTTGAGGAGGGCAGATATTAAATGGTGTGCTTATTGCTAATGAATGCATTGATTCTATGAGCAGTAGAGGGGAATTAGGATTAGTGTGTGAGTTGTTTGTGGGAAAAGCATATGCCCATGTGCCTTGGGAGTTTTTGCTTTACTTGTTGAAAAGAATGGGGTTTGGCATTAGGTGTAAGAACTGGATAAAACTTTATATCTCAACTGCATCGGTCTCTGTTCTTCTGAACATCGTTTTGACTGGTTGTTTCAGTCCATCTGGGGGAATAGGCAGGGTGGCCCCTCTTTCCCCGTTTTTGTTCACTATTATGGCTGAAGCATCGACTATACTTTTACATGGGGCATCAAATAATGGGCATCTGGAGAGTTTTTTTTTTTTTTTTTTTGGGAGATGGGGCTCTTGGTGTTACCCATCTTCAATTTGCAGATGACACTTTGTTGGCCTTCACATCTTCATCTTAAGGTGCTAAGATGTACTTTGCTTTGAGGTGATCTTGGCGTTGAGGATTAATCTGTCTAAAAGTGAGTTGTTTGGAGAAGTGGTGCATATGGATGAGTTGCCTGTGATTTAGGGTTGTAGAGCGGTTAACCTACCAAAGACTGACTTGGGGATTCCTCTGAGTCCTTCATACAAGGCTTCTTTTATGTGAGATAATATTGTTGAGAGGTCTGAGAAGAAGCTTCATGCGTTGAAGTCTCAAGTATTTTTCCAAAGGGGGAAAAGTAACACAAATCAGGAGCTCATTTGGAATCTTCCCACGTACCTCGTCTTTCTTAAAAATTCCATCCTGATTGGCTTGTAGATTGGAGAAACTACAGGGGGATTTTTCGTGGAGCGATTTAGGAGAAGCATAAATGTCATCTTGTTAAATGGTCGGAGGTGTGTAAACCTAGCAAGGCTTGGGGTCTTGGTCTGAGTGATATGAAGATGTTTAACAAGGCTCTTCTTAGCTAGTGGTTGTGGCCTTTTTTTGGAGAGGAGAGAGAGTTTGTGAAGAATCATTATTGCGGCCAAGTATGTGTAGGCCTGGGTACTGGAATTCTGTACCTTTTTCTGGGTCTTATAAAGTGGAGCTGTAAAAGGCGATATCTAGTGTCATTGAAGAGTTTAATCGGAATGTGACCAGGTGGGTAAGGGGGATAGGGTGAAGTTTTGGTGGGACCCTTGGTGTGGGGGGACATCTCGTCAGTCACGATTCCGGAGTTGTTTAGTATCTCTAGAGCACATGATGCATGGGTTAGAGATCTCTTGGTTGAAGGGTAAAGTGAGGCTACATGGAACTTCGATTTCAGGAGGCTGCTTTTTAATAGGGAGTTGGAAGTGATGGCATCTCTTCTTTCATTTCTTTAGTCTATTACATTGGGAGATGGGCCGGATGCGAGGGTTTAGAAAGGAGAAAGCTGTGTTAGGTTTTCAGTAAATTATTTTTTTTATCGCTTGTTTTTGGGGGTGGATTGGAGAGGTTCAGTGAAGCTGATTTGGAAGGTCCCTATACAGCTATACCTTCCAAGGTTGATTCTTTTTATAGACGGCGGTATTATACAAGATTCTGACAGTTGATCATTTGTGCAGCAGAAATTGCGCAATGCCGAACCGATGCTATATGTGCGAGGAGGTGGAATCGGTTGCATATCTTGTAGTTTATTGTGCTATGGCCAAACAGTCGTGGGACTTATTTATTAGGAAATTCATCCTTTGTTGGTAAATGCCTAAATCTCGTTTAGAGTGCTTGGTATGTTGGAAATGTTGTTGGGGCAAAGAGAGAAAATATCTACTCTGTAACATTTGTGTGGCTGCTATTTGTTGTATGATATGAAAGGAGAGGAATGGTTGTGTGCTTGAGGGTAAAGAGCCGAGTGTTGAGGCCATTTCTTCAAGGGCTTTGTCCTTACTATTTTCATGGGTGGCGGCCAATCTTCGGGAGTTCAGGAGTATATCCTTCTCACGGCTTGTACAGGATTGGGGTCTTTTATAGGTAGGCGAACCTTGACCTCTATCATATTGTACACAAACTGTATATAAATGAGATGGTAGGGTTTTTCTTTTATTCTGTATACTGACTTTATGTACTACCTAATTTTTTACATATAGTAATACAATGTACATTTACCAATCAAAGAAAAAAGGTCACACACGTATGTATTTATTAGATAAATAATGGATTTTTATACTTTTTGACTTTTTTATTCATGGAAATATTGCATATATTGTTTCAATTAACTTTCCGTTGATAAATTGGTAACATTTGTAGCAGTTTGTTCTGTAATTTGTAACAAGTTGATCCAGTGCTTCTCAACTTTTTTTTTTTTCCCTTTCTTTATTCCTTTGCTAAAAAGGAAATATATTAAAAAGAAGGGATACAGAGCAAAACCTCTGCCTTAGAGGGGGAAGGAGAGGATACAATTACTTTAGGACTCAAAAGGCAATTAAAAGGTGATTCTCTTTGCACTTACTAAGGTCTTGCGAAGAAACCCACTTTTTTACACTTTTCTACCACATCATTTGCTGTTGGAGGCACTTTTGAAAATGAGATATTCATTAAAAGAACCAAGGGTTGTATCTCTTGGCCCGTGAGATAGCCATCACGAACTACTCTTTGAGCTTGAAGCCCAACAGATAATTGTGCTCAATTCTCATTCCACTACAATCCTATGAAACTTAAGCACTGTTAACAGGGTGTGTAGTAACACACTGAGTGGGAAACCAAATGGCATGTAAGAAGAAAGGCTTCAGTTGTTCGAGTGGGATTCCTACTTATATCAACCATCAGATAGGGAACCTGAGTTGGAAGTTACCCTTTCACAAGTCGTAACTCCTGCAATGTATGTAAAATGAGGATTCTACATGCTATTTAACATACAAAATGTGTGGAGAACTGTGTTAATTCCATAACAGGTAATCCTGGTCTGACTCCAATATAATGATTTTCAATCGAACAAGGATCGGAGTGCCAAAGATCTCTATGACCATCACAAGTGATAAAGAGTAGAAGACCATCTGTTGAGTGGTAGTCAAATCAGGCATCACGAATGGTACTTGGGATGGGCACTGCTCTTACGCTATTGTAGCTTCCAACTGAAAGTCCCTGATTGATCACAGGTTCAGATTCCTCTGCAATATCTTATAGTCTCCTCTGCACTATCCGCACTAGTTCTTTGCTCTCAGTACTTCATTCCAAGTATAGTCCTGCTCTGCACTATCAACTGTAGTTCTTTGCTCTCAGTACTTCATTCCAAGTATAGAAAAAATTTCTTGAAGCTAAGATTGCTGAAAATGCCGATAGGTAATAGGATTTTTGAAGAGTCCTTAATAGGAATCAAAATTATTTTTATTTTTATTTTTATTTTCCTATTGGTGATGTAAAAACTTTATTGAAATATCAAGAAAAAAAGGAAGTAGCCTTTTCTTCTTGACATATCCAAAGGGTCCCTGTCAGATGGACGGTCTAGACTAGATTAGTCACATGATCCTCAATGTGGCAGAAAATGTCGTGTCTTACCAAGCAACTAAATCTGGCGAGGCAGACCGGAATTCTTTTTCCTAAATGTTAACTATTATTTTTCTTCTTTAAATGTAAAGTATTTTTTTTATCCTTTACGTTCAACAAATCTGACACTTCATTACTGTTAGATTCCGATACTTGCATCACAATCAATACAATATACATGCAATATCCTTATTATGGATAGCTCAAAATTTGTCTGGCAGCTTCTTGTGTTCAATGGCCGGCCTTGCAGCGGTTCAGCAATTGAGCTTTTCCTTAATCCATTCTTTGATGTTTGTCAGAAATCTTCTGTAGCACTCTGCATTGGATTGTTGTTTTTCATGTCTTGTGTCTGGAATGACAGGACTGAATAACCTGGTGGCAGTCCAGAGGATTGCATTTCGTTTTGGCTAACTTCTTTTTGAATGAATTCAAAAAATTGTAACCAGGTTATGACCTTGTACGATGTTTTAGTATAAGAAATCGAGAACCGATTATGGTTGATAGATCAATTTTTAGATTAACATTGATTGTAGGCTAGAAGCTTTCCATTCATGATTTTAATTATATTGGGAGTCCTGTTTTCCACATGTTTTCATACACGAGGCAGTTGCTATCAATACAGAACCACTCAAGCCCAATTTCGTGGTTTTCTTTTTGAACATCAAAACTTCAAAGTAATATTGATTTACAAATTCAATGTCTCTGGATACTGACACATTCAAATTCTGGCTTGGAGTAATCATAATCTTTCTCCTAATTCAATGTTAGATTTCCTTTTATACTGATAAAACATGTTTGGGGTCATTTATTTTTCCTGTTCGTGTCTAGGTGAAGGGTTTGGTTGATTGATCAAAACAAACAGACAAGGGGAATGGTATATTTTCCCAAGCACTAAAATTTAATACTCAACTGTCAAATTACTTATATCAACTTGACCAGTATATTTATATAATTTCTGTTGGCCTTGGATGTTGTCTAGATACCAACCAGTTAGAATTTGTTGTTTTATAAGTTGGTGGCTGAGTTAGCTGTTTTAAATATCCTGATGGGTGAATTGCTTTGGCATTAATATTTAAAAAAAACAAGGTGAATTGATTTGGCAGACTTAATAAGTAGTAGAATGTGCAGATTTCTTTGTTGGCTAGATTTAGTTCAAGTCAACTTTTCATTCTTCTATTTTCTGATTATTTATTATCGCTTTCTTTAGAAGCATTGATATCTACCAGGTTTGGGCAGGTATCTGTGGGTTGTTTGAAAGGAAGCTCAAGGATATCAATCCAGCTATGACCAACATCACTTATGATATTGCAGATCTATACAATTTCATTGACGGTCTTACAGATCTAAGCGCATTAGTGTATGTCATTCCCACTGATTTAATTCTCTACAATCTTTCCTGTGTCTCTATATACTATGTACTATGAGTTGCATCTGATTAGAAATAGTTACAGCATATAACAGGCTGGTACCTATGCAAGGTTGGTGCCATCATGTGATGGGTTTTCCTTTCAAGGCCACATGGATTGTTAGTTGACCTGCATATTTTTCCCCTTTAAAGAATCCATCAACTGTTGGAACTGCCTCTATGAACATGATGTTTGCTATCTTGTTTATTATTCTGTTGTTGGATTAAGAACTCTCTTTCCTTCTTTTCCTATATTGAGATGATGAAATTGATGTTAATGATAGTTGGTTCTGGTGGTGCAGCTATGATCACTCGATTCAGGCTTACCTGCCATATGATCGACAGTGGATTAAACAACGAACATTTCACCACCTCAAGAAATTGGCAACACGTTGAAGCAAACAGTATATCGTACAACCCAACTCTTTAATCAATATCTTGATCTATAAATTGATTCGAACAGAAAGAACAGGTGTGAAATACAAAGCTGGAGTTAAGTCTTGTATAATATTTACTGATGATGTTAAGTTCGTGAGTATGAGCATGAGGGTTTCAGTTTATCCTCGGGGCAATTATTGTAGAATGATAAGCCTCTAGAAAAATGGAAACTGTATTGACTATGTTTTCTGTATCAATAATATATCAGTGTCATGTGTTTTCTGTTATAAATTTGCTGTTACAATGGCTGTTCCCTGTTCTAGAACCTCAAATCTGTTAGGGTTATGTTGTGAAATCTAGATTCTAATTGAACTTGTCAGGAAACGAAAAAGGAAGATATGTTCAACCCGCACGGGATAGCTCAGCAGGAGCTTTGTACCTTAGGAAGTGTGAAATTTCTGATTCAAGTTCCCAGGCTTAAATGATACCTGTAGCTTGCGGGTGGCTTGTGGCCTGCGGGTGGTTGTTGGTATCTGAGGTTTACTCAGTCATACTATTAATAGCCTGATGTTTCACTGTTAGAAAAAAGAAAGAAAAGAAAAAAGAAAAAAATAAAATAAAATATATGTTTTGTGTATGCGTGTGTATATATGTAGTAGACAAATATATGCACATCGTGTGCCAAATTGCTTACTAGTACAATGGTTTGGGTCTCGACATATGAAAAGAGACCCGAGAAATCTGTTAGGATTGTACCGCCAACATCTGAAGAGAAAGCAAAAGAAACAGGTGCAGGGAACTGTGAGGACAAAGTCAGGAACGAAAGAGTCATGTTCCCTAAGATTATCACGTTATATGGTGAATAGTTTTTATTTGACATTGCATTTTAATATATTATAATAAATTCATTATTCAATGAAATTCTTTGAAGAGAGGAAGGCTATAATGACCTGAATCTAATAATTTTTATTTCTAATTTTTTTAAAAAAAAAAAAAAAAAGATTTATAAAATTTATTGGGTGTGTTTCAGAAATTAATTATGATGATCCGTAAGCTGACTAGAACACTGAAATTGTTTTCGAAATAAAATATTTGTTTTGGGGATTTAAGTGTGAGTAAGAAACATTTTGGATATTAATCGAAATATATAATTTGAAATTCAAACTCAAACATAAGAAGGTGTGTGGATGTGAGATATTGGAAGTGAGAGGGATGGAAGGAAGATTACCATAACAATCCCCCCTCACTTACCATCTCATAGGAAATCGTTTAAGAGGGTGTCTGGTGAGGGTTAAGAAGAGAGAAGGGTTAGAGATCTAACCCTAGCCATCCCTTATAGTGAGGAAGAAGAAGAAGAGGAAAAGAAAGATGAAGGAAGACGGAAGAAGGAAGAAGGATGGAGAGAAAGGAAGAGGAGGATGGAAGAAGAAAAGTCTACAGATCGGAAACTCAGCACAAGAGAGGTAAGTCCCATTTTTTGTATGATTCTTGTATCGTATCATGATTGTTCTTTCGATTGTGTATTTATATCAAGATGCATGATTATCCATTTGATTGCTTGATTAGTTGATGATTTGTGTGTTTTGAATTGATTTGGTCATGAATTAAATGCTTATACTTGATTTGTGTGCCTTCGGATTGAATGAGATTGTTTTCATGGCTTTTGGAACCAAATATGGGATTCTATCTCGTAACCCGTCGGCAGGCACCGGTCCTCCGACCACTTTGCCGATAGGGATTGAAATACACAGGTTTTACTCCGTCGGCAAGCACCGGCACACCGGCCAGGCAGCCAACAAGGGTATGTTTTTTAGGAATTCAAGTGGTTGGGAGGGGTGGCATGAACCTGATGAGTGTGGAGTTGGTTTATTGAGACCAAGAGAAGGTCAATGGGCTTGGACCCACCTACGAGGGTCCAACTTTGATTTCCACGGCACACCCCAGCCTTGCCGACCAGACTTTGAATTGGGGTTCTTGACTCCATATGTTTGGTGAGTGGTATCATAGACTCCTTATGATGTTACACAAGATTTGAGATTGTTGTCGTATGATTTGTTCACTGGATAGGATACCCGTGATGGCATTCAACGGATTATCTGTGTCTGGGTGCACGGATAGCTTCTGAAGAATGTTATCACTGGAAATTTTACGGACTCGTGGTTAGGGTACTTATGATGGTTTCCAATAGATTATTTGTGTGTATGGGCGCGTGGATAGTTTCTGATGGGAATTATCATCGAAAATCCTAAGGTAATGATTTCATGCATGCTAGGTCTATGTGGGTTGTTAAAGGAGTCCGGGAGGTGCAAACAAGGATTCCTTGCGAGGTTCCTGTGAGGTTGACTATACCTATGGGTTGAAAGTCTCATTTAAATAAGTATATGATTCTTGTGAGGTCTTATAAGGTTGGCTAGACCTTGGGCCCAGCTCCCATAAAATCAGCAAGTGGTGGCCTTTGTACCATGGGTTAGCGACCCCGAACGAAGAGAGGGGTATCCAGCTACTCCTGGTGACCTATGTACCGAAATGGTTCTTGATATTGAAGTATGATGAGGGTTACTTAACATAAAATATTAGCTTGGTTCATTTCATTTCATAGCCTATTTGCATTCTTTTGATTAAGCATACCATGGAGGACATTTGAATGACACATTCTCATAGCATACTTCATATTATCTATGAATCAACATAGAACATGAGTTTCTCGTTATCGTACTTCTCTGGTATCATTTCTTTAGTTTTACTAATGGTGTTTTATGAGGATTGGTGACAGATATGTCACTTACTGAGCATTCCAAGCTCACACGACTTTTCATGTTACAAGATGAAATGGGGTAATGATGGATATGGCTTGATGCAGCTGTTTATTTCTATTCTGTTTGGAACTTACGATTTTATTCTTATGAACAAGTTTGGATGTAATGGCATTATGTCCTTTTGGATTACTTTGTTTTCTTTTAGGGATCATGGCTCTGCTGAAACCATGGAATTATATGTACGTTCAGTTTGTTAGCTTCCGCACTCTGTTAATGTTAATAAAACTAGTCTTATTGCTTTTATTATTTGGTGAATGATATGGCGATTTGCGTTCCATGATTGGAACTCGAAGGTCTCACCTTGAGATCGGTGCCACCCGTATTGGGATTTGTGCCATGGGTTTCGGGGCGTGATAGATTGGTATCAGAGCAAAGGTTATTCAGGGTATTGGTTTTTTGACAAGTTCTTCAGCTTAGGTTGTACCCAAATTGTCTAAGTTTGTCTGATTTTGTTGGGATTAGAAGACTAGCGAACCTAGGAATCACTTAGAAACCTGAAACTAAAAAGGAGAAAACATAGAAACTTGAACTAGGAAACTGTTGACTGATTGATAATAGACTTGCTTTCTATAATAGTAAGATGGTCTGCTTACATGAATAATAGGATATTTGAGGGATAGATATGTGAGGATGAGAATGAGTGTTTTCTGTTGATTGTGCACCTTAAAGGATTCTCTCTGAAAGATATTGAAGGATGATAAGGCCACCATTTCTGAATATCCTAAGATAGAACTTTAGGGATGCAATGTGTGGAGAGATTACTGTGTTAAGAAGCCCTATAGGACATGACCACCAGAAGCTTACAAGTTCTTGAATGCTAAAACTTATATAAATATGTAAAACCCTAACACTGACCAAGTACCTCCATAAGAATAAGGGACGATGTAGTCGCAAATACATTTATCCCTAGAATTTATGAAAATGAAGGTGTGTTAGAATAATTATTAAGAAATGATAAAAGACCTGATAATAAGTTATTTATGAGGGATTATTCCCAAAACGTGAAGGATTGATAGCCATTAGAGATTCTACAAAGAAATTTTTGTAGAATCTCTAGTGAGGATTTATTCGACAATAATCTATAAAAAAAATAAGTAAAATTCCAAGAACATAAATGTTGTGGTTTGAAATGTGATGTGTGATTTGGTTCAGATGTGAATCCAGTGAAGGGTTTATAGTAATTGTAAGTGTGATGTGTAAGGTCAGGCCCAAATATAATCTAATGTGTGATTTTAAATGACTATGGATGTGATTTGACCAACTTATAAGGTAATTATTATGTGTGATATAATTGTAGAAGAGAGCCTTTCAATATAAAATTTAAAATGATTATTTGTATGAGATTTTGGGTGTCAGCACCTTGGTCGGCACCCATTGGCACACCGGCAGCGCGGGGCTACCAAGACCGCAACTTGCCATTTCCCTCTTTTAGCTTGGCATTTCTATCCTATTTCACTTAAAACCTAACCTAAATGCCCCTTTCACCTCTCTAAGCCTTTTGAAGCATTCCTAAACCCCCATTTTTCTTTTCATTTGCTAAAACCCTAGCTTTCCTCTTTCTCAATCATCTTCAAAACCTTTACACAATGGCAAGAACGAAGAGGGTACAATGGTAAGAACAAAGAAGGTCAACAAACTTAACCCACTTAAGAGAATTCGAGCGGCAACACGGAGGGCACAAGAAGAAATCGCATGGACATCTCGATCACAACCGGAACTTCTGGATCTGAACCAAGGGCATAGCCACAACGACAACCAACAGAGGTTGAGAAGGAGATATCTCATACCTTCTTCAACCGGTCCATCATCATGGAGTGGTCGGTGATGATTGAGCATGTGAGACCATGTGGTGTGGTCGACATTCTTCGGACGGCGAGATGGCTTCCTTTTTTGTCATGGGGTGGGACAGCGTACCCTGCCATTGTGCAATTTCTGAATTCATCCATGTTATCTTGCAATGAAAGAGGTATGTTTATTAAGTTTAAAATTTGAGAAGAGCAGTACCATTTGAGAGTGCCAATGGTGGCAGAGATCATGGGCCTGACCATGAACTCCACAATGATCTATTTACCTGAGCTCGAGGGGCCTAAGTGAAAGGAGGTTACCCATAGGCTGTGTGGAGACATAGTGCCATGGAGGGATCGCAACGCACTTCCGGCATCCGCCATGCTACCACAATACTGCATCTTACACAATATTTTCATCTACAACGTATACCCACGATCTGGGAACAGCACAGACTTGGCTTCACACATGATTCAGACCTTGAACCAATTGGCACTAGGGCAACAGCCTTGCTTACTTAGTTTAATTATGCAGCACATTATCCGTTATGTGATCAATCCATGGAAGAAGAACCAGCTACCATTTGCTTGCCCGATGACCGCACTTGCACGAAAGTAGTGAGTGTTGATGCCTCTATCGAGATATGAGGATCAAGTGCATCCGTTCTCCAACACAAACATCAATCAGAGTTCACTCATATGATTCAGATATTGGGTCTTACTACTATAAGGTGCCCTCACCTATCATCTTTCCTCATGTCTCTTAGGATCTATACTTAAGATGCATCCCGCACCATGGGAGAATACAATCGTTGGTCTATTGGGATGATCAGTCCCTCAACCACCTAAGCTAA
>JAUPMG010000004.1:2335434-2350685 GCA_031762675.1 Pachysandra terminalis | reverse complement strand
GAAGGACTTCACTGAGAATCTTCCTGACTGATTTCCCATCTACGTTCTTTTATACGGATCCTCAGATCTGAATTGTGTAGCATAAATGATGGTGAAGAGATTTGTCTGCTCAATCTCAATCAATACTGGTTGCCTCCTAAAAATGGGTTCCATGTGACCGTCTTACTTCTCATCACATAATCTCTACCATTGCCTCTTGATTCTATGCCACCTGAAAAAAACATGGGAATGAGATACAAAGTGGTTTTTCACCACTCCACTAATCTGTCTAGAAATTTCACTGAATGAAATGCCATCCCCACCACAAATTTCACTGAATGAAATGTGTTGGTAATGCTCATTATCCCCTTCCACAAACTTGTGCCATTGCTTCCCATCCACTCTGAGAGAACACCATCAAGTTCTTTCTCCCCATACTTGATTAGATCACTCTTAGCCATAAACTTCCACTTTCTTCCTCGAATTTCCACAACCATTTCCCCAAGAGGGCTCAATTCATTAATGTGAATGTCCTTAGACCGAGACCACCATCTTCCTTTGGTTAACAAACTTTTCCTCCTTGCACTAAGTGATATTTATACATTTTCTTTGCTTCATCAAAGAAAGTTCCGTTGGATCATCTCTAGCTGCTTTGTCACAGGGACTGGGACAACAAATAATGGCAAATAATAGTTGGGATGCTTGATAAAGCACTTCGGAATAATGTTAACTTTCCACCTTTTGATAACACAGCCCGTTTCGAGGGAGCGAACTTCTTTTTGACCCTTTCTACCACCTTGTCTCACACCAATGTCTTTTTTATAAGATGCACCTAGGCATAGACCAAGGTAAAAAGAGGATAAAGATTCCTATCCTACATCTCAAGTTACTTGCAAACTCTGATAGATTAATCACCTCTCCATTTGCAGGCAGCTTACTCTTGGCTAAGTTAATATGAAAACCTAAGATCAGTTTAAAGCACCTAAGCACAAATTTCAAAGCCTTTAGTTGAGCATGCATTGCATCCCAAAGAATGAGTGTATCATTGGCAAACTGTAAGATATCACATCTTACCCACGTCCCCTTCCTTACTGAAACCGGATAGCAGCCCCAACTATTTGGTTCTAGACAACATTCAGCTTAGTGCTTCAGTTATCATGATAATCGAAAAGGGTGATAAAGTATCACCTTGTCTCAGCCCCCTTGTACTATGAAAGAAACCATGGTTAGAACTGTTCACGTTAAGTGAAGGGAACTATAAAAATAAACCACCTTATCCATTGTCACAACCTTAATCCAAAGCCCATTTTACCCATCAAAGTAAAAAATTCCAGTTCATATGATAATAGGCATTTTCTTTGTCTTTCTTGTGTAGCAACCCAGTTTTTCTTCTGAAAGACAAGAGTTGATGCATTCATTAGCTGTCAATACACCATCTAGAATCTGTCTCCCACTGCTGAAGGCACTCTATGATGACAAAATCACTTCTACCAAAACTGTATTTAATCTGTTAGACAGAAATTTGGCTATAATCTTGTAGAGGCTTCTCATCAAACTTATTGGTCTATAGTCTCTTATATTAACTGCCCCTTTCTTTTTCGGAATTAAAGAGATAAATTACTCCTCTTAATTCCGCTGGATTGGTGAAAAGTCTGCATAACGTTTATGATATTTCCCTTCAAGACCTCCCTTTTTTGGAAAACCAGAGTAAACCCATCCAGTCTTGGCACCTTACTTTAGCACCCTCCAGCTGGCTTACTGCTTTACCCACTTCATCCTCATCAAACATCCTTTCCGGCCAATAAGCGTAAAAGAATCAATGGTATCAAAGTCAATATCATCCAAGTTTGGGCAGAATTCCAAAGATTTGGAATACATTATTGCATGTACTTTCTCCTCCCTGAAATGATTTCATTCACCTCCAATACATTTATGTGATGTACCCTCCATCTTGCGTTAACATTACCATGAAAGAGTCTAAGTTGTTATTACCCTCTTTGAACCAAATATCTTTAGATTTCTAGTGCCAACTGGTTTCTTCTAATCTGGCCAGATGCTGAAACTCTTCCTTCAACACTTTTCTGTACTCATAGCCATTGGCTGAAGGAGTTTGCTTTTGTTCTCTCCCATCAATATCTGATAATTTGGTATGAATCTCATTCTTCTTGTCCTCTACCATCCTGTAGATTTTCTTGTTCCAGGTTATGAAGTTATTCTTGAGAAGTTTCAGCTTTTTGCTAATAACGTGACATGAATCGCTGAACCTAAGATGTCAAACCTTGCAACCATGATCTCAATAAATCGACAAAGGGCTCTGTTTCCATGGTTCAGATTATCTTATCTTATCCGCTGATACGATCATATACATATCTTGTACCCACTGTGTCGGCACGATATACAGGTGTATTTTAGGATAATTTAATTTCTGCACTATATTAGTTGATACATGGAACATATCGATTGTATCGGTCAATACGGTCTATATATTATAATATTTCGACCAATACACTTGCGTGCAATGCCTATTTTACATGTAAAAATGTGAAAAACGAACCATTAAATCCATTGCTTGACTTCCTCTCCCTAACCAAAAAACCGAACCTCATTGAAATACAGCCATTTACCTCCTAAATCTTAATTTGATTTAAAACATCTATTATTTGGAGCTTAAAAAACATTTTTCCTCTTGCATAGTTTTTTGAAGTATTTACTTCAAAAGTTTTTTTTTTTTTTTTTCATTTTTAAATAATATTATTTATGTCTAAAAGCATGTTTTGAATAATAGGCAACTAAATCCATAGATCTAACTGCCTATTTTTCAGGAAATTTGCAGTCTTTCAGAAATTTTTGAAAAAAAATACTTTTTTTTTAAAGAACCTGTTAAACCATATTGTTTTGACCTAAATTTTTTTATATGTGATGAATCTAAGGCTGATCTATCAGCCTAATACATTGATCGTAAAGTTTGAAAAAATAATTTTTGAATATTTATGTTTATTATAAAATAATTTAATATATATATATATATATTATTTTTTTTTCTTTAATTTTTTTCTTACAGTTTCATTTACTGTTTGTATGAAGTAATAAAACTTGGTCCTTTTTGTTCTCAGATATTTCTTGGGTATTTAAGTTCTTTTCTTGATGTTTTAACTTTGGAAGTAAGGTTATATATCTTGAAATTGATTGTATTGTTATAGATAATTGATGTATTTTATGGGATATGAATGCTTTTCTTTGTATCTTATTATATTTTGTGTTATATTATAGCTTTCCTTACATTCAATCAATTTTTCTTTTAATGTTTCCATGAGCCTGTGGGCATACTGATTTTGTGTCCACATTGATATGTACTGTGTTAGTGAGTGTGTGATATGAAAGCTATGTGAATTCATCATTTTTTAAGCTTATCTTTGCATCTAAGGCGTCTTATTTTAAGTATCCAATAGTTTCCAGCATTTCCGTATTTTTAAAGTGTTTCGAAGCGTATTCGATACATAGGTATGTTTTCGCTTTTTAACGGATTGCTAAGCTACCTTGATACGATATTTTGAACCATGTCTGTTTCCAGCCACATATTCTTGAACTGAAAGAAACCCTTGTTTGTATCTGAATATCTAAATTTCATATTAGTTAAAACCATGGATGAAATATCTTAAGTACAAAAACTTTTTAGCTGGAAGAAGAGTTGTCTCTCTCTTGTTCATTTCCCCTACATGTAATTTGGTTCTCAATTATTTCCTATGGAGTTTGCCTAGAAAAGTTGTATACCAGTATAAACATATTTCTGTATCCTGCATGCCAACAGAATGTAATGAATGTAATCAACTCTCTCTCTCTCTCTCTCTCTCTCTCTCTCTCTCTCCCTCCCTCCCTCCCTCCCTCCCTCTCTCTGAATAAACTTTTGGGTGCCTCTGTGACCATGAGGAGAGTCATCTATGTGTACTGTAGATCTCCATGGTGGGGTGACCCAAATAGCAAGAATTGTGGAAAGTGGAAGGTTGGAGTATTAACAATCATTGTGGAAAAAAACTCATCAAATGTCATTCTATAGGGTCAAATCTCAAAAGAAGGCTAGATGACTTTGGATACATGATAAAAAAGTTTGTGATCTGTCCTAACAGAATAACATATTGTCTTAGGTTCGACGATCAGCAAATCTAGCAGTAGTTTTTTTTTTTGCTAAAATGGATAGCGTTACTGGTGTATTCCTTAGCAGAAGTTCTCTTGTGTTGTAGCTTATCATCTCCATTATGATATTTTATGTTCTTCTTTGGGCTTGTCCTCTTTTATTATCTTTCTATTTTTAATATATTATTATGAATTTAAAAAATTTCATGGTCCCCAATGCTATAGTTTGCAACTATTGGTTTAGCTAGAAGTCTATTACTAGTTTTAAATAGGGTTCTAAGTGTGGCTTTTTGAAACCTTTCTGTTACTGAATGAGTTTATTGAAGAGAAATTCAGATTAAAGGAATCGGGTTTGGTGTTCAAAGGGGATTTGAAGAAAGTTTATGATAGAGTTGAATGGGATTTCCTGGAATCAGTTCTTAGGTGGAAGGGTTTTTCTGATCGGTGGTGTAGTTGGGTTAGAGGTTGTGTTAATGTTCAGTTTTCTTTTTGTTTGAATGGTGGGATTTCAGGATTAGTTCCTTTGTCTAGAGGCCTTAGATAAGGGGATCCTTTATCCTCATTCCTCTTCACCTTAGTGAGCGATGTACCGAGTAGATTCCTTTGTAAGGCGGGGGAGATTGGTAGGGTCCGTGGTTTTAAGGTAGGGAGGGATGGGATCTTGGTGTCCCATCTGCAATTTTTTGATGACACCATTATTTTCCTAGAGCCCTCTAAGGATAACTTGTTTTGGACTAAATGCATGCTGAGATGTTTCGAGATGATTTCAGGGTTCAAAGTCAACCTTGAGAAGAGTAGTTTGCATGGTATTAATGTGGGGGAAAGTTTTAGCTAGGAGTGTGCTAATCTCATAGGATGTAGTGTATGTGAGTGGCCACTGAAATACTTGGGGTTGTCAGTGAATGGGAATATCATAGAGGGTCACAGTTCTAGAATCTAGTTGTCGACAAGATGGAAAAAAGGTTGGCCACTTGGAAGATAAACTCTCTCTCTTAGAGCCGAATCACCTTGATTCAGGCGCCGTTAGGTAACCTTCCAACCTACTTTATGTTCTTGTTTAAGATGCATAGGCTGATCAGCAATATAGGTTAGAGAAATTGTAGAGAGATTTAATTTGGGAAGGGTGTCACATCCCAATCCTAGGGTATACCTATCTGAGGTCTCCGCTAGGATTCGAAATGTAACTCTCACTGGTGGTAAAACAGTGAATAACAAGAGACAATAAATAAGCATATTCTAATTTAATAATATACTATACTAGGATCTCTACTAAGTACTAACCAAAATATGATGTAGGTGCTTTCTACCCATAGCTCATCAGCATTAATCTCTGAGATAAGCAGTTCAACCTGAAAAGTATATAACGAGGGTGAGCTTGAAAGCTCGTGAGTAAACCCGCAATACTTGGGTATTTACTTAGAAACACAGGGTATTTACTTAGAAACACAAACCAGTAAATAAGTAAGAAATATCTGATAAATAACTTAAGGATAGTTATGTTTTAGTTCTTAACATTAATATCACAGCAATACAACATAATGCAATCTTCCCTCCCATTTCTCACCAAGTAAGGTAGTATGCATGCTAGTCCTCACTCACCTACAAATCTACATGATGCAGTATGCTCCATGATCATACATGAGAGAGTCAAACCTTCCTTCCACATTTCACAATTCAAGCACAACTTTATGATATACATGCTATAGATATTGAGACGATGTATGTCCACACTAGATCCCTACCTATCCAACCATGCTGCCCTTGACTACATGGATTTTGTAAAACTACAGGACCGCCGACAAAATTTCTTTCTGTCTCTTCCACCATGTAACTTGGCTAACACATGGCTATTTAGGGCTACAGGAAACTCAGTAGATTCTACGTGTACATCCCAGTCTTAGGGCCTTTAAACCCATGAGATTCTCTTGTCCCACCATCATTTTTGATCTTGGGACAAATCTAGGGCATCACAGACTTACCACAAAACTTTCCCTGTGTTACATCCCATCTCCCAACTATCAATAGTTCTCTTATTCAGAGCATATTGGACTACTTTGGTCCTCACCCTTATCTTGCGTTTTTGGCATTTCTATCATCAATATCATTTACTCAATAACTCATTCTAAAGTTTGAGTCTCATCTGGACATCTAGACCGGTAGGTCACCATGCAGTGGTACTTCCTGTTCACTTACAGTTAACTGATGCAATAAATAGAAAACATTCCATGCAAAACCATTCACAAACATTCACTTCAACATACTCATGGATTTGCACTTCCATGTTATAGTATACCATGGAAACATTCATGAGTTCCCCATTTCCACATAACATTCACATTCATATGAAAACTTGTCAATTACAATCATTCATGATTTAGAATTTGCCTCCTTACCCTCTTTACCACAATACTATGTCTTATGAATAATCTTAGGTATGTGCATCATTCCATCATTATTCATTAATCTAATATAATAGCATAATCCTTCTTGCCACCATTCTAGTGATTCATTTTTGTCAAAGTCATTACCTACTTAGCAATACTTCTATTGCACAAATATGTTGTCTATATATATCATATACACATCAACCAGGATTAATTCACATAATCAATTTGAATTAATTCACACATTACACAAGCATTCAGCTTTTCTCACAAGAAATCTTAGTCATTTACTCTAGGCATCTAGCATACTATTTTTATGTGCATCATCTCTAAACTATCATGTATAATATCCATATGCATTGTCAATTATCGTTTGTGTCATGAATCTAAGTTGTTTCGTATTTCCAAGGCAAGTGTGGAATACCTAGTCTCACATGTCACTGAACAACCCTAAATTGAATTCTATCATGATTAACACCTCACCTTAAAGGTTTTACACTTGTTTCTAAGTACAATTCACACCACAACTAGGGTATAGGTTTCCCTACTATGTCAACTACTTCCAAACCTAAAATACTCTCACTAAATACTTCTATTACTCCCCTATATGTGACTAATGCTTAAAGCTCGAGTCCCACTTGGCTGGTGGCTACGCTGGTGGGGTGACACTCATGGTTTCAAGGATCGGGCGATACCGATCCGGACCGGACCATACCGGTCCGGTTCCAACCATGGTTTCAAGGATCGGACGGGGCCGGTCCGGTTCCAACCCGCGATACAAGCCTTTGTATTGCCGGGTTATGGAACGGCGGTCCGGTGACCGGTTCCGCCGGTTCGGCGACCGATCCCACCGGTCCAGCGCGATCTGAAATTTAATTTTTTTTTTTTTTTTTTTTCTGTACCAGACGGAACCGGTCCGGCGACCGGTTCCGGTATTTAAATCCCTGGTTCCAACCCGCAATACAAAGACTTGTATTGCCGGGTTATGGACCGGAGGTCCGGTGACCGGTTCCGGCAGTCCGACGACCGGTCCCTCTGGTACCGCCGGTCCGGCAGTCCAGCAACCGGTTCCGCCGGTCCAGTGACCGGTCCCGCCGATCCCACCAGTCCAGCGACCAGTCCGACGCCGGTCTGAAATTTTTAAATTTTTTTTGTTTTCTGTAGCGGATTCGGACCGGCCGGTACCAGTCCGGACCGGAACCAGACGGGATTGGTCCGGCGACCGGTTCCGGTCTTTAAAACCTTGGGTGACCGTATGCCGTCAAATTCATTTGTGGTCCAAACCATATGGCACCAAGTCCATTGGGTGTGGTCGGTGGCCTTGGTGGTCTACCGCAGCCCTTGGTTACACTTCTGAGCAATTTAAACTAACACTCTGTCGGGTGCTTAGGATGGTATGCCGGTGGTGTAAAGGTCGGCGGCTTAGGACGGTATACCGGCGAGTCTCCCGGCAGTCTCGAAACCCAGAATTCTATGTATTAATTATTTACTTGTTTGCCTTAGATCTTTGGTTGGTTTTTTTGGTGGAATATAAGTTCTTAACACATCATGTTAACTTATGAAGAATCTCATACATATAAGCCTACTCATCTATAATATTCATAACCAGTATTGGAAATTCATCTCTGGACATTGACCTAATATTAGAATACAACATCAACACTCCTATATACGATATAAATTAATTCATACATTTCCTTATCACATTTAAAGGTTTAAGGTGTTGTACATATTACTAATATTCGGGTTTATGCCCAAATACCCTTGAATTGAAAGTTCACTCACCTTGCAAACTGATGGAGCTGTGGATTCTTTTGGTTTTCTGCTGCTCCAGCTTGCTCCCCTTGCCCTAGGTTGGCCTCCTTTGATCTCCCACGAAATTTCTGGGGTTTTCTCAAGTCTTAAGGTCTATTTATACCTTCTCATAAGTTTAGGGTTAGTTTGGTTGGGCTCTTATAGGTTTCACTTAAGTCTAAACAACCTGGTTACATTAATCCATTGGGTTTGACTCCCTTTTCTGATTTTAATTAACCTTTTAAGGTTCTATAACCCTAAATAATTATTTAAGGGGTTCTCATGCAATATCAAACTCTCCCCTAAGTGGAGTTACAAATTTAACCCTAGCCCCTTAGGTAAATTATCAAAATACCCTTATCTAGGATTTAACATTTTTTCAGGTCCTTACAAAGGAGGAGATAAGAAAAAAGATCACCTAGTAACGTGTGCGGATGTGTGCAAAGAGAGAGTGAAAGGGGGTCTCAATCTGGGTAACCTTCAAACTAGACACCGTGCTCTATTGGGAAAGTGGCTTTGGAGATTTAGCATAGAAATGGAGGCCTTGTGGAGATCCATTATTGCGAGCAAATACGAGATTGATGATAACGGTTGGGATACCAACCATTTGGCAAGGATTAAAGCGGCTAGTCCATGACGAGCTATATCTAATCTCTTCCATACTTTCAGTAAGTTTATCAGATTCTCTGTTGGGTCTGGTAATTCATTACGTTTTTGGGCTGATTTGTGGTGGGGAGATTCCACTCTCGCTTCCTGCTTCCCCAAAACATTCTCTATATGTTCTCATAAAGAATAAGATCTTCCCGATTCTAGAGTTTGGAGTCCTGATCCAAGTGGGTTATTCTTCTCGAAATCGTTTCATCAGTCCTTGTTGATAGGCGAGTCCTCTTTAGCAGCTCTCCCTTGTTCTCTACCTCTCTTCTTTTGGGGGCTAGGGCCCCCTCAAAGAGTAAAGCGTTTGTGTGGACTGCCCTCCTTCATCGTATTAACACTATAGATACCCTTCAAAAAAGGAGGCCTTTCATGGCTTTGTCCCCTCAGGTTTGCCCTTTGTTAATGAACTTCAGGGAATCAGTGGACCATCTTTTCGTTGGATGTGTGTATGCTGTCCAGATTTGGGAGTATCTTATCAGGAGCATTGGAGTACTATGGGTGGGCCCTTGGTCGGTTAGAGACCTTTTGTCCCAGTGGTGGTTCCCACCCTTCAGGAAGCGTGGACAGATCTTGTATAGAGTTGTGTACTTTGCAGTTTTGTGAGGGATTTGGGGAGAGAGAAACAGAAGAATTTTTGAGGGGATCACTAAGAATCCAGGAGCTATCATGGATTCCATTATGAGCATAGCTGCCTCTTGGGCGAGTATCCTTTCTGAGTTAAGAGGTGTTTCATGGGCAGATATATCGAGATGTTGGGTCACTGTGGCTTATCTCTAGATTTTGATGGTCCTTTTGTTTCCTGGACTTTTGTCCCCAAGGTTCCCTACGTTGGGTTACCTTGGGTGCCTAGTCCTGTTTTAGTTTATTTTATTTTGTTTGTTTTTTCTTGACTGATTGTAATATTGTAGCTTTGATTTTTTTTAATGAAATGTTTCGTTATTGATTAAAAAAAAAAAAAAAAAAACAAAACAAAAAAGCAAAATCACCCACAAGCCACAACTTGATATACAGAGCAATAGTTTTTCCTTGTCATAAAACAAATCTGCTATTCCTTTCTTTCATGATTCCCAACAGATAGCAGACATAATCATCTCCAAAGCTGATGGAATCTTCGGTTCTTGGACTTGGTCTGCTAACTACACAACAATGTGTCAATCAACGAGGGCATGACCCAAGCCAAACCAAATTTCCAAAATAGAATACCACACCTAAGGAAAGAGTATACAATGAATGAAGAGATGATCATTTGACTCTGATACTTCCTTGCAAAGTATAAACATTCTGGGAAAAGTCTGATTTCTGGAAACCTGATGATCTATCCATCGTATCTTGTCTAAATAGGTGGTCCACAGAAAGATCACCAAAGAAAATTTAGCAAATGCAAACCATTGACCCTGAGACACAAGATAGTTGAAGAGTTCTAAACCCAGCACCTTTGGTCAGGCCCTGTAAGAAAAAAATGTGGCTGTACTCAGGTAGTCAGGTATGCTAACAATTTGTAATGGCAGCAAAATCCCAATCATTCAATATTCTTCTGAAGCCTTTATGAAACCCCTGCCTTTGAGTGCTCTATATAATCGCAAACTAGTGCCTGGCCGCCTGCCTGTCTGAAGCTAAGGAAAATTATTGAGAAAGGAATTATAAATCAAGCTATCTCTGCACCATATGTCGTCCCAGAAACACATTCTAGAACCACCTCCTGTCCTGTGATAAATGGCTTTGCCGAAATCAAAATTTGTGCTAAAATTCTCTTTCCACAAGCTGAGTTCAAAACTTTTCATAGGTAGGTAATCTCCAACTTTAAGTGCCTGCTACAATATTTTGCCTCTATAGTTACCTTCCAAAGACTTTCCTGTTCCCCCACAATCACTTGCCAAGCAAGGCCTTATTGAACAATGGTAAGGGCCTAATCGCTAGTCCCCTACTTTGCCTGGGTTTACTAACCTGCTCGAATTGATATCTAAATTTATCACATTTGCCACACCTCAGAGATTGCTTCTTGACTTCTCCAATCTGTTAGCCACTGAATCCAGGAGAGAAAATGTGACTAAAATGTCATAAATTACATTTGTTAATTGCCAATAATCTATAGATTAACCGAAAAAGAGCTCCACTTGTAGGAGAGTACTTGCATGGGAGCAAGAGGAATGGTTGTTAAGCGAATTAGTCTCTGCAGAAAAATATAATGGAACAATTTAGAGGAGGAATATGAATGAGTTAGGGTTTGAAATGGTCTTTTCCTCTTTCGAAGAAGCCATAGAAAATAATATCTGGTTGCATGAGCATGGAAAAGTAATTGAAGATGTATTTAGTGGTATTTGAGTTGCTTTTAATGGTCTTGCAATAATGCAAATTCAATTTCTTTATCAAGAATCTAACTGTCGATGAAACATTGTGTGATCTTGTTTATGGCGAGAAATAAATAAGTAAATAAATAACTTAGTAAATAGAGGTGTCAACAATAAAAACTCTATATTATTTCTAATTGAATCAATACCCCTGACACAATAAAATAGGAAAAAGCTTTACATTTTTCCAATTCAAATAAGCAGCAGACAGTACAACTCATCACAGTTAAACAGATATCTGAGACAAAAGCTTGTTACTTAGAACATTTTTCAGCATCAATTCATTCTTTTAGGTAGTTCTTTGAAAAAGAAGCAAGAGAGTTTATTGGGAAGGAAAATGCTTAATCTTTTCCTTCTTAAACATAGTGGTTCCCAAATTGACTGAAAGTTTTCAGCTTTGTAGGGGGTTCTAATGAGATTTAGCAAGGTGAGTCACCGAATAAGATGCTGCAAAAGCTACAGCTTGAATTTTAGGTGGAAACTTTTGAAAGATAAACGATGGATCCAACAGGCACCTGCTTTCTTCTTTTATGCAGTTAATAAATGTAATGAAGTAATAAATTAAATTAGATAATAAGGAAAAAGGAAAGATAAGTTTTGGGTTTGAGTTTGCATTTCTCAACCAGTTCATTACATGTGCGTTCAGGTTAATCACCAACTTGTTCACACCTCCAGTCAACCCAACCGAACCCCGAGTCGTATCTCTGTTCCCTGTAGCATCCCGTTTGGATGTTAAGATATACCTATATATGGTAGACAAGTGCATGTCTGACTATGTATTATGTAATAAGTGTAACCTAGTTCTCTTGGCTTAAGGAGGTTGAAGATATTTTCGCTGTAGTGACGTCTTGTTATCTTGGGTTCCTAGATCAGCTACTTGTGGTCTTTTCCAAGGCTGTGTTTGGTTAGTCAAAAAGAACTCTTTACTTTCCATAGTTTCCCCTTGGTTTTGAGGGGATTTTGACTGAAATGAGGGTCTTCGGGAAAGTACTTTCCAGTGGGTCCACATTTTCAAATGAATCAAACACATTTTTTTGGAAATGTCATTTTTTTTTTAAAGATTCTAACTAACCAGACACATCCTAATTTTGCAACATCTTCTATATCCTTGCCTTCCTTGATCTCCCTTCTTTTATTACTACAATTCTGTTCTCATTTGAAAAATGAAATACATATGAAAACAAATTTATATCTGCCTATCTATCTATATGTGTATTTTTGAACTTCTCAAATGCCAGATAAACCCTGTATTGATTAGCATTTCCAATGGGTCATTCAGTGATTTCTTTTATTTCTCAAGAAGATCCATTAAACTGAATGTGTTGATTGTTATATATATTGTACATTCTTTTTTCTATGGTCTGCAACTCATTCTCTTGAAGCCTTTACATGTGAACATGCAC
The DNA here is from genome assembly GCA_031762675.1 of Pachysandra terminalis. Classification (NCBI taxonomy): domain Eukaryota; kingdom Viridiplantae; phylum Streptophyta; class Magnoliopsida; order Buxales; family Buxaceae; genus Pachysandra; species Pachysandra terminalis. Next base: position 2,337,992 of record JAUPMG010000004.1, on the reverse strand, counting down.
TGACCTTTTCTCACTTTATAGGCAAGAATTATGAGAAGGTTTGTGAGATGTCCATATTTCTCTCAATAAAAATGCTATATTTGGTGATAATGGCGCTATTTCTCTTGGAGGTGTAAGGATTGGTAAGTGAATATTACCATGCATTTTGCAACTAACAAATTGATCATAGATTCTGATTTCAGTGTCATTTTGAAGATCTTATCAAAATGTTCTTTCCTATATTCCAGGTACTCCTGCTATGACATCAAGAGGTTGCCTAGAGGCAGATTTTGAGACAATGGCCGACTTTCTTGTTAGAGCTGCACAAATTGCGAGTATTGTGCAGAGGGAACAGGGGAAGTTGCAAAAGGATTTTCTTAAGGGACTCCAGAACAACATGGACATTGTTGAGCTACGGAACCGAGTTGAGGTGTTTGCATCCCAGTTTGCAATGCCAGCATTTGACTTTTGATTATGTTAAAGGTAGACCATAAATGGATGACCATCCTCATCCTGCTTCTGGGACCAACCATTACTTCGAATGGTAACACATCCAAGTTTTTATGCTTTTTTCTCATATTCTATTTATGCCTTCCCCTTCTTCTGTAAATTAGGATCATTTGATATTATGCATCAGAGATTGAAGTTTGAAGCCGGAAATTGTATTTTATCCATAATTTTGTTAAATGAAATACACAGAAAAGATCATTACTTCTTCATTCGCTACATTCAGCACATTTGCAAGAATGTGGCCAGAAGTTTGAAGTTTTGGTCAGCCTGTATTCTTATAATTTATTATTTGAAGAAATTATCAAATCAACCACAATACTGTGGTAGTACAAGCATGTAGCCAGTGCTGTTATCACTTATCAATGAACATTACCCTTAAAGGATGGACCATTCTATACTTTCTTTTAAATAGAGATATATGCATTTTATGCTCCCAAATATTTATTGGGCATATCTGCAAGTTATGTTTACTGCTCCAGCTTCCTCAATATCTTGTCTGCTGCTGCGATATTTGGTCTAGTGTGTTATGTAATTCTAAAGTGGTTGCTTTCCAGTTGAATGGGTTGTGTCTGTTGCAACTTATTTTATAACTCACGGTTTATCAATGGCTCACAGTGAATCTCAGTCAATTTTTTTTTTAATAATCAGTTAATTTCATTTGTAGTTGTGTTAGTATCAATTGTTCAATACTTCAAATCATAGGTATATAAAAAAAGGAAAAAGCTATTGTCATTTCTCAGTGACAGCCACTGTAATATATATTGTAAAAAAATTACAAATCAATATCAAGATCAGGAAATTTTTGGTACAGTTTGAAATGGGATATATTCCAAATTTTGAAAAAATTTAAAACCATGTTTATAATAATAAAATAAGTTCCAAAAGTATAGTAAAGTATTTATGGTTAAAACATTTGTTAATACCAGTTGCTCTGATGCTCTAAAACTGCTCATATTATATTATATTTGTTTCTCCCAAACTCTTCTCTCTTCTTGTAATTTTATGGTAAGTGATGCCACAATCCATTTTGATTAATGAGTTAAAATCTAGTGACTATTCATCGTTTACACATCATTTCTTATTTCTTACTCCAAAAAAGCTTAAGTTGTGTTCCATTTTAAAAAAAAAAATTCAAATCACTGGCCCATCTTATTTGTTTGGGAACCCAAAGGGTGGTTAGACTAAGGCATCAATTTCCGGTCATGAGATTGTATTGGAACGTGGAGAAAGTGACCCCAAATTCATGTATTCTTATTTAACTTTCCCAACCCCAAAGAAGGAAAGAATAAAGTCATTTTTAAAGCAACATAAAAAAAATAAAATAAAATAAAATAAAAGAAGTCAGGGAAGATATGGAGAAGCTTTCATCATCAGTGCCATTGCTTTCAAGGGAACAGAATCAGACAAAAGCTAGCAATCCAGGAATCTTCAGTCCGCCACCCCCCTCAAAGTCCTATACAACTCCTCCTACCTCCTTTAATCATTCTTTCACAACTAGAATGATTACTCATTTACTACAACAACTAAAGAAACACTATATGGAAATTGAAAGAACATCTCCAAAAAGTAAAGATGAAATCTAAAAGCTCAAAAAAAAAACAAAAAAAAAAATTCTATCTGATCTTTTTTCATACCAAAATTCTCTTTTCAATGTCATAATTTTCATTTAACATGTGAGAATAAGAAGCATTCTTTCCTTTCTTTGATGTAATCTTTCTTTTTTACAAGAGAAAAAGATATTAATTTGGCTTTGCATTAAAGCTAATTATATCTAGTTGTTATTCTTCCTGGATGGTAACATTTGCTTTTCCTGAAAGCCAGAATCACATATTTCTTTGCTTCAAAATTTTCCTTTCTGGGTTCTTGAAGAGAGAAAGTTCTCTTCAAAGCTTCTTCAACTGTAGTAGCTGCAAAACAAAATGAGCACAAGGAGAGGGGAATAAAAAAAAACAGAAAAAAAAGAAGGGATCTTGTTATTCTTCTTCCATGTTTTTAGCGGTGACTGCAGATGTCCAAAAGCTTCTTCCTCCCTTCAACAATTTCATCAAAGAAATCATCAAGTTGTCCAA
>JAUPMG010000004.1:2308435-2318489 GCA_031762675.1 Pachysandra terminalis | reverse complement strand
GGTTTACTAGCATGTGGAAGAGAGGTGCGAAGCCCTCGTGCACATGAGGCCCGTTGGGAAGCCAAGGCCCGTCCAAGGAGGATTTGGATGACCGGCTCTGGAAAACCTTAACGTGCGCGCGCACACAAGCCCCGTCGGCTCGGATCGCACGCGCGAGTTCTAAGTTACTTTTTGGTCAAAATAGTTTTGATTTAAATTAACTATTTTTTTAGGGATTTCTATCCGTTACCTTTAACTGATTGTGTGAACGTTGGAAGTGAAACGTTTCGTGCCTTGCACATGCACTCATTCAGGCCCCAACATTACACTTCCAACGACTCTATTTTTTTCTCTATAAAATAGGCCTTTACAGAGACATTTTACACACAACTCTTCTCTCCGTTTTTCTCTGCAAAAAGCGCAACTCTTTTCTGTTCTAATTAATCGTTCTATAGTTTTTCCTGGGCGAGGAAGGGTGTTTACTTGGTTGAGCTTCTGTCTTTCTAATTATGCATTTTAGAGAAGACGATATAGATTTACTGGGGTGTTGTATCCTGGGGGCGGCGTGCTACTTCCTGCTGCACCGGTTTAATTACCGCAGAGGCTCGAATCATCTTAAAGAGAGCGACCGAGTCGTGCCTCATCCCTGCAAATCTAGTGAGATTTATTTTGTCTATTTAATTGTGTTTTTTATTGTCTACAGAATTAAGATCTAAAGGTAATTTGACCATCAGATTCTGATGGCCCAGTGAGATTTCATTTGTCTATTTATTTCTGTTTTTTTTATTGTTTACAGAATTAAGATTTAACGGTAGTTTGACCATCGATTCTGATGGCTCAACCCCAAACTAGTCATAAAAATTGGAAAAAGGCACTTCTTTTAGATTGATTACCAGGTTGAACAAATCCATTCGCATCCCACTATAACTATAACCACTGCCTCTACCTGTTGGAACATAATAAGAAGTGGCTCCTGGAACCCAGTTCTCTTTATTTGGTTCAAGAATTCATCACTCGTACCTTGGGATTGGGGTTGATCGGTGAAGGGGAAGCTTTGTTCCTTTTGCTTGGGTTACAGACATTGAGAGGCTTTACTTTTTCCAAAATTGCACAAAAAAGGGGCTTTTCTAATGCTTTGGGGTGATTTACATCACAAGCCAAAAAAAAAAAGAAAACCCCCATGGAGACTCCTCCGGACCTATATCATAAAGAAGATCCTGGACTTGGAATTTTCCATGAACATCTAGTTCCTTTAAGTAAATAACCAAAGTTGACGAAGGATTCCATGGACCAAAGGTAGAACCACAGATCTGTTATATTCTAGGTTCAGTTTACCATTACAGCCCATTTTCTTGTATTCTGCCATTAGCTTGAGCCTATTGGGGCAATTCCTCTGCGGGTTCCGTACAATGAATCATTTCGTAGAGACTATGCAATCCCTTTTCTACCCTTCTCCCTATGGCATTGTTTGATGGATACTCGGTTTTCCGAAAGACTAATGCAATATCTGTTCTTTTCTAATTTTTTGAACTGTTGTTTTTTGGATCATTTCGGATCATCCGGTCCAAAGTTAGATCGGTGATTAAATTCGGTTTTGGACCAGAATGATCCTTGATCCGAAAACGATACTTTACACTATGCCTCCTATCCTATAGAAATTGTAAAATATACACTACATTGACATCAGATTACAATGGGAACCATATTATTTCCAATGTGATCTTCTACCTACATTTGGATATGGACTTGTGTGTTTTCTATGAGTTTTACTTCAACCATGTAGAGTTGTACCTTTTAGCCTGCGACATTAATGCTTTTTGTATTTATAAAAGCTTACTTTCCTTCAGCTCTGAGTTTGTCCTCTTCATGAATTGTAATGCTGCTAACAGAGAAAGCTTATTTCACTAGTTCACTGATATCAAGACTGCAATACATGGGGTCTGGGCTTTGTCTTCATTTAAATATGAGTGTTATCTTTATAATATAAACAAAAACAATTTTATGGGAGGAGGCCTCTCAAGCCAATCCTCCCTCAATACTTAATTTGTAGAAGTTAGAATTAAAAATAAAAAATGAAAACCTACCAATCAGGTTTAGGAGTTTAATATTTTAATAAATATAAAATAATAAATTTTAATCTCTTAACCAATCAAGTTTTAGAAGTTTGATTTTTTAATAGTAATTTTTAATAATATGGATCCTACTCATCTCTTCTCTCTTTGTTTCCTAATACAACTCTTTTCCTCTCTCTTTCCAGATACAACTCGCACATCTCTCCAAAACATAGCCTATTTGCTGCTTTGATCGCTGTTCACCGCTGCTTTTTACTCACTGTTCGCCGTTGCTTTCTGCTCGCTGCTCGCATTATCTAGGTCGTTGTTGCCGTTCGTAGCTGGTTGCCACCGTTCGCCGCTGCTCGTCGCCATTCGCCGCTGCTTTCTATTCGCCCCTGTTTTCTGCTAGCTGCTCGCCTTATCTAGGTCACCGTTCAACGCTCACCTTAATGTATATTATGTTCTGTTACTAATTGATCTGTTTTTATCAATCAAATCTTTATGTTTTGTATTTCTTCGTGCGAACAGAAACTGAAAGATCTTTAGATCCCATCGCTTGTGGAAGTGGTTCTGGTACTTTCTCTAGGCCCTCTTTTGTATACTCCATAAACTGTTTGTCTCTGAAACCAGTCAATTTATATTTCAGTCTTTGTGAATTTTAATCTTACATATAGGGAAGACACCCATAGTTCATATGTAGCCATGAACTTTAATCTTGAGAATATGGTTCATATTAGATCAGTTATACAATAATGTTAAAATATCTACAATTCATTGTTTCTGTACAGCCATTTTATTTTCTGGATATTTGTCTTGAATGTGTTCTAGAATTTGAGTATAGTGCTTCTTTTTGGTAATTGTATGATTGAGGCACTTTTAGGAATTTTGATATTCTTAGGCATTCATTTAAATTACCTCTTATTAATTTCCGTGAATTATCTTCTTTTGAACCCAATTGGGTTTACAGATTCTTTGCATTAGGGTTACTTATTTTGAATTTTGTTTGTCTTCATGTTAATAAATTCTTGGTTCTTTTTGACGTCTCCTTTTGCATTAGGGTTACTGAAATTTTTTTGATTTCTTTTGGTGCTTTCAAGGAGGGAAGGCTCAGGTAAATTCCTCTTTTCCGTTTATTCTCTCTTTTTTTTTTTTGGATTATGTATATTGATAATATACTAAAATCTGTATTAAGCTTGGACTCTTTGGGAATGCAAAGAGTTGATTCGTGAGTGTTTTTTTTTTATTTTATATATGGAAGGTGCTCTTTTGTTCTTTTGTGGTTTGAAAATCTCTCTTTATGGAAAATTCCTTTTGAATTCCTCCAACATCAAAGAATAACACTCTATTTTCTCACAGTTGCAGCAATCTTTTATCCTTTTTGCTTGCCTGTGTCTCACATTAGTGACAGTCTCAAATCATAAGACTGTTTGTAATATGCTTCCCTCTGGTCCTTTTTAAATTTTGATCTAAAAGGTTTCCTCTCATGGGATTATGAACTAAATGGCCTCAACTGTATGAATGCTTTTGTAATAGATACCATGTTATTCCATTACTCAAGCTTCAGAAATTAGATGGATGTGTTCATGAGGATCGGCATGATCTTGTGTTTAGACCCACAGAAATTACATTGCCTGTGTTCATGAGTATTCACTCCTTAAGATTTGTGTGAGGATTGTGGAACCCATTAGCATCATCCACTGATCTACCAGCACCTACAGGCACATCACCGGTAGTCCCAATCAGCAGCACACAACATCACCACTAATCATTAATAATTCTATAGATTTCTTTCTCCCCCTCTCTTTATTCAAATGCTTTTTTCATACTGGGTTTAATTTGACACTTAGTGTTTGTTCAATTGGGGTAGTGAAACCTTCAAAGAAAGGTTCAGAGAAATCGTTTTCAGGTAAATCCATTTGTGCTGGCTCTACTTTTTTGATGAGTAGTTTTCGATAGATTCATTGAACCGAAGTTTTAGATCAACAAAGCACTTGATTAGCCTCTGTTGTAAGGGATGATGTCAAGGGTCTGGGGTTTAAGAACCTTTCAATGGATTTTAAGCAGCTGTAAGACCGTTGGATCACACTCTAGCGACATCTGATGTTTCAACACTTCGAATGAATTTATTACTCTATATTACTTTTGGATGGGTAGGATGTTTACTCCATTTAAATCGAATCAAATTGTTGAAATCTAGCCCAATCTCCATTTTACCACAACTGCAAATGATAAATTATGATTTATTTGAAGGAAATTTTATTGCACTCAATGTGGAGTTCTTTATTACACATTTTGGTATAATATTTCCTGAATTTCAGTAGGAGTTCTGTTTATTGGAAGGAAATTGACGTAGATATGTAGAAATGAGGTAAAAGCATTTGAGGAACAATCCATTACGCTTGGGTTCTAAACAAAGAATCATCCTAATCGTTGAACATATTTCATTCTCAATTTACTCTTTTAATGTCTTTTTTCATTTGGAATTTTGATTTCATGGATGTTATAATGTGGATTGTGTTAAAACTTCGTCAAAAAGAATATAATATGATCACTTGATCATTATAATCCTTTAAACTGGATCTATCACTATTTCATATGTGATTCATACTATTGGAATCCTGAGTTTCTAGATTGATTTGTGAATTCTTTTGTCATCTTATTATCTATAAGAATCCCGGTGGTAACTGTAGGGTTCTTAAATAAAACTTCAAAAAATATAGTTATAGTTTGGCACATGGCTGCACAGGAACACCCCATTGTTGCACAGGAAAGCAGCAACATCAAAGGATCAGCTTCAGCAAAGCAAAACAGAACCCAAACAACACAGGCACAGAGATACAATAGCAGCACATCAAATTAGCACCTCCCAAGTAGGCAAACAACAGAAAATCTGCACCTGATCCCACCAAATAGATACAGGAGATAAAATAAGTAGGGCAGCTTGGTCCAGCAAGTACATGCACACAAAGAGCATCCATCCCAATTGCAACACAAGACCATCTGTGTAAACCAGAACCTAATCTGTGTACAATTTAAAATTATGGACAATGAGATTGCTGTTGATTCTTATACAGGGTTTTGAGATTAGTTCGGGTTATGATTCATTCGAAGTTCAGATTTCTTATACAGGGTTTTTGAGATTTGTTTTGCTTCGATTTTCTTCATTTCTTATACAGGGCTTTTGAGATTTCTTTTGCTTTGATTTTGATCGGCAAGGAAGAATATTAGAGAGTATGATTCCAAGACACTTCTCAAGGAACATTTTTACTGGAATTCAGCTCCAGATCTGCTCTACTCAAGTATTCACTCGTCTCTTCTTAGTAATTGCTGTTTTTAGTAACTGCTGAGTACGACTTGCTGGTTTAAAAAATTTCAAAAAATTCATGCTGAAAATTAACTATTCAACTTGCAATCTTGCACAAGGACAAAACAACACCTTTTGCTTTATGTTTTATGCTATTTACTTTTCTATTTCCAAAGTAGTTACTCATCTTAACCTGTTTGAGAAGTATATACTGTAGGTGTTATCTACACACATTTGTTCAGATTATTACTGCACTTAGTATACAAGAGTTGGCCATTGCCTTGAATGAATATCAGTTCTCAAGACTTGCTGGTTTTTTTGTTTTTTTTTTTTTTTTTTAATTTTATTTTATAAATTATGATATGATATTTGATTGTATGTTCATGTCCATTGTGTATGTATATGCCCTAGAATTTAAAAAAGTACTTATTGTTTTCTTCAAAGTTACTAAAATGGAAACCAAGTGAAGGCTCTACTATTCTCAAGCCTTCACTTGGTTTCCAACCATCTCATACAGGAAAAATGAGGTATCACTTTTCTTTGGAGTATTTTCTTGGGTGCCTTTCTCATCCAACCATCTTATCAGAAGCCCGTTAAGAAAGGTGAGTAACTGAGGAACTAAGCAATTCATGCCCTGAACATTTCTGTGTATGTATATAAGGGGAGGTCCAACCATGTCACTTTTCTTGCTGTTTTATCGGTTTGCAGTCTTCCCGGTTTATCAAATACAGGGTGGGATATTTTTGAGTCAATGAGTAGAGATCACAAGATCAAGCCTCGAGCGATGCACTATGCATGTATGATTGAATTGTTAGGTCGAGAAGGCGTCTTGGATGAAGCTTTGGCATTGATAAGAGATGTTCCTTTCACGCCCACTGCAAACATGTGGGCTGCCTTATTGAAAGCCTATCGAGTTTACAATAATTTATAGCTCGGAAAGTTTGTAGTTGATAATTCACATGCTTTGAAAATTATTATGTACCTAGACAACTGGTAACAATTTATACCTAATACAGTGCGCATTGGATTTCACTCTTTTTTTTTTTTACCTTCATTACGTTCTTTGAATTCATTTTGGGATTTGAGTTATATCATATTTTTGTTGTTGAATTGCTTTATTGCATTCATATTAAGTTTTGCAAAGTTCTATTTCTCCACATGTACATTTTGTCAACCCCAAATCATATACCAAGGTTTAGTTTACATGGCATAAAGGATTAACATAAAAACGCTCAGAAATAAGAAAAAAATATTTATTAAGATAAATTGATAAAATAAAATATAAGGATATACAAATAAAATAAATTTTGAAAAAAAATAAAAATAAAAATAAAATAATGATAAAACTGAAAACATTTCCTTATAAGTAACATACTTTTTTTAATAACTTAAAAGCGTCAAAATTTGTATAAATTCAATTTGTCATGCAAAAACCACTAAATTAAAGTAAAATTCAACCATCAACTTGCTTGTTTTGGACAACTATATAAAAGAGTTGAATAACCATGCTTCTCTGCACTTCCATGGTCGTCAAGGCATTCTACTAAGTACAGTGAATTTGTAACTTCAATGCTACTAACCTTTCATCTTTCTATTTAAATTATAATTTACTTAATAGATTCTTTCTTTTGTTTTAATCCTTTCATCTCCTTATCTGAGTGTGAGAAACATTGATAATGAATGCAAATCTTTTTCTTTTCTTCAGCCATGCCTGGATGTCCTTCTTTCCTTCCTCAGTCTCATGCTTACTGTAGTAATTAGTGAAAGCCTTCGTTGATTTGCGCCAATTCTTGTACAACCTCCTCCTAACCTCTTAACTTGGATATTATTTTGATAAAAAGCCTTGATAATATCCTTTCTTTCTTCTCAAACAAAAAGGGGGCAAATAAAAAGAAAAATCTTGACAAGGCATGTCTCTCCACGAAATCCATCTTCTCCTTCAAGGACAAACCTTAGTGTTGTACAAATAAAATCTAAAACCACATCCACTTTGTTTTCTTTGCCATAGCTAAGAAATGTTAAACTGCTTCATCACCATATGGACAAATTTGTTAAGCATATCCTCTGACCTACTCAAATGAACATAAATGTTGAAAAGGCAATCAACTCACCAGCTCCAAAAACTTTTTGAAGACCCATTAGTGAATCAAACAACAAAAATTTGAAAGGCCATGCAGCTTCAGCATCTTCTTTATCAGAATTGTGCAGACTACATTAGTTTCATCTCACTCACTCTTTCCCCGGGCAATGTCGACAACAAATTGATTCAACCGCTGGCCGAATATTTTGGTTGAGAATGACTCGCTGGCATGCTGCCGAGCTTCTCCGCCCATTCTTTCTGCTATCTGGGGATCACTAATAAATTTCGTCATAGCCCGCGAGAAATCTTGTGGGGTTGGGTCACAAAGGAACCCCGTGATCCCATCTCTAATTGTCTCCACAGGGCCCCCGCTATTGCACGCTATAACAGGCTTCTGGGCTGCCATGGCCTCCAATGGAACGATGCCAAAGTGTTCATCCTACATAAATAAACATCATTTTAAACACTTCATCTCTATATCTGAACAGAGAGGGGGCAACATCAGATTCTACTACACCTTTGGTGTATAAAGAACACATAGGCATTGAGAGAGGAGAGTATTTCTCTCTGATGTCGAGCAGGATGTGATGAAGTTAACCTTATCAGCCACTCCCTCCCTTTCTGCTAAGCTTTGGAGTTCCTCTAAGTACTCTACATTCTCCCTAAGGCGTTTATCAAAGCCACCTGAAGCATAAGAGAAGTATGAACTCAGTTTCCATCAAATGCAAAAACCAAGGAAGATCCATCCATTCCGTGAATGTTGGATACGAATTCCAGAGAAAATCAAGTCAATATTTTATTAGAATGGTGCAGTACTATTGACCATTGATGTCATTCTTTTGGTCTAAATACTATTTTCCAGATTTGAACCCCACACAAATCTCCTAGCCAAAAAAACAACTTGATTGTATGGTCAAAATTATCCAATAAATGCACATTTCATTGGACATGCAAGACAAATATATATATATGAACATTTGCATGACCTAGTCAGGCTGATTTCTAGAGCAGGAAATATGATATCTTACGCCTAAATAATGTCTGGTGACTTAGCTGATAGATGTCATGTTAATAAATAATAGTAAACACCCTCCACTGTTAAGCACATTATTACGCCATTATGATCTCATTCAGCTATTCTGACTTCAAAGCATATTCTATGTGAAACCGCAATAAGAAGCTACACAATGGCAGTTTCCCATACCAATATGCATCAATGGAACATGTATTAAAGCACACAACAATAGAACTTCTCCAGAAAAGGGTCGCACTGACAGCATTACTTGTTCTAGTAGGGTTGGAGTTGCTTCAAACCACAAAACCACTATTTGAGAGTTAAGAGTGTTTTCCCGCAAGTAAATTAGGGCAGATTAATATCACATACTAACACAAAATAAAGGATTCATAAATGCTACCCATCCATGTATTTATGATACAAAAATTATTAGTGATATTCTTTTCTTACCAACCAACAATCTCATACAAGAAATAAGATACTATCATTTAAATACTAGTGATACTCTATCAAAGGCACACATATACATTTATATGCACACAACTATGAGGCATGGACACTTTAAATAAGTCGCATACATGTATCAGACGTGTTGGACTCTTGACACTTAAAATTTTTTTGTAGAACATTTATGTTTTCCTTTTCTTTGTTTGATCTCACAAATTAACACATAAATATGGAGTATGGACTTGTGTTTTCCAATAAAAAGTTTGTAAATGGATAACATAATATTACTAAGCTCATTAAATCTTATACATCTCTGAGGCAATTCATTAGATACAAAATTGTTCAATCCAACATATCCTATGAATTTAATTGTTTCCTACTACATTATGTAAACATCCTGTCATGTCCATGAATCCCAATTTCTCATTTTGCAAATCCGACACTACCCATGTCAGATTTTGACACTCGCACTCTCAATCTCACTAACATTCCCACTCCACTATGGTCATTTAGGATTTTATATTCTAGTAACCTACACAAAGGTAAGTTGCAATTCATCAAAATGTCAATGCAGGAAATCTACTTGTACCGTCAAGTATACCCTAAACTGTCAGAATAGAACTGCTGTTGAAATTTGTTGACTTCAACATTATTCGAGCATCCTTGCCTCGGTGAAAGAGAAGTTGGATCTTTCTAGCTAACTTGAGGGAGATTGATATGGCAATATGATGCTGGGAATCCATCAGTTAAATAAGAGGTCTGCAGTAAGTATTTAATTGTATGATTGGGTGTACTTGTAGACTTCTTCAATAATAAGTTAGCCATACACCATAGAGAAGTATATACTCTTACCAATATTCTACCATGATGGAACACATTCCACTTCATACTAGAACCTCGACAAGTTTACAGTACAGATCAATATAACAAAGCATGCAGCCCTTGTACTCTCGCCCACATGAAAAAAATAAGCAACATTTATTTTGAAGATACAGTTTTACTCACCAAAATAAAATAAAATGTTTAATGAAAAGTAATACCTGCAACAGTCAAGGACACCTCAGCCAAATTGTGACCTTGAAGTTCATCTTCATCAAGGGCATGAAGCATCGCAAAGGCTGAAATTGCTAGATTGATATTCTTTTTTCTTTCAAAGCGGTTGATCGAAAGAAAGT
>JAUPMG010000004.1:2263707-2281517 GCA_031762675.1 Pachysandra terminalis | reverse complement strand
TTGTATATAAGAGCCTTCTTGTAATCTTTCAAAGTAATTTTCAAGGAGATTAGTTTTCATTTCTACTTTTCTTTCTTGTTCGTAATATGAACCACTCGATTTTATTTGTAATTGTCTATCTTGGGTGGTTTTACCACTGTCCTATGCTCCACTGTAATGTCAAATGGCCGTTCTATCAGCTTGGTGGGATATCTTGTCTGTCTTTACCGATCGAGGCATGAGGAAGTCTGTCAGTGCCAAGGTTGTGCCTCATGTTGGAGAAACAATTCTTTATGATACCTGCCGCATAGCCTTATCCTGTCATTATAAGCGTCACTTTCTGTGACAGGGTACCATTGTGGCTTAGGTCCATGGCTTCCTTCATGCATTTCCTTCAACAGTCCTCCACCCAGATCCCTAAAAAGTTCTATGACCGATCAAGCTGGTTCCTCAGGTCTATCTTCTGTCGTGGTGTCTCGGTCAATATTCTCATGTATCACATTCTAAAAAACCACAAAGTTAGCGATTGAATGGGCCCTCGACCCATGCCGTTTACAATAATCTCCCATTTTTAATTTCTCAGCTGATATGATCTTCTGAATTTCTAGGATCTTAATGAATTTTCCTTTTAGCAAGAGGTCGAAGATCTCATCGACCAACGATACATGGAAGGAATACCTTCACTCACTATCGGGCATTCCTATCTAGGTATCCGACCCGGATACTATGTCCCCAATTTTTTTTAGGGCCATACAAGTGAATAGATGTTCCTAACAACTACGAATAATCCCAACTCGTAATTTGGTTCTTTCGAAATAAGTGCTGAAGGAAGCATCCTTTCTCTGGCTCTCTTCTTGGAGCATACGCCCATACTTAGAGACTGTGATCGAAAGTTCAAGTAAGCCCTCGAGCTCCATACCCTCAAACTTATTTCGAAACTTGATATCTAGCATATTTTGGGCTAATTTGATGAATTCGGTTTCCGAGAGCATAATTTTGCACCGGTTTTTGGTCCTCTTAAATCTGGCAATAAACCTATCGGCCAATTCATCAGGTAATGGTCTTAGTCTGGCCAAATCGGCCATAGATACCTCCGTCTTTGTCCGATAGAATTGTGTACGAAATTTTTCTTTCATTTCGGCCCAATGTTGGATCGAATTGTGAGGCAAGGTTATATACCACGTAAAAGCTTTGTCAGTCAAGAAATTCCCAAATAGCCGTAACTAGTGAGAGTTGTCCGCATTAGATCGTAAACATCCAATATTCTCTGTAGTAGACTATCCATCTTCCCCCAAGAAGGGAGAAAATTCAGGGATTTGGATTCTATAACCCCCCTTAACTTCAATCATTGACCGATAAAAAATACAAGTTAACAAACAAAAATAAAAGATAAAAACCCTAGGGACTTGATATGCTTGGCAGTAGGACACGGTGTTTATGTGGGTGCACAATCTTAGTTCGAACAAGGTGTCAAGAGGTGCTCAATGAGCCACGTCTGGGTCTACTCAACGACCGTCAACCCGAGGGTCCTGCATGCATGGGAATTGCTCGATGAGGATGAGAGAGTGCAGAGATGCTCTCAAAGTAGCGGATAATAACAATAAACCTATGGAGGTTTGAGTCCAACAACGCCTTCACTAACTTGTTTTAACCCACTTCCATCGTGGTTTCATTACTTCTCCCAAAGAAGACAATCCTTTCAACAATGCCCTTTCCTGCTTCAATTGGGCGTATGGTCTAGGTTGCGCATGGACTATTCGGGTTACGCAAGCCTTGTCGTACGAGACTAGTCATGAGATTGGCTACATGTCTCCTATCAGGGCATGCCACATGTCCTCACCATTTTTGGTGTAAACAATTTCAAATCGAAAATATATGATTTCTATTTTGCCCGCCCTATCTTCCCCATTGCGAAAAGTCGTAACTACCCAAAAGTAGTTATCACTTTTTTAAAAAACTAAAACGCTAACATGAAGACTTGATATGGAATTTGTTCAAAAAAATAATTTTCTCTCCCAAAATAATCCACACTTCAGGCTACAAAATCTACTTTAATAACTTTAATAAGGGATAATTTTATCATAGAAGAATTATTTTAAAATTAAATATTTTTATTTCGTATTATAGGGATAATTAAGAATTATGTTTAAAATTAAATATTTTATATCTTAATAAAAACATTAAAATATGAGTACTTTTATTTTTAAAATATCTCTATAAATAATATAAATTTACTAAAACATATTGTAGATTTACCATTCGTTTATCTATAGAATTACGAGAGAAAAAATCATTATATATAAGAGTCCTTATACATATTACGTTATATGTAGATAACTCTAAAAAAGTTACAATCACAAATACAAAATATCATATAATTAAATATGAAAAAAAAAAAATAGAATATATGTATAGATATATATTAAAAAAAATATTGTAAAATATTTTTGTAAATCTATGTTTATAACAAGTTGTATCTCAAATTCTCCGACATTGTAGATACTTGGATACTTTCCCATACATACATGCAATCTGCACACGCCATACGCTAGTAATAGATAATGATAATAAAAATAAAAAAATTAATAAAATTAAATTATTATAGAACAAATTAATTAATGATTTAATCATACTACTTATAAATGTTGAACCAATTTCTTAAATTTTTGGAGTTATTTATTTTTTCATTGCTTTTACAATTTTGTCCTTTGTAATGTAACTTTTACAATAAAGATTATTTATCTTCTAAGTACTATAATTGTTTGTGATGGTTTTATTGTTATTCAATTATAGTTTTTTAGTGAAGAAAAAGTTTAATTTTTTAAATATCATTTTATTGATTAATATAGCCTTGTTGTTTTTATATGATTACTAAATAATCTATATTAAACTTACCTGAAAAGAAGGGTATTTTAGATATTTGATATATGTTGGCCATTAATTAATGAATCTTAAACCAGTTTTCGTAAGACTAAACGACTCACTATCTCTCTCTCACTGGTAAGGCTAAGACTAAACGACGCTTTAATTCTCTCTCACCAGTAAGGCTAAACGATTTTCTCTTTTCTTCTCTGTGTTCATCCTTCCAAGTTTGAATAACATGCGTGCTTGGATGAATATGAGAAGCTTGTGATATAGATGAACACTCCCAGGTTAGTTTGATTTTTGAATTTTGTTTCTAATGTGATCTTATAGTTTCTTACCAGTTTGCAAAGATTATGTGTTTTCTCATGGAAATTTGTTTCAAGGAGACTTTGTTTCTAAAACAAATTCCCTTAATTAATTGATACATTTTTGTTTGTTTCAGTTCTAATCAACTTCCTTTTCTGTTCATGGTGTTTGGGACCTCATGAGGTTTCTGATTTCTTCTTCAACTCGTTCCATGGCGTCCGAATTTCCTCCATCAACCTACCTTTCTTTTCAAAAGTTGTTCTTCTGCAAGTCTTGCTTGAATTTTCAAAGACCTTAATTTCCTCTCCAGATCTCTTAAAATTCTCTCTAATAGTTTGTCTTAGTGGCTGCTCTGCAGGGTTGTAATTGACAATACCGTCTGTGCTATTGCAACTCTTGTCAAGGTAAGCTTCTACCAAATCTGTAAATTACACAACACCCTAACTAATTGAGAAATGAAATTGGCAAAAATCCAAACTGAAATTCCTCTTTTTCCTTTTAATTGTCATGTGGATAGTGACAGAAAACATGGAATCCTCTTAGAGGTCGTGCAAGCACTCACAAATCTGAACCTCTGTGTAAAGAAAACTTACATTTCCTCCGATGAAAGATGGTTCATGGATGGTAGGACCAACCACCAAGCAAGCATTTATTCTCAGTCTTTCATGGATTCCAAGCTAATTTGTGCTTAACATTTAAGGCATATTGTAGCAACTTCCTATTAATTAAAATCATAGAATCACACTTTTGTGTTGAAATTTTTGAATCTCATTTGCATGATTTGCATCTACATTTTTTTCATGCGACGGATCAAAACGGAAACAAACTTACATATGAGAGTGTTATAAGCTACATTGAATAACTATAATTCTGCTTAGTTTTTCTTAAATTGCCACACCCTTTTCCATCTTTCTATTAATTATTGTTCTTTTCTGTGATACAGTCTTTGGGTACCTTCAACTCTATTAAATCTAATGGTTTCAAAGGTAGCCTAAGTAACGGCATTGGAACTAACCGGAACGGATTGTCTAGGGCTTCTTTTTGGGTGCTTGCAGTCCCCACCGACTTAGAATGCAATGTTGTTGAAGCAAAGGTGTGGACACATAATGGAAGAATTGCATCCCTTATATATGTCAAAGACTGTGCTTCTGGGTTCCCAATTGAGGTCTCCCATATGAATCATATGATCAGTAGGATTGAAGGGCGCCTAAAAAATGTGCTTAAGGTTGGTACCAAGACTGTTGTCTCTAAGGCTGTCACACACGCAGACCGTTGTTTGCATACGATGGTGTTTGCCGACCATGATTATAAGCAAAAACCCATTGATACCAAATCGGCTGTCAAGGTTCAAAACTAGGTAGAAAGGGGCTACTCTATTGTCAATGTGCAATGCAAAGGCAGGGCAAAGTTGTTAGCTGCGATCGACACAACAGAAGATAGGGCATATCAGGTATATCATTTTATTGTTCTGTTTAATCTTCTTGCTAAAATTGGATATGGAATAAATCAATTTTTTTGATATATTTTCATTGAATTCTCTTGCAGGAGTTCTACATGAGAAATACAAATGGAACCCTGATTAGTTCAGAAGCCGAGGGACAACGAGTGATTCAATGCTTACAAGCTACAATTGAAAGAAGAGCATCTGAGGTATTCTCAGTTTAATCTTTATTGCTTCTCCTTGATTGATGGATATAAAAGTTGAAGGGATTTTTTAAGGTTTTTAGTTATTGAAATTTTTTTCATGACTTTAGTATTTTATCCTTTTTAACTATAATTTTGTTAGGATTGATAAGGAATCATTTCTGTAATATAAATTTAAGTAATGGTTTTATTGTCTTTTATTTCAAACTTTTAGTGAAAAAAAAAAAACTTTGATTTTATATATCATTTCTATGACCAAAATATCCCTTATTGTTTATGTTATTAACATAGAAATACATCTAATCTCTTTTAAGGAGAAGAGGTTATTTTAGGTATTAAACTTTATATATGTTGTCTATGTGGGACGTACTAAATATTATGCATTTTCTTGAAAGATTAAATAATCAATTAATTTTTTATTTTCTCAATGTGCTTTCTTTTGTTTTTTTTTTTTTTTTTTGTTGTTGTTTTGTTGTTTTGTTTTTTATTTTTGTTAATAAGACCTTTCCACTTCTTAACTATTGAATGATAAACAATGAACTATTACATATTGATCCTACCGTAAACCGTTACATATCATTCCTATTGTCTTCTGCCCCTCATGATTCATGATCATTAGCATCTGCCCAACTAACTTTGTGCTAAATGATAAATTACACTGTTGCCGAATTATGTTCATAGTGGAAAGAGTTTGTTTCGTGTGTATTTGTGAACTGATGATCTCAACGCAAAAAGCCATCAATAGGTTGCCAGACTACCAAAACGACAAAATTACCCATCGACTTTTATTAGGCATTTAGTCATTGCTCCCCTGAATTTTGTTCCAGCAATCATAAGCTTCTCAGTATTGCAATAATATAATTTCTAATTTAATCTTATGAAATTGTCATTTTTAATATATTATCTTTTTTTAGTATTTTAGATATTAACTTTATAAGTATAATATATGTGGGACTTACTAAATAAGATACATTGTTAATACTTAAGGGCTTTAAATTATCTTCAAGTAAAAATATGAATGATATCAAAAATATTACTCTCTCTCTCATATATATATATATATATATATATATGTTTTATGGGAGATATGGCGAAGAAGTTAAATCTCCGTATTCTAAAGGTGCAAAATTTCTCCCGAAAGTGAAACTTAAGACTGTATTTTCACATGTTGAAATTCTCTTGTGGGGAGTGAAGTATACATGTTTAATAGGCATTCAAGTACAGGCATTGTATTTAAAGTATATCTGTGTTTTGGCTTTAACTGTTATGATGTCTTTGATTGTAGGTTTTGTCTTGGCAGCAACGAGGCAGTTGGAAGACATCTTTGCGCATCAAAATGGAAGTTAATATAAAGCTTGTCAGTCTTATCATACCCCCTCAAATCATTTTTTATAAGGTACACCTTTTATGTTTTTGAATGATTTCACAACATAGTTGATGAGAAGGAAGCGGGGAAAAAACTAGAGGCATTAAAAAAATGATAGAAAACGTCAAAGGAAACGGGTGAGAAATGGCATGAGAAATATGCTTGCTTGATATTTTTCTGGGAAACAAATTTCGTATGCATTCCCCCAATGTTTCCTTTTCATTTTTCCATATTTTCCCTGATGATTCCATACATGTTTTCTTCTCATTTCCCATTTTATAGATAATTTTTTTGCACCTGTTTCCTTAACGTGTTCCCTTGCGAGTATGGGTTCGAAACTAGTAATTAATTGTGAGGAGCTCCTGAGTAATAGAAATGTGCTTGCTTGATAATTGATATTTTATGTTGCAGGATACTTTGTGCAATGAGGTGAATGGATGTCTACAAGCATGAAGAACAGCAGAAGAAAAGGAGGTTCTATGGATACGTGCAAGAAATAAAAATTGGATCCATAAGGAGGTTCAATGGGGAAATATGCAGGATACTTTGTGCAATGAGGTGTATGGATGTCTACAAGCATGAAGAAGAGCAAAAAAAAAAAAAAAAAAAGGAGGTTCTATGGATACCTGCAAGAAATAAAAGTTGGATCCATAAGGAGGTTCAATGGGGAAATACTAAGTCCATATACTCTGTAAACTTATGCTGAAATCCTACTTAGTTTCTCGTTTATGGGGGGTTTTGATTAATCACAGTTCTATTCTTGATCGTTGTCGGCTTATTAACATTTGCAAAAAACATATGAGACAGGTACTAGAGAAATTTATTGTACTTCTTTTGGTTGGAAATGATTAGATTGACATTGTTGAGTATGTTAGCAACTCAATGACTTTCTGTGCAAAGTTTCCATTCTAAATTTCCGAACATTCCATGATAGTGACTTTTTAAGTTAGGGCTTATGCTATTAGCCTGGCTTCTCCCAAGCTACAATAAATGAGAATATATGTGATCTTCGTTACTTGCATTCAAAAACTTCAATACTTAGCTCTTCAGTGTCTCTAGATCTTTGAATCATGAACATATTAATAGAGCACCAAAAACTTTACAATCTGCCTGAACTAATACCCAGCTGAAGTAAAGTGGATCTGATTTTAGAGACGATTTGACTACAAAAGGATATTTGCAGGTTGGGGCCTTTCTGAATTCTGCTCTAACTCATCAGATGTTCTCGTTGTTCACATCTTATTAAGCTTTTGTATTTCTTGGATGTATTACATGCTCAATATTTAATTGAAGTCTTAGTTGATCCAAATTCAATGAGTTAATTGAAGACATAATGATGGGTTAAAAGGTCTCCATTTTATATCCTAGCAAAAACATAAACAAATAGTTGGGAAAAAAAATTAATAGATTGAAAAGCTTCAAATTGATTATAGATAGCAAACTAAGGCTCTGAAATTCCAACCAATGACTTAACATACACACCATAGGCATATAGTACTCTGATGTTTTTCCTCATAAAATAAAGTGGGGAAGAACCTAAATGGTTGGACTCTCACTGATATCCATGTTGTAAGCACTAAACCCTAAT
Organism: Pachysandra terminalis; assembly: GCA_031762675.1. Classification (NCBI taxonomy): domain Eukaryota; kingdom Viridiplantae; phylum Streptophyta; class Magnoliopsida; order Buxales; family Buxaceae; genus Pachysandra; species Pachysandra terminalis. The sequence goes on along the minus strand of JAUPMG010000004.1, from coordinate 2,273,769 downwards.
TACAAATCCTATGTCTTAGTCCTTATATCCTAACCCCAAACCATAGACGCCTTCAATTACATTTATTTTTTTCTTTTTTGGTTGATAATTTTTTTTTTTAAATAACATGCTACCTATGAAATTAGATTGCAAATAGATTCCATTGTAGTGGAATCCATTTATTGCTTGGATTGGGTGAGTTTCTGTCTATAAAGACAATGAATATTCGTGAATTTTTTTATTGTCAGATTGGCATTTACTATAGATACAAACTTCTCACGAAATTATAGGTGCGACAACAAGAAACAATCTTAATAAGATGATTATTCCTAAAATAATTAGTAGTAGCATAGGTTTTGGAATTGTTCTATCTATTTTGAATGTTAATTAAAATAAACATCTCAACTAAAAATTAAAAAAAAAAATGAGATATTAGAACATTACCTGCACTAATAACCTGACACACAATTAGAAGAGTTTGTATCTACTTAGGTCCAAGTAAAATACATATTAAATATAGATGGGATTTTATGTTTAGACTTTTGTTCATGGAAATATTCATTTGAATAATGAAGATACATCTTCATTCTCGAGAATAAAATAAGAAGATTGAAGAAGAGAAAAAAAGATATTGTCTATTTTATTTGCAATACTATTTAACCTCTTAAAAATTGAAAGTTGCAACTAGAAATACCGGTATCATTCTTTACGAAATTATTTCAAAAATCTAACATCGTTCATTAAATAGCTAACGGTAAAATAATTCTCAATAATATAGGTTTATCACGTGCACTATTACTAGTTATTCTAAAAGACAAAACGTGTGAGAGTTTCAAGTTTTTTTGGATAGTTAAAACCTAAAAAATAGGAAAGTTGCCAACCCTTGGAGTTCTCCTATAAACGCCCCCAATTCATTTATCTTCACACAAAAAATTAGGGTAAATTACACTTTGATCTCTGAGATTTCGACCAGTTACACTTAGACCCCCTGAGGTTTGTTAAACGACAACTATCCCTTTTTATATGAAACTTCAAGTAGGTCACGGACTGATTTATCCCTAATAAAATATAAAATTACTCCTTTCAAATCCACCACCTCCAGCACTATCACCCCAATCAGTCCATGACCCCTCTAATAAAAAAGGATAATTGTAGTTTAACAAACTTCAGGGCGTCTAAGTGCAAGTGGTTGAAACCTTATGAGGCCCAAGTGTAATTTTCCCAAAAAAGTATAAAAGACGATTTTATTATTATAAATATATGATAACATTTTGTATTATAAGTTAGTTTTAGAATTGTTTACCAAAAAAAAAAAGTTAGTTTTAGAAAAAAAATAACAGAAAGCTAAGCTTTTTAGCACACTTTGCAAGGGCAGGTTTTGGCGTTATAAATTTGTTTTTCTTTTTAAAAATTTTCGTGTAAAATTACCTGGTTTGATCTTTTCAATAAAATTACCTGGTTTGATCTTTTCAATAGCAACATGCCCTGGTACAAGCATGGTTTCAAGTATCAGACCGATCCAGTCCGTACCGGGACCAGCCCTATCCCAATCCACGATACAACAATTGTATCCAGTGACTTTGGATCGGAGCGGTCCAACCGATATCAATCCAGACCGGCCGATCTAGACTGGTCCAATGACTAGATCGGCCGATCCAACCAATCCAAAGTTTTTTTTTTTTAATTTATAAAACTAACAATCCAGCAAGTATTGGCCTGGATCAATCGATAGCGGTCCATTCCAACAACCGGTCCGGCCGATCCAAGTTTTTTTTTTTTTTTCAAGAATGATCCAACTTTTGGACTGGCTGGTATCGCCGATCTGGATCGACCAGGACCGGTCCGATCCAAGATCCCGAGACTTAAAACCCTAGGTACAAGTAGGCATTTGCTCAATGTAAAAGCACCAACACTATCCAGAAATCATCCTCGCAAGAATAATACCACTGTAAGAATGGTTCATACTAAGGCGAGAATAGTCAGAGTTTGACGGTTTAATGGAAAAGCATCTAATTGAAATAATTTTAGCTGGAAAGATGAAATGGTAGAGGCCCTTCAAAAACCATGTAAACTCCCAAGTCTATTAAACTTGAGAATAATCAGAGGCTTAGAGAAGGACATTTGACCATTGAGTTTCAATGCTTCCATCTTCAGTTACATTTTAATATAATTTAATGGGGACAAACATGCTTGAGATAAAGGAAACATAGGAAGGCTGAAATGCTGACCAACAAAGTAAAATATCAAACTTCTCATTTTCCAATCAAATAAATAAATTGAGATTACATTTTTTTTTTCCAAATGACAGGACTTGTACAAGGAGACCTCAGATACAAAAGTAAGAAACAGAATGAACAACAAACTAATGCTAGAAGTACAGCCAGGACTTGCACATTGCCGCACAGCAGATGATGCTGTTAAACATGCACGCAGAAGTTGGAAAGAGAATGGGTAAGTCCAGAAAAAATGAAACAAAAATTACCAGAATAATCGAGCCTGCACGAGCACATATGGACCCTCGAGCTTCATCTTCAGGTATTTACAAAACAATAGAAGATGTTTAAGCCGATAACTTTTGCCCAAGAGCCTTTGGAGGGTCTCCCCACAGATGCAACAAGTACCCCAGACAATTTTTATCTACGAGAAGTAGTCTTGAAGTAGAATTGTTATGAACTCAGGGGATAGTCCATCATCATCCTTCTTCCATAGTTCTCCATTGCCTTGGATGTGCCAGGATATTTTAGGAGAAAGTGGTTCATATAGATCTGCATGTTTGAAAAATCTGATTACATCAATCTTGGAACTTATCAAGTTCAAAAGTGCAGGCAAAGAAAGTAGGGTTTATATAGGATTCTCTCATTACAAGTAATGAACATCATGTGGAGTGTATTAAGAGCTAGCTCCAAGACACATTTCAAAAGAATTCTTTCAAGGTCAAACACAATGTTATGACAATCCTATGGAGCAGAAATCATTGAACGACCAAGTCTCTGAGATGCAAAGGCAAGCATACAGCTGGTTTCATCGACCAGGGTTTCACCTGGTCAAGTAGGAATCGGGTGAGTACCTTGCCACCCCTCACCAAGGGTCCCTCAGGCACCCTGTTGTTTAATTTTCAAAATGCATCGCATGAACTTGTTGCCCATTTAAGCACTCTTACAGCACCTTTAACCATATTGGTGGCTAAAGTTGCAGGAAAAATTTACATCGATGCGAAGCTTCCACCTTTGTGCAATGAAATTCATGAAGACACATACCAGTAATGGGTGGATCTGGTTCCCGTGTGCTATGCAATACAATAATCCCGGAAAGCACGGTAATAAATCCACAGAGCTCTGATACTATACTGGTTGCACTTTGACCAGACCAATCCTAAAGAAAATAGAAATTTCGATTAGAATTGAATTTGAGAAATTAACTACAAAAGAATTACAGTTGATTGAATTGCAAGAATACCTTAAACATTATGGCACTTGCAAACATTGTGAGAGATGTGAACATGCCATAATAGATTGGAGAAACAACTGCTGTGTTGAAAGTATCCAGTGCCTGAATCCGAGAGCAAACTTAGTCATTAGTAACACGCATAATTATTACCGATTTTGGATTACAATTCAAGCTAGCTGTTGAAATTTTGAAATGATAGAAGGCATCTCATAGAAATCCCATTATATGACAATTAACATGCTTAGAGTGGGCCAATCTTGATTGATATAGATGAAAAAATTATTAATAAAATAAGAAATAACTCGGGGAAATCACTAAAGAAGCCAAAATCCTAGTGAAAGCATCTAAATAATATCAGATGATTGGATCTTTGATCTAATTTTTCAGGAAAAAAGAAAAGAAAAATGTTGGTTGGCATTACAAATTGGGAAACTTATCAACATGACAATGAAATACCATTGTTGTTAGAATTACTAGTATCATGACATATTACGAAAAAAACATCTCATTCAACACTTGCGTTCTTATTCAGGAAAATCTTAAAGGCCAGTTTGATGCTGATGTGGCTAAGTTATTACAGGGTGTGTCAAAGAGTAAAGGTAAGAAATGAACATTGTTACGGGAACCAAAAGGAACAAATGAACAGCATCCAGTGGCCCTCTTTCTGACAGTTTAGATGATGGGATGAAAATCAGGACACTGGAAGATGGAGAGAATGAATATTCATCTAAAGGTATAGAATTAGGTGTAGCCTTCAAACTTGAAAGATAATATAATTAGGGAGTGAAAATAATCTAAGCATCCAACTCATGGCTTTTGTAAGCCCAAACTACAGGATAACATGGGATGTCATTAGGGCTCATGATGGAGAGGGAGAAAGAGAACTACATGAGGGCCTTCTATGAGGAGGTTGCTCTTCACCGGTATGTGTACAACAGTGAAGAAGAGAGCGGTTTTCTAGGCAGACAAACTATCTTTCCTAGTGTTTTAGAAACTCATATCTCTGTCATGGTGATTAATGAGAGGGAGAGCAAAGAAGATGACATGCTTTATTTCTTATATATCATTCAGAAGAAAATTGTGGCACCTATGATAGGTCAAAATGGGCGTGCCAATTGAAGTTGGATCACCCTCCAGAAGTGGCCCGCTTTAATTGAAGATCAATCTGGTCAAAGTAGATGTTAGATAGATTTTGTTTGAATAGTCGTGGAATCTCCAGTATGCATGCATATAATCCAACTTAAAAGAGTCGTGCTGATCAGGTCAGTAGGGCTGGTAGTCCCAACTCTCTATCTAAACCAAAGGGGAAGGAAGTTTGGTGATCATGTTTCAGAGGAATGCCCTTCTGAAGATTGGAGGATGGATATTTAACACCTTGGGTCATCAAATCAGAATCGAGAAGCTTAGAAAGATTTCACATAGCCTACCCCATTGTTGTGAATGCAATGGATGTAGTCATATGGAAAAATGATGGGCCTATTCTGGAGGCCCATACTCAACATATTCTCCGTGGATTAGAAGACAAATCAGACAGCTAATACCATTGCTACAGTTCCAGAAGGCAGCACGGCTGGAAGAAGTTGATGAACTCAGGCGTCAATGAGAAGGCTTAGATGGAAAAAGGAGAAGGCATATCAGGAAAGGAAGAAAGATTTGGATAAAAACTATTATTCCAAAAAAGAGTGTAATATGGAGGCTTTGTTTATGGATGCTTGGTCAATAACTACGAATCCCAACTTGATTGGTGAGAATCACAGCATGATTTGACCTTAATATACTCAAGGTTTTAAATGTCGATCACCGACATTGGTTGACGACATGTCATGGACATGGGGGAAAATTCCACCAGTCTGAGGGAAAAGTGGGGATGTTGTCCCCAAATGCATGAATTTAGTGCAGAAACTTTTTTATACCTAAATAAAAGATAAATAAACATAAAAATATCAGAGTATGGTAAAAAAATATATATACATAATAAAAGAACCCCTAAATTGGAAAGTTTATGTGCATGCTTGTCAAGTGTCAACTATTAACACAAAGTATATCATAAATGTCATAACATAATGCAAATGAACCTAAAAGTGATAAATGTCATAAATTTTAAGCATAGTGAACATAAATGTCATAATTAATGTCACAACTCAAAAAAGGGATTTCGAGGTTTTGGAGAAGAGAAATAAGGGGTGTCAAAACTGTCGAAATGACACACAAAATGGGCGGCATTTTGACTGTTTGCCCTCTTAAATACATTTCATTCGCACGTATCACTCAACACGTGTGAAACTTACATTATATAGCCGACATATTGTGACATATTGACGACACGAGGGAAAATCGACACCGCCCGAATTTCCCTGTATTACTGTATTACCGGGACCAGTTTGGGTAACATGTCACTGACATTTAAAACCATGAATATACTCACATATCCATGATGATTTCAGAATATATATTATTTCATATAACAGTAAAACACACCAGAGCAAGCACCCTAGTGTGACATTGATTTCACACATGGAAGCTGAATTGGCAAACATGATTCATCCAGGTGCACTTCAATATTACTGCTTCGAAAAACCAACATTTAGCCCCAAACACCGACTCACACGGCAAAAAGAATCCCCGTACAGAAACGTCTTTCTAATCAAAAACTCTAAGAATATTTAAAATAGGCGGCTGCTGCTGCATATAACAAAATCTGTTACACAAGTAATAATGGGCTTTAGGTGGGTAGAAGTGATGTCCACATGGCCTACCTAGAGGGTGCGCTGTCAAGTGAAAGGTTTCGATTGCACACATCGTCCCTCCACCTGGCCAAAAAACCTTTGTTATGTATATGTTTATATATATATACAGACACAAACTTATATACATATAATGAGAAAAAGAAGAGGAGAAAAGAAATGAGGAAATTCTGAGATGTGATATGGATTAAAGTGCAAAGTTTTATAGATAAGAGATGGTATGGAAGGAAGAATTCTAGTATACGGCAGAGAAAACTGTAGAAGACAAGATTTCCTTAAGAAATGCCATATTAAATTTTCAACAGAGAAAAATATGAGATAGTGAGAAAGAAAGATATTAGGAGAGTTTGAATGATTCGTATGTAGAAAGAATATCAAGGAGAACATCTAATTAAAATTTTAACATAAAAAGGTATTCTGGTCTGCCTCACCAGGTTTAGTTTCCTCTTGAGACATGGTTTTTTCAGCCACATGGAATAATAAAGTGGCTAATCCAGACCATCCAACTTATGGGGGGTCCTGGATAGGGCCACATGGGCAATGTTTAAACCCATAAAGCTCCATTAATAAATTTGTAGTAGAATTTGTCACGTGAACAGCAGCCCTTAATTTTTCAATTTTTTTTAAGATCTGCACAAGAAACACATTAGACTTATGAGAGCCCTTTTTACCATGTGACGAATGTTTCAGGCCTGAAACTTAGTATGTGACGTGGAGACAACCGGAACTGCACATGGAAAAGTGGAGGTTCTCCAAATAAGCTGCCATGTGCAAATCCGTGTCTCACCAGGTTTCTAAGTCTAGGGTGCTTAACCAGACAACCCAGCCTCTTAAATTTAAAATTTGAACGTAAAAATATAGAAAATGGGAGGGATAAGGAGGATGATAGATTCCAAGAAGAATATGCTAATGTGCAGCAAATTTTAATTGAGGTGTAATTTAGCCTAGAAAGATGGTAGCAGCTGCTACGGGAAGAAATTAATGAATAAATAAGAAGCGCCCTAACAAAAGACTTAAACACAGGACTTCAATCAGAATAGACGAAAAAGGATAAGGGCTCATTTCTACCAAAAAGTTGGGAAGTATGGCTCTTCTTTCCCTAAAAAGCAAAACAGGTAAAGTGCAATATCACACCACCTGCGAAAAGGGATAGGGAGTGGCCAGGGAAAAGAGAAAGAAAGTTGTGAGAGAAGGAAATGGAAGGGAGGGGATTGTGGTGAAGGACGGGGAGGCCAAGTGCTACTCGTACTCGTAAACTGCAAACAACCATCGAATATATAATCTTATGCCAGATTAAAGGTCGCCAAGAATGGCCATCAAAAACGTTTTGCAGATATAATCTTCTTGGGGTTGGAGAAAGAGACCGGATCTGATTTGGGTTGTGTGTCCTGCTGCGATTTGTTAGGTTATTTGGGGCCAAAGTAACTTCACAATTTTTGAGTGAAGAATATAGGATTGACTTGGTGATGAAAAGTGCCAACTCGCTTCTCTTACAATAAACTTCTTTCCTTCCCGACTATAAAGGACTATTATTTTCAGATTTTGTAGGTGTGGGGGTTGGGCTGGGGTAACTAGCAATTGGATAGCTGTCCTTTTTGTTTTGTCCCCCTACATACTTCACGTACATAAGGCTTTGGATCTCTTCTCTTCTACATTTCTTCTTATCCATTTATACATAGAAAAATTACTTATAATGATAAAAAAGGAACAGCCATCCCATATCTTTCATCCCTTCCTGAATCCTATCCCACTTGACCCTAACCTTAATCCTTTCATGAAGATGCTTCAGTCATTGAGTTCACTTTTGCAAAGATCCAGAGATCTGTTGTGCCCTCCAAACATGCCCCTTGATGGCTAAATTTCAACAGGGAAGCTGTCAGTGGATGAGATCTGAATACATATTAATGAGCAATGGGATCTCCAAGGGAATGTTCGGATAGTAGTTCTTGATCCAAGACGTGTTCATACACTTATCTGGTGAAAGTGATTATGCTAATGCTTGGAGAAGGGAGTTTACAATCCTTAGAGGTTACACGTTTAGATTTTTTTTTTAATGGTCACTTGTTTTCAGTGCTAAAGGAATCATCAGTCATGACTCTTTGGATAGATCTCGCATCTCTCCCAATTAATTTCTTTTTAGCCCTATATGCCTTGCTCAGGAGTTTTGGGTAGGGTTTTAAAGATTGAGAAAACCATGTTGTCCCTCCCTCAACCTAGCTTGGCTAGATTGTATATCAAGGTTGACCCCACTAAGCCAAGAATGGAAAGGGATGGACTCCTCTGCTTTCGGGTAGTGTGCAGTATGTACAATATGTTCTTCGCATGATCATGATGTCAAGATCCATATATTCAGGAATAAGAAGTCTGAGAAAAAAAGAATCATCAATAGATAACAAAAAGATGGTGAAATTAAAGATTCAGATGCTGCTTCAAAACGAACGAGGGAGGGAGGGAGAGAGAGAGAGTCATTGGGCTTACAAGAACACAGCAATGTTAACGGCAAGATCAAGTCTACTAAACTTTGGGTGCTCCAAGTGTTTTGTTGGGGGGGGGGGGGAGGGAACGCTAATCAGAGATAAGAATACAGGAAAAGGAAACTGTCATGGTTGCGGAGACAATGTACAAGGAAAGAGCCAGCATTAATCATGCAGTAACAGAAGAGAGTCATTGGGCTTACAAGAACACAGCAATGTTAACCGCAAGATCAAGTCTACTAAACCATGGGTGCTCCAAGTGTTTTGTGGGTGGAGGGAACGCTACTCAGAGATAAGAATACAGGAAAAGGAAACTGCCATGGTTGCAGATACAATGTACAAGGAAAGAGCTAGCATTAATCATGCAGTAACAGAAACTAGTGAGACGGATTTGAGTTGGAAGAAACAGTTGCCAAAAGATGTATTAAAGCTATCTTTGCCTGGTCAAATTGACAGTGCCAAGTCTTTGACCTTTAACCCCATTTTGAATGAATCTAATGCATTGTTCTTCTAATGCATTGTTCTTATCTACCAATAGAAACAGTAAAGAGAATGTTAGAGGGCCTGATAAACTCATGTTATGTGTTGAAGAAGCAAGGAGCACAGCTCCAGGCTTCCCAGAAGCAATATTTGCAGAAGGTTTGGAATGGAAAATGATGAACAGAGCCCTAAGTACAGCAGGTTTCAGATATATGCATAAACAAGATTATTGTCTGTCAAAGGAGGATATATGGCTGCCTTTGTTGAGTTGAACAGAAATAGGAAAAAAAGGTCTTTTGGGCCTAAGATATTAAAGACCTGGAGGCCGCACATTTCTGATAATGAGGATGGGAAAGCAGCAAGGGTTTGAAATTAGAGAGGAGATGAATGATGAATTGTGATGGTTAACCTGTGTTCTAAATTTCGCCGACATGCCACAAAATTTGGACCCTGGCGGTGCAAAACACATTAGGACAAATTCTTGGAAGATTGGAGAGTTTAGCTCGTTCGTCGAAAGCACATTCTTAAAGTAAATCTTTATTTTTTATGTTTTACATATCAAAACCTAATTAAATGAACTAAATTTTTATACGTTGTGTAATGACACCCGATCTGTCGATTGGTGTTGTTATTTTAATTTTTCAAAAAACTTTATATTTATTACTTTTTAATTCAAAAAAAAATTAATCAAAAATTACATATTATTATAAAAATATATATATTATGCATAAATAACGCAAACTTATTTAGAAAAATAGTAATAAAAAGTTAATTGTAATAATATGTAATTTTTAATGGTCCAATACTAAATGTGTAATGAACTATTAGTTAACTATATAATTATTTTTAAGCATAAAATTGTAATAATAGTAAAAAAATTGTTAAAAATGCAAATATATATATATATATATATATATATATATATATATATATAATTT
>JAUPMG010000004.1:2240731-2263607 GCA_031762675.1 Pachysandra terminalis | reverse complement strand
ATCTAAACTTCCAGCTTTGGGTTCTATTCTGAACTCTATCAACAAGATCTTTACAGTCCTTAATTCTTACTCTGGAATAAACAAGTGGAACTCCAACATATTTAACAGGTAATTTTCTAGGTTTCACATTCCAAGTTTCAAGAATCTGGTGTTCAGTAAGAGAGTCAATAGCAGCTAAAAAAACCCGAGATTTTGTGAGATTAATATAAAGCCCTGTCCACTCCTTAAAATCAGCCAAGGCCTCTTTGAAGAGAATAGTAGATTCCACAGAAGCCCCAACAAATAAGAACAGGTCATCCGCAAAGCAAAGGTGAGTGATGCTAGGATTGTTGCACTGAGGGTGAAAAACAAAGCTCTGACTTTCAACTCTTCTTTGTAAGCATAGATCCAAATATTCCATAATTATTGTGAATAGGTAAGGTGAGAGTGGGTCACCTTGCCTCAAACCTCTTTTATAATTTGAATTGAGTTAGTATGTGTTACGATCCTAAGTATCAAGTGCTTAACCAAATGAGTTTCCATAAGTCCCACGGCTTTGAAACAATAGCGAAGCACATAACAAATGGTATCTGAGCCATCACCACGTTATGGGTTCAAGTCATGAAAGAAGCAAATAGAGTCTGGATTAAAATGCCTTAGTATTATGTATGAGCACGGTGCCAAGGCATTGTACTGATAGGTGGATAAGTGGAGCTTCCAATAAGGAAGGGGGTGTCGGCAGATCAGTGTCGATAAAGTGGGTCGCCGTGGACGTTAGCTATGGAAGTGTGGTGGTGTTACGATTCTAAGTATTAAGTGATTAACCAAATGAGTTTCCATGAGTCCCAGGGCTTTTGGAACAACAGTTAGGCACATAACAATATGGTAATGCCAGATTTGAGAATAAATATAGAATAGAATATGTAGTTAATCTCCAGGATTTTGCTAATTTACTTTGATGAAAGTCTAGGGACCTACAAAGTGTAAATTATCTATCTATAAAAAATTTTGAAATTCTGCAGACCCCAAATGGAGAAATGAACTTCAGGGGAACTGTAAAATAGTGGTCTTGTTGGTGAAAATTAGGCACTGGTAGAATCAAGTTTATGAATTTAACCATGCAGTTTTTGTGTTCAATCTTAATGGTGGGGAATAAAATGCAGTTTCCATAATTAAAAATTAGAAGTCAAGTTGATGCTAAATGAATATTTGCTGAGTGGACTTGGATTGAAGAAATTTAGTTTTGCAGGATGCATGCTGTTGAAGTTGGGAATGTTCATGAATCTTGATTTTGAGCTCATTGCTCAATTGAGGATTTGATGTGCTTGTAGTTATCAACCTTGAGGGTGTGTGTGGGATCGATGGATCCCGACGCATTTACCATTTTACTCAAGTGGAAGTAAAATATAAAGGTTTTGTGTATCCTAATATTTTTCACTTTGAAGGATGAGTATTGGAAGAAGATGAACATGATCTTTGTTTAACTTGTAATACATCATGTCATAAAAGACACTTGTGCACAACCAGATATGTAGTTGATTTTGCTGTGTTTTGGAGAGACGTCATGATAATGTCGAGAACAAAATGGATAGGATTTGTTCCAGTTCACTGAAATTTTTTGAGGATAGTAATTGCATCAATTCTTCCGATGTCACTGATTTGTAGAATTAAGCATGGTGCAATATGAGTAATGTTTTGTTTCATCCTTGCAACTACATTGCCACTCTGGCCACTGCTCAGCTAGAACTAGCTATTTACCCATTTAAGCACTAGATTGCACCAAGTACAATCACTGACATATTGAGGGTCTATAAGATTAGGCTCATTAGACTCCCATGCAGGCCTCATTTGAACCCATGGTTGGGGAAACTCTTAGAAATTTTCATATATGGAGCCTCTCAACTTAACAGTTGTACTATTCTGTGATTCTAGACCAGGTTGATACCATCCATTGGTATGTCCTTCACAGTATGGAGATTAAAACAATTCAAGTTTCAGAATGCTTGACCCTTCAGTCACGAGTGCTCCAGGATCAGTTCATCAACTAATTGCATGTGCTACATATTTAGTAATTCAAAATGGAATAAATGCTCATAAGAGTCTAGGTTTTTTCACCAAAAATAATCATGCTACGAAAGAATGCCACTCAAGCTTATTGCATTCAGCATGTTGCAAAATATTTTACTTCCAAAAAGCATGAACTCTCAGCCTTTACCTTTTTTTAAAATCTGTCTGCTTATATATTTTTGTTGAACTTTTGATAACACCGTAAAGCACTATGACCTCGCTGGTTGCAGATCTGACAAACCGGATTGGAACGACTTGATTCGGATGGATCATAACCTAGAATGCTAGATGCGTGATTGTTTGAGCGTCCAGCATTGCGAGCTCGACCCTGATTATTGGTTCTAGAGTTAGAGACGTGTCCATGCCCTCGGAAGCGATTGTTTTGAGCAAGGAAGGCAGTCGAATAAACTTGTATCTGTGATTAGGGAATAACTTTTACAAGTTATCAAGTTGAGTTAGCAAATTCACGAGCAACCTTGTCGAGCTTTCTAAAAAACTTGGGCAAGTTACCAAGTTTGAGTGCCTGAATTAGTTCAGTGAGTCTATCAGAAACTTCATGGTGAGTTTAATTACCATATCTTTCAATGATCCAGGTGACTCAAGACAAACTTCCCACATACTGTTGCAATTGGCCTTTTCATCCACGGTTCCCCGGATCGGGTGATACCGGTCCGTACACGCCGGTCCAGACCGGGCCGGGCCATACCGGTCCGGTTCCAACACGCCATACAAAGGAAGTATTGCTGGGTCATGGACTGGCGGTCCGGTGACCGGTTACAGCGATCCGACGACTGGTCCCACCGGTACCGCCGGCCCGGCGACCGATACAGTCAGTCCAGCAGCCCCACTACCCATCCCGCCAGTCCGTCCGGTTCCGCATGTCCGGCGACCAGTCCCCGCTGGTCTGACTACGGTCTGAAATTGTTTTCAAATTTTTTGTTTTTTGCTTTCTATACCGGATCCGGACCGACCGGTACCAATCCGGACCAGCGGTCCGGACCGGAACCGAATGGGATCGGTCCGGCGACCGGTTCCGGTTTTTAGAACCATGTTTTCATCCCACATTGGTTTAAGGTTTGTTTCTAAATCTCATTTTACCTCTTTTCATTAGTTTATCTTTAAAGACCACTAATTTTCTCCTTTTAAGTTAGCACTATTTTTTTTTGGATTATTTTTAACATGTTATTCTTCAAACTTCTAATACAAACATCCATGACCATTTGCCTGTGTTGAAAGTTAGACTTCCTCTTGGAATGACTTTGCAACCTTTAAAAGTTGCTAACTCACTTCTCCTAAGAAGGAAAGGTCAATGAGACTCTTATATGTTCCATCCTTAAAGGTTACTAGATGTTCAACTTTCTTTTGAAAGAAAGTATTTGCTAATCCAAGATCACAAGTCACTGCAAATTCCAGAATTTTTTCCCTCATCTCATTCATCGGTCCAAAGCCACACCCCCTACCTATTTAATCTCATCCTCCACTTGCCTCTCCAACATGACCATTTAGATCTCCACCTATAAATATCCTCTCCTCATCACGAATTCCTTCAACCAAACCATCTTTTTCTTCCCAAAATTATTATTATTTTTTAATATTTTCTTCTAATCCTACTTGAGGTGCATAGGCACTAATGATGTTAAGAATCTCTTGTCCTAAGACTGATTTGATCACCTTTAATCTATCGTTAATTCTTCTAACTCCTACAACATTATTCTTAGTGACCTCATCTACCATTATTCCCACACTATCTATTACTACCTTTCCCTGTGTACCAAATTTTTACACATTTCTTGAGCCTTGTCTCCTTTCCATTTAGTCTATTGTTAACACATTATATTAATTTTCTTTCTCTGCCTCTTTCTTGGCAAAGGCCTTACATTCCAATTAGCTAGATGAATCCTTCATGTCCATCTACTCCTTTGTAAAAAATCATTGCCTACTCACCAATGTAATCAGGTGTCATTGCAATGCGTCGTTTATAGAGGATACCGTAGCTAACCCTTGCTCACTTTTTACTGCATCCAAGTTTTCAATTGTCAATGTTGCCAGCCATGCCTGGCGGATGTCGGCGACCCAACATGGGGAAAATTTTCCCCGGTTTGACTGGAAAGTGGGAAAAGTATCCCAAATGCTTGAATTTAAGGTTAAATTTTTTTTTAACGCCTAAATAAATGATAAATACATCAAAAATATCAGTATATAATAAAAAAATATATTCATAATCATAATAAATTCAAATATCGATTTGATTTGACCTCAAATAGAACCAAGTCACTGAACAAATCGATTTATGTTTGAATCTTATGATTTATACATTTAATATTATGATTTACGATTTAATTGTATTATTCATACAATTCAAATGATTCGACTCTGCAATATTAAATAACAAAATTTTTATTTTGTTTTATTTTTTTGTCCTTTATATAGAATATGTACACTAAAACGATTAAATATACATAAGGAAATACAATTTACTTATTTCAATAATAGAATACCCTCCCAAGAGAAATCCTAAAACTGAAAACCCCAAACCTACTTCTATAAAATTACTATGAATCTTACAATTTACAATTCAATTCTAAGTAAACCCAAACGATTTTTGATTCAATTCACTATTTGTCAACCTTGATGTGGATCATCTCTCAGGGGGTTTGGTCCTCTTGAAAGATTCTATATCCCCTTCACGAGAAGGCATAATTGCCATAGTCATGTGAGGCATACTCCTCTGACCCATAACTCTCAGATGATCAAGTAGGTCTTTTAGCTCCAGGCTAGTATCTTCCATGTCCATACCTCCAGCTCCTGGTGGTAGCCAACTCTACGGTAGTGTTCTCTGGCTCTAGCGTAGTGTCTATGTCCTCCTAAGATTCCATCAAAAATGAACGCTGCTGCCCATGTCCAACATCCACATAACCAAAGCTATGGGTTGTAGCTGCCTCCTCATGTAATTCCAAATGCTTCTTCACCTTGTCCTTGCATTGAAAATATTGTGTAGGCACCTACTTTTTCACTTCTGTCATGTGATGGTCAATCACCATGGTCCATATCCTAGGTAGCATGCTCAAATTGGGCCTACCGTAATTGAAGTTGGATCCAGAGTTGTTGTTTGCCTAATGTAAACCCTGATACATCTGCAGCGTTCTTCATCTCTGTTGCTACCTAATCTCTTTGAAGGAATCAAGTAGACCTTGTTGTTCTGTTGCTGAAAGTATCTTTAACAGGTTGATTTCCTGCAATGATCGAGTCCTTTTATAAGCAGGTCTTTTAGAATAATAGAAAATCATTCATATGCGGGTCTTTGAGAAATCATAGAAAATCTGGCAATATGAACAAATTTTCCAGTACATTTTGTTCATTCTTTGAAAATCATCAGGAAAAAGGAGGTACTGTGAGGGGAAATGACAAGAAGATATTGGAACATCAATTTGGAAGAGATCGAGTGAAGCAGGAGTTCATTTTGGTCATGATACTATGAAATGGAATCCTGGACCCTACATCGCTGCATAGTGATATCGTTAAACATTGTGTGGATCCACATATAGTCCATCTTGCGGGAGAGTAGAGACACGCCATTTTGCAGAAAATGATGTATCATGTTTGCATTCTATCTCAAGCTTGCTTGATGGGGATATTGACCACCTTTGTAAGATGTGTATGGTTATTGATTGATGTTGAACAATAACCTAAGTTACTTATTTTTTTGTTCACTTTTTAGAACCGTAAATCGAAGTATGCCTTATCCTATAATTTGTTTTTTTCTTTCACAGTATCAATATTATGAATTTTTTTTTAGTTCATTAATTACTCCTCTTTCTTGATATGTATGTGTTCACCAATATATGTAGATTTTCCTTAGTTCTGTATTACAACTTGAGTTTATTGTTTGTTCGTTTGCTACTTCTGGACTTAATTTGCTTTTATTTAGATATACAGCGATCCTTGATTTGTATATTTAACTTTTCTCACTTTGCATTGTTTGCTGGATGGATGGAGTAACACATTATTTTTCTTCTTTTATTAATCTGTATGACCTTCCAGTCATTGTAGTTGGGGGTGAAACTTGGGTCAGACTAACCCGAACCCAAACCGACCCAAACCAACTTTGGGTTGGGTTTGGGTTGGAAAAACGCAACCCGATTTAAATTGGTTTGGGTTTGGGTTTGGGTTAGGGCTTCGGGTAATTAACCCGGTTTTTAAAGTATTTATAATTAAATAAATAATACATAGGGTTTATAGAAACCCCTCTAAACTTTTGTTATTTTTAAATAAGCCACTTGGTTTAAAGGCCAAGGGGCTCTTTCGAAATTCATTTTCTTTCATGAACACGATTATATGAAGAGGAAGAGGAGTGTGGAGTTATGGTTTTGTAACTTTCTCTTCACAGTTCAGTTACTCAGTCCAACAAAAATGGTGACGGCAATAGCAATGTTAAGGTCTGGGTAGATCATTCTCCTCCCTCTCTCTCCAATCAATCACAGCTTCTTTTGTGAAGTAGATGATTGTGATTCTCAGATAACCGGAATATGTGGTACCCAAAATTGCACCTCTTGATTAGATCGCATCTTCCTCTCCAACTTATGTTGGTTCAAAATTTAAATTTATCAAAAAGCTTTGTTAGGACCCAAATCAATCCGACCCAAACTAACCTGAAATTGCAGTTTGGGTTGGGTTGGGTTTAGGGTTTTCAAAAAAATTCTGGTTTGGTGTTTGGATTTCAAAGTTCGGGTTGCAAATCGGATTGAGTTGTGTTTGGGTTGACCCCCAAGGAGGTTGGTTTGGGGTTGGGTTGAGGTCAACCCGACCCAAGTTGCACCCCTAATTGGAGTGGTATATCATTTCCAATTTAAATAGTTGTCTCAAAGCTTAAATGTTCCAAAGATAAGGCTATGATGTGTTTTTTAATTTTGATTTGGAGTTCCATGTACTAGTTTGTTTTTGTGGTGTTAACCATCCATGTTCATCTTGTTGATGCAGGAAGAAATTGAGATCGAGTCGAGGGTACTACGAGTAGGAAAGGCTGTTGCAGTTGTCAGTGTGGAGCTGAGGAAAAAAAAGACGGGGAAAATTATTGCTCAGGGGCGCCATACCAAGTATCTTGCCATCTCTAGTAATTTATGAGCACTTGCTGCTCTGCCCTTTGATGTATTGTATCCATAAAAAATTCCAGTTAAAAACTGCCCTCAATGTTTGAACTATAAATTGACACCGTATTTGTCATGTAATGAACGCCTTCTACCTTTGTTCATTCACTATCCTTGCAAAATTCACCTTTTAGTTTTATGAGAATTCTGGTTTTTGTCTATTTTCTCTAATCCAGAACCATGCTCGGGTGAGGTCTGATGGTGGAAAAAGTCAACAAGTCTGATTTTTGTTTTTTCGAAAAACCTCAACTCAACGAGTTTTAGTGGAAAAGAAAAACCATAGCAAACAAATCTCATGTGTCTTCTTTCAAATATTATTAGAATATAGTTTCAAAGACCTTAGGGGGGTCCAAGTGCAAGGGGTACAAACCTCAGGGGTAAAAATGTAGTTTACGCTAATAATATTAGAAGGAAATGACCAAACACGTAACCTATCACAAAAGTTAGGAATTTCGACGAGGTGAGGGCTGAGTTCTATTAGCTTGACCCCATTTTGTCAGACTTGGAAAGATTCTGAATGGTGATCAGGTGTGACGGTGTAGGCCTCTTTGTAGTGACACAAATCCTCTGTGCTGAGCCCTATGTGATGAGGGGGTGTGCTGTGAAATACACCCCAAGGCAAATTAGAATTTTGCCCCCATAAAGCAACTCAGGTGAGGGCCTCGGGTGTGTTTAACAGCACACATCTTCATCAAATGGGGTTTAGGTTTTGCACAGAGGATCCGCCCTCTTTATAGAGGGGTAATAATAGCGATCCACAACAGGAGACGATTTCAAGTTTTCTACATGATACTTGTTTCGTGACCGTCTTTTTGGCAAAATTAATCTGGTTCAATATGCTTCTATTTGTACCGAGTGAATTTCCTCTATGATAGAATGTTCCGACCATCTTTGTTTTTTCTGACGTTCATACTTGTTTAGAAATGTGAAGACTCTTTTCTTTAAGTTAAGGGATTGAGTTTTTTTAGGAGTCAAGTCTCCTATATCTAGGAGACTCCTCATCCTCCCTCTATGTTCCACACGTTGGAAACTTCCAACTCTAGAGAAACTCTCTCATTTCTCCTTTCTCCTTTGAGGTCTGGATTGTTGCTAGATTTTCATACAGAGATCTGGTCATTTTTTAGTGTAGAATATTATGTCTGGTTCTAGTAATCACATATTCCTATGTGGAATGTTTTTCAGTTTGATAGAGATCTTCCATTGCAGATTCGAATTCGTGTGCATCGAGGTACGTGATCCAATTTGTCTACAACCTTCATTGGTGTCATAGCATAATGGGAGGAGCAGTCTCCTAGAATGTTGGATTTATGTATTGGGTCGACCCAGTTGGCCCTGCTCGATTAGACCCTGATTTCCCACTTAATAGGACGTCCATGTTTGTTTAGAAGTGTGAAGACTCCTTTAAGTTAGGAGATTGAGTTTTATTAGGAATTGAGTTGAGTCTCCTATATCCAGGAGACTCCTACTCATCCCATTATGATCCACACGTTGAAAACTTCAAACCCTAGAGAAACTCTCTTTTCTCTTCTCTCTTCTTCCCTTGATATCTAAATTGCTGCAAGATTCTCATACAGAAATATGGTCATTGTTGAGTGTGGAAAATTGCGTGTAGTACTAATAATCACATATTTCGACGTGAAATGTTTTCCGATTTGATAAAGATCTGTTGAAAATCCAAGTTTGTGTGCGTTAAGATACGTGATTCGGTTTGTCTACAACCTTCATGTAGAATCCCCTCCAGAACTCGAGAATCCAATGGCAGTGAAGATGATGAAAACGAGACCGGTTCAGTCATGACTTCAATCGTTGCATTACTTTCAAGGGTTGAACTTATTTCTCCTTTCTCTACTTCCTTGATTTCAAGTGGGATTGGAGGACCCATTTGTGAAGTTGTTGCGACTTTCTCTTTGACAGATGTTGTTTTTGTTCGAACAATTACATAGGCATCAAATGCTAATTCTTTGTCCAGGATTGCCTTTCCAACTTCTTTTCTTTCCAATTCTTTATCTTAAGGTCTATCGTCATCCTTTTGGGTGCTTTGCAAAACACCTTGTTGAGAATCCAGTAGAACGATCGCCCCAATTTTTCTCAAGTTAAGGCCTGCTTGAACTATCTGAAAGCCAAACCAACTCACAAGCACACCCAACACAATCACGACAGGAAACAACTCACTCCAAGTCCTTCACGCCAAGCCTATCTTGGTCGGCCCACAAGCTATTTCATTGCGATAGCAAGCGCTCACCCCACTCGTAGTGTTCCATTGTCATCTGGATCGAACTAGCATTCTCATACAATATCACTAGTCCCCGACCAAGCCGATCAACCAATGCGCCCCATATTAGGAGTCATGCACAACATGAGCCTTCTTAGCATCCGAATAGTCCTGGATGCTTTGCATTGTCATGTACGGCAAGATATTTCCAATTGAATATGATGTAATTTAAACATCGATCACCCAAAAGGCTATGGCTAGACAACCATTAATTAACTGAGCAACATACGCAACGATACAGGTGAAACCACAAGTTGAGATTGTTTGAATTTCCATAGACGGCCATGAATGTAGAGGTTGGTCCTCTATTGCAGTTAACGCACAACAGCTAGAGAGTCAGAAGTGCTCATCACAGAAGAAGCTTCCGTTGTTTTGTTCGAAGATTGAATTACTCAGGTATGCCGTCCGTGCGGTGCAAGAAAATGAAGTGTTGCTGTAGGTGCACGATCTTAGTCCGAACAAAATGCCAAGGGTGTTCAATGAGTCGCGTTGGGTTTACTCAATGACCATCGACCGAAGGCCCTGCATACATGAGAATTGCTTGGTTACGGCGTGGAGTGCAGAGATTCTCTCAAAGTAGCGGATAAAAACAGTAAACTTATGGAGGTTTGAGTCCAACAACGCCTTCACTAACTTGTTTTAACCGACTTCGATCGTGCGTTCATTGCTTCTCTCAAAGCAAGGTTTTTATTCTCAGGATCCTGCTCGACCGGTCCGAGCTGATCCCGATCAGGATCGGCGATCTGGTATTGGACCGGCCGATCCTGGTCCGATCTAACTTTTGGTTTATCCAATGAAAAAAAAAAATTGGATCAGACCGATTCGGACCGGATTGTCTGATCCGTAGTATCAGTTTGATCGGTCCGATCCAAAGCCACTTGATACAATAAGTTGGATCGTGGCTTGGGATCGGACCCGATCCGGATCGGCCCAATCCAATCCGATCCAAGCCGATCCTTGAAACCATTTCTCAAAGAAGACACGATCCATTCAGCTATGGGGATGTGGTAGTTAAAATAGGTCACGTGTCCTCTTGATCTTCTTGTCTGTTATTTGAAATTACCCACGTCTTCGGCCAACGCCGTTTCCGAATTCGATTGGGCGTAATGGTCTAGGTTGCCCATGGGCTATTCGGGTTACGCAAGCCTTGTCGTACGAGACTAGTCATGATATTGGTTACATGTCTCCTATCAGGGCATGCCACATGTCCTCGCCATTTTTGGTGTAACCAATTTCAGATCAAAATTATAGATATGATATCTATTTTTCCTATCCTATCTTCCCCATTACGAAATCACCCAAAAGTAGTTATCACTTTTTTAAAAAACTAAAACACCAACATGAAGACTTCATTTGGAATTTGTTCAAAAAAAACTAATTTCCTCTCCCAAAATAAGTAAATAACCCATACTTCAAGCTACAAAATCTTACTTGCATAAGGGATAATTTTGTCATAGAAGAATTATTTTAAAAATTAAATATTTTTATTTCTTAATAAAAACATTAAAATATGAGTACTTTCTATTTTTAAAATATTTACTATATAAATAATATAAATTTGCTAAAAAACATTGTAGATTTACCATTCGTTTATCTTTAGATTTACGAGAAAACAAAATCATTATATACAAGTCCTTATACATATTCAGTTATCTGTAGATAATCCTAAAAAAATTACAATCCCAAATACACAAAATATCGTATAATTAAATATGAAAAAAATAAAATATATGTATAGATACATATTAAAAAATATTGTAAAATATTTTTGTAAATCTACGTTCACAAAGACTTTTATTTCAAATTCTCCTACATTGTAGATATTTGGATACTTCCCTATTACATACATGCAATACTGCACATGCCATCCGCTAGTAATACATAATGATAATAAAAATAAAAATGTTAAATTATTGTAAAACAAAATAATAAATGATTTAATTATTGTAAAAGACAACTTGTGAGAAGGACATTTGACCATTGAGTTTCAAATCCTTCCATACATTTTAAGATGATTTAATGGGGACAAACTTCTCATTTTAGAATCAAATAAATAAATTGAGATTACATTTTTTTTTTTTATAAATGACAGGACTTATACAAGGAGAACAGATGTAACCTCAGATACAAAAGTAAGAAACAGAATGGACAACAAACCAGTGCTAGAAATATGGCCAGGACTTGCACATTGCCGCACAGCAGATGATGCTGTTAAACATGCACGCAGAAGTTGGAAAGAGAATGGATAAGTCGAGAAAAAATGAAACAAAAATTACCACAATAATCCAGCCTGCACGAGCACATATGAAACCTCAAGCTTGTAACTGAATCGAGGCGGATTCACAAATTGAAATGGCTTTGCCAGCTTCATGATCTTCAGGTATTTAAAACACAATAGAAGATGTTTAAGCCAATAATCTTTGCCCAAGAGCCTTTGGAGGGTCCCCACAGATGCAATAAGTACCCCAGACATTTTTGATCGACAAGAAGTAGTCTTGACGTAGAATTGTTATGAACTCTGGGGATAGTCCATCATCATCCTTCTTCCATAGTTCTCCATTGCCTTGGATGTGCCACGATATTTTAGGAGAAAGTGGTTCATATAGATCTGCATGTTTGACGAATCTGATTACATCAATCTTGGCACTTATCAAGTTCAAAAGTGCAGGCAAAGAAAGTAGGGTTTATGTAGGATTCTCTCATTACAAGTAATGAACATCATGTGGAGTGTATACGAGCTACCTCCAAGACACATTTCAAAAGAATTCTTTCAAGGTCAGACACAATGTTACTCCCCTCATCATCCCATATGACAATCCTATGGAGCAGAAGTCATTGAACGACTTAAGTCTCAGAAATGCAAAGGCAAGCATACAGCTGGTTTCATCGACCAGGGTTTCACCTGGTCAAGAAGGACAGCACCTTAATAATCGGGTGAGCACCTTGCCATCCCTCACCAAGGGGCCCTCAGGCACCCTGTTGTTTAATTTTCAAAATGCATCGCATGAACTTGGTGCCCACTTACGCACTCTTACAGCACCTTTAACCATATTGGTGGCTATAGTTGCAGGAAAAATTTACATCAATGTGAAACTTCTACCTTTGTGCAATGATATTCATGCAAACACATACCAGTAATGGGTGGATCTGGTTCCCGAGTGCTATGCAATACAACAATCCCAGAAAGCACGGTAATAAATCCACAGAGCTCTGATACTATACTGGTTGCACTTTGACCAGACGAATCCTAAAGATAATAGAAATTTCGATTAGAAATGAATTTGAGAAATTAACTACAAAAGAATTACAGTTGATTGAATTGCAAGAATACCTTAAACATTATGGCACTTGCAAACCTTGTGAGAGATGTAAACAAGCCATATTAGATTGGAGAAACAACTGCCGTGTTGAAAGTATCCAGTGCCTGAATCTGAGTGCAAACTTAGTCATTAGTAACATGCATAGTTCATACCGATTTTGGATTACAATTAAAGCTAGCTGTTGAAATTTTGAAATGATAGAAGGCATCTCATAGAAATCCCACTACATGATAATTAACATGCTTAGAGTAGGCAAATCTTGATTGATATAGATGAAAAAATTATTAATAAAATAAGAAATAACTCAGGGAAATCACTAAAGAAACCAAAATCCAAGTGAAAGCATCTAAATAATATCAGATGATTGGATATTTGATCTAATTTTTCAGGAAAAAGAAAAGAATAGTGTTGGTTGGCATTACAAATTGGGGTACTTAGTAACATGACAATGAAATACCATTGTTGTTAGAATTAGTAGTATCATGAGATTATGACAAAAATATGTCATTCAACACTTGCGTTCTTATTCAGGAAAATCTTAAAGGTCAGTTTGATGCTGATGTGGCTAAGTTATTACAAGGTGTATCAAAGAGTAAAGTAAGAAATGAACATTGTTACGGGAGCCAAAAGGAACAAATGAACAGCATCCTGTGGCCCTAGTTCTGACAGTTTAGAGGATGATACAGATGATGGGATGAAAATCGGAAGGACACTGGAAGATGGAGAGAATGAATATTCATCTAAAGGTATAGAAATAGGTATAGCCTTCAAACTTGAAAGATAATATAATTAGGGTGTGAAAATAATCTAAGCATCCAACTCATGGCTTTTGTAAGCCCAAACTACAGGATAACAAGGGATGTCATTAGAGCTCATATTGGAGAGAGAGGGAGAGAGAGAGGGAACTACATGAAGGCCTTCTATGAGAAGGTTGCTCTTCACCGCTATGTGTACAACAGTGAAGAAGAGAGAGGTTTTGAAGGCAGACAAACTATCTTTCCAAGTGTTTTAGAAACTTGTATTTCTTCATGGTAATTAAAGAGAGGGAGGGCAAAGAAGATGACATGCTTTATTTCTTATATATCATTCAGAAGAAAATTGTCGCACCTATGATAGGTCAAAATGGGTGTGCCAATTAAAGTTGGATGACCCTCCAGAAGTGGCCCCGCTTTAGTTGAAGATCAATCTGGTCAGAGTAGATGTTAGATTTTGTTTGAATAGTCGTGGAATCTCCAGTAAGCATACAGATAATCCAACTTAAAAGAGGCGTGCTGATCAGGTCAGTAGGTTTGGTAGTCCCAACTCTCTATCGAAATCAAAGGGGAAGGAAGTTTGGTGATCATGTTTCAGAGGTATGCCCTTCTGAAGATTGGATATTTAACATCTTGGGTCATCAAATCAGAATCGAGAAGCTCTTCACATAGCCTGCCCCATTGTTGTGAATGCAATGAATGTAATCATATGGCAAAATGATGGGCCTTTACCATCACTGAAGTGGTCTATACTCGACATATTCTTCGTGGACTAGAAGACAAATCAGACAGCTAATACCATTGCTACAGTTCCAGAAGACAGCATGGCTGAAAGAAGTTGATGAACTCAGGCGTCAATGAGAAGGCTTAAATGGAAAAAGAAGGAATATCAGGAAAGGAAGAAAAATTTGGATAAAAACTAATATTCCAAAAAAGAGTGTTATATGGAGGCTTTGTTTATGGTTGCTTGGTCAATAACTACAAATCCCAACTTGATTGGTGAGAATTACAGCATGATTTGACCTGAATATACTCAAGGTATTAAATGTCGATGCTGCCAGCAATGTCACTGACATTGGTTGGCGACATGTCATGGACAAGGGGGAAAATTCCCCCAGTCTAAGGGAAAAGTGGGGATGTTGTCCCCAAATGCATGAATTTAGTGCTGAAACTTTTTATGCCTAAATAAAAGATAAATAAACAAAAATATATCAGAGTATGGTAAAAAAATATAGATATACATAATAAAACAACCCCTAAATTGGAAAGTTTATGTGCATGCTTGTCAAGTGTCAATTATCAACACAAAGTATATCATAAATGTCATAACATAATGCAAATGAACCGAAAAGTGATAAATGTTATAAATTTTAAGAATAGTGAACATAAATGAAAAAATTAATGTCACAACTCAAAAAAGGGGATTTCGAGGTTTTGGAGAAGAGAAATAAGGGGTGTCAAACAAGGTTTTAAAGACTGGAACCGGTCGGACCGATCCCGTCCGGTTCCGGTCCGGATTCAGTACTAAAAACTAAAAAAAAAATTTAAAAATTTCAGACCAGTCACCGGACCGGTTGCCGGACCAATGGGATCGGCAGGACCGGTCGCCGGACTGCCGAACCGGCGGTATCGGTTGCCGGACCGGCAGTACCGGACGCCGGACCGGAGGGACCGGTCGTCGGACTGCCAGAACCGGTCACGGACCTCCGGTCCATAACCCGGCGATACAAGTCTTTGTATCGCGGGTTGGAACCGGACCAGTATGGTCCGGTCCCGGTCCGGACCGGTATGGTCCGGTCCCGGTCCGGACCGGCCAGTCCGGATCGGGATCACCCAATCCTTGAAACCATGGTGTCAAAACTGTCGAAATGACGCACAAAATGGGCAACATTTCGACTGTTTGCCCTCTTAAATACATTCCATTTGCACGTATCACTCGACACGTGTGAAACTTACATTATATAGCCGACATATTGTGACATATCGATGACATGAGGGAAAATCGACACCGGCCGAATTTCCCTGTATTACCGTATTACCATGTCCAGCTGGGTAACATGTCACTGGCATTTAAAACCATGAATATACTCACATATCCATGATGATTTCAGAATATATATAATTTCGTATAACAATAAAACGCACCAGAGCAAGCACCCTAGTGTGACATGGATTTAACACATGGAAGCTGAATTGGCAAACATGATTCATCCAGGTGCACTTCAATATCACTGCTTTGGAGAACCAACTTTTAGCCCCAACCACCGACTCCCGCGGCAAAAAGAATCTCCATAGAGAAACGTCTTTCTAATAAAAAAACTCTAAGCATATTTAAAATGGGCGGCTGCTGCTGCATATAACAAAATCTGTTACACAAGTATTAATGGGCTTTAGGTGAGCAAAAGTGATGTCCACATGGCCTACCTAGAGGTCCGCTGTCAAGTGAAAGGTTTTGATTGAGCACATCGTCCCTCCACCTGGCCAAAAAACCTTTGTAATATATATATATATATATATATATATATATATATATATGTATACGCGCACTTATATACATATAATGAGAAATAAAGAAGAGAATAGAAAAGAAATGAGGAAATTCTGAGATGTGATATGGATTAAAGTGCAAATTTCTATAGACAAGAGATGGTATGGAAGGAGGAATTCTAGTATACGGCAGAGAAATTGTAGGAGACAAGATTTCCGTAAAGAAATGCCATATTAGATTTTCAACAGAGAAAAATATGAGAGATAGCAGGAAAGAAAGATATTAGGAGAGTTTGAGTGATTTTGTTAGACATTTCGCCAGAATTTCTGGCGAAATGTCGGCAGCATGCCGGCGAAATGTCGGCAGCATGGTGGAAGATTTCGCCGGTCTGCCTAAATATTTTGCCAGGTTAAAGAAAAGTGGGAAAATGTATAGTAAACAAGGGAATTCTGATTCCAATTTTTTTAGGGTCTAAATGAGGTTAAAATACACCTAGAAAACCTAAAATATGCAAAAACAAAATGCATACATATACATTTACACATAGTTAGGCAAGTATGGATGCAGTCAGTCGCGTCCCTGTAAGGGAAAAATAAAGTTTACAAGTAAATGATTCATATGTAGACACAAAAAGAGTCATAATATGACCCTATTTAATCAAGTTCAAGACAATAAATGAAGTGATCATCAATTCATTCATCATAGAATCATAGACCAATGATCAATAAGTCAATAACAAGTAGTCTAGTCACAAACAACAACAATTACAATGACACAATAAGTTAAAATCCCAAGAGAATGGAAGAATTAGAAAAAATTAGGGGTTTTACACCCTTTTTTTCAAAATTTTGGGAAGGATGAGCTGTTTTCATGGAGATGTCGCCGAAATGTGGCGACATTTCCACGATTTCCCCCTTTAAAAGGGACTTCTACCATCACGGCGACATCTCGTCGAAATATAGCAACAAACTTAGCGACATTTCACCGGCATGCCGGAGAAATTTAAAACCATGACTAAAACACCC
This sequence comes from Pachysandra terminalis, assembly GCA_031762675.1. Taxonomy (NCBI): domain Eukaryota; kingdom Viridiplantae; phylum Streptophyta; class Magnoliopsida; order Buxales; family Buxaceae; genus Pachysandra; species Pachysandra terminalis. Next base: position 2,246,560 of record JAUPMG010000004.1, on the reverse strand, counting down.
GTTGGAATCAAAAAATGTCAAAATGATTGCTTAAGAAATGCATTTGTGAGAGGTCACAATCAAAGTTCAGCTTTCTCCAAAGTGATGTGAGAGGTCACCATCAAAGTTCAGCTTGCGCCAAAGTGATTACTTTGCTGTAATTCTGTAACGTTATTTATAAAAACCTCCTATTGTAGTCAACATTGACGGCAATTCTACCTTCTAGTAGTTTTGAAATTACGATTAGAATACAGTTTGAATGGATGGATCACTGGAAAAAGGAATTACTTTTCTACTTTTTATGATAACAGAAGAAAGAGAAATTAGTTTATTGCAAAATTTTAGGCAACAAGTTGATTTTAGAACCATGAGAATATTCTAATATCTATATTTTTTGAAATTTATTTGTATTAATTCAACTTGCTTATATATGAATATTCTAATTTCTAACCTAATTCAATTCAACCCCAACATCGGGATTTTCTAATTTCAAAGCAGTTTTGACAATACATTAAAATATTAAGCTACATAGTGATTCTCGAACTGCATTCCAGGTTTTTAGAATACTAGAAAATGGCATCCATCTATCAAAAATCACTGGAATGCCAAGGTCTAACAATCTTTCAACTATAGAAGATGAAAGAAAAGGAAAATAAGAAGTTACTTATCAAACATGAAATTAGAAACATTGGATATGCTGGCGAAACTGTAACATAGGTTGCTTTCTCATTTTGATTCCATTTAGGATCCACAAAAGTGGAAACTTATTATCATAAATGAAGCATGGTTAAAGTAGTCCGATGAGTTGTCATGCAGTAAAAGACCATTATTCCTTGCATGTCATAGACAACAAAAGAGAGAAATCCCTCCACGAAAAGTAACATGTAAAGTAATCCGATGAGTTGTCATCCAGTAAAAAGACCATTATTCCTTGCATGTCATAGACAACAAAAGAGAGAAATCCCTCCACGAAAAATTAACGTGGTAGACAGCTTTCTCACAATGACAATTATGCAAGCTTAGCATAATTTAACATGTTACAGACTCTATGTGCTAATGACAGAAATTAGAAAATAAATTGACAGCATGTTACTGCTTCAATGTACTCATGACAGAGAATAGAAAAAAAAAAAAAGAAATTATCTATTTTCATTTAACATGTCTTCTCTCCAGCAAACATGCTCAACACTGCACAAAGTTGCTTGTATCTCCCAAAAGAAGAATAAGGAGTAGGAAGAGGAGAAAAAAAAACTCTTTTGATGTATTGATAATTATCAATGTACATTAGTTATTTTATATATCTGCCTCTTCCACGAACCAACTGTTCAAAAGTATATCTCTTCCCTTTCATAACTATTTGAGTGTGACGCATGATTAATCAGTAAGATATTGACCTTAAATAATTCAATAAAGATTGCATACAGTTTCAGCAAACCAAAGAGAATCCTTGATGGTCTCTAACAGCAAAAACATTGTTTAGTTCTCATACATATTGAATACAGAAACAGATAACAAACTGTGGTGAGTAAATGGAAAGGTACTGACCTTATTTAAATAATTCAATTGAGTAATGATACAGGTTATTGCAACCATTGCAAATATCCATGTCTGGAAATATCCAACCTGGCTTATACCCTCTAATGTGAGTTTTATTGCAATGCCTATGGCTTTTAAACTCATAACCTGCATGACATGATAAGATAGCTCATTGGAGTAAGGAGGCCCTTCCACGAATCTCACAAATGCCTTATTATTGCAGCACATATGGTGCATTAACCATCAATAAGCATGAACTGATATAAATGCATACTATTCTAACATGCACATGCCATTTAAACAGTACAACCTATTACTGTGCATAAAATTAACTGAGTCCATAAATAAATTAGAATATTGTGGACTTCAAGCAAATAGATGCATTGGCCTAGTACATGTGATATTTCAGTTAGGGATACAAGATTACAACTACTTACAGTCAAAGATCCACTTACAGAGCATATACCAATATAAACCATTATGTTTGTCTGCCCACAGCGTGGAGCACAATGCAACATAAGTACCAATATAATGGCTACCGCTGCCGCCGTGTACAAAAGAAATGCTGGACAAAACACATCAAACAATGAGACATAACCGGAAAACAAGAGAACAAAACATTGAAAGATAAAAAGAAATTCATCAGCACACCAGGTTGGGTCGCTAGTTCCCAGATTTCCTGTACTGAGTTCAAATGATGTTCCTCAGGAGCATGAAGAACAATCACTACAGATCCCACTATGCAAAGTGCACACCCCAGTACCCCCAATTTCTGCAATTTCTCCTTCAATAAGAAGTGAGCTAGAACAGCATTGCCCATATCAACAGTTACAATCAAAACCAACAAATTATTCATCATAGCCACTAAATCAGCTTCATAATTCAATATAACCTAAATCTAAGCAGAGTTCAGTTTTACCTAACAATAATACTCACTGCACCCAGGGCGTTACAAGCATTACAGGGGCAAAAATATAAGCAACAAAATTTGCAAATTCTCCAACAATCACTGTCACACACATTTAATAAATTATTAAGATACCCAAATATCCTTCACTTGGCTAATTTTCATTCTGCGACATGACAAAATGTCGCTGATATATCCAAATTTTGCCGAAATTTGGCAAAATTTCGCCAGGGCCCCCCTGGTGAAATTGAAATTTAAAACCTTGTCCAAAATCAACAATGATAGACAATGTTACAGAGTTCAAATGCAACAGGAAAAAACTTACTGGTAACCATTCCTAGCCACCAAAGCGGCTCTAACAGATAACCGTATCCCCCAACGTCTTAAAAATACAGACCATAGCAAGATTTCCATCATTAATATAAAATAATAGAGAACACAAACATTAAAACTTTTCAAATTAGGGTTAGGCTTTATGCTTACTGACACTTGGGCCCGACACGCCGGCCTTCTGCAAACCTTTCTTCTTTATGATGAAGCTTGATCCAATAAAAACACTAGAGATGACGGAGAGAATAAGGCCCTTCAGATTATCGGAATTCAAGACGGAAACTGCTAAAGTTCCTCCATTTGCCGTCGCCATCGCCGTCGCCGGAGATGCTGCCATAGATCATCGGCTGATCGATTGTTCATCTAAGAACATATGACTTAGTGAAGAGAAACTTGGGTGGAAGTAAAATCCTAGATTTCGATTTGGACTCTGTAGAATAACTAAGAAGATTTTGAGCTCGTTCTAGTATGCGAGAAATTGTGAAAAAAGGCATTTCCCTCTCACCAGCCAGTCTACACGAAGGTGACGGACGGTCCTTGCGTTTGCTTAACATCCTAATTGTGCCCGATTATTTTATTATTACTAATACGTGCCACGTGGTAACTTTTTTAAATATAAAAAACTGAAATTGTATTTCAATAAAAACAATATTATATCTATACCCAAAGAGACTTCCGTGTTCTTACTTTGATAAGGTTTGACAATTCTATCCTTGTGTTTATATTCTTTTTTCTGATTTTAACCTCCACTTTGCTAAAAACTCTTCTGTGTTCTTACTTTGACTAGGTTTGACGATTCTATCCTTGTGTCTTTTCCGATTTTAATCTCCACTTTGTTAAAAAATCTTGCAACACGCGGATATTACTTTGATCGAGACACTTCCGTGTAGTTACTTTGACCAAGTTTGACGATTCTATCCTCGTTTCTGTTCTTTTTTCCGATTTTAACCTCCACTTTGATAAAAAAACTCTTGCAACACGCGGATATTACTTTGATCTTATTTTTCCGATTCTATCCTCGTGTTGTTAATCTTTATCCCGATTTCAACCTCCAATTTGTTAAAAATGGCTTGCAACACAGGTATTCCATCATCAAACACGTGTCCCCAAACAAGCAAGCAACTTCTTCGGCTTTTCTTTCCCGCCCTTACATAATACATTGTGCCTTTATTCGTCATAAAGTTAAACAATGAGCACGATATTCAGTCGTATGTGCTTCTTATTCTGGAAAGTGTTTTCAAGAAATTGATATAAACTAGAAGGGGAGCAATTGTTATCAGGCAATGAACTCAATCAGCATCAAAAAGCACTAAAGAATAACTGAATTGAAGCATGGGAAGCCCAATTGTATTGTATGTAAATAAAGTAAACCGATTGTGAACGGTTGAGATGATTATATATATATAAAATGACGGTTATAAAATTTATTTGTCTGAAACTTTAGCTGTTGATGGTCTTAGGTTGTTTGAGGAATAGCTTGACCCGGCACATGCAGTATTGTTTGTTCCAAAAGAGTGTGTTTGTCTTTGTGGAAGCATCTCCCCTTCTGTAAACAAGGCTAGCTCATATAAACCACAATTACGAAAAGATAATAGACGACCAATTTCCACAAAAATATAAAACTTGGCCCTCTTCAAAACAGTGGGAAAGTGAAGTAACCAACGTAAAAGATGGCTTTTATTCAATGAATAGAATGCATTTATTTAAGAAAATAAATATTATATAATTTTATCTTTACGTTTTTTAATGTGCACAAATGCACGACTTCTTTGTTTCTATTCATTAATAGAAAGATTGTAAAGTTTAATTTTTTATATTTTATTTTTCAAATCAAAATTATAATGCCTCTCTTGATTAGGCTCTTTTTCATTTGTGTCAATAGGAATTAATCATATTTTAAGATATTCAGAGTTTAAAAGAATATCACAATCTGTATGATACATTTATCATCGAGATAAACTTTTATATATTATTTTATATTATTTATCTCTTGATTAGGCTCTTTTTCATTTGTGTCAACAGGAATTAATCATATTTTAAGATATTCAGAGTTTAAAAGAATATCACAATCTGTATGATACATTTATCATCGAGATAAACTTTTATATATTATTTTATATTGTAGTTCATGGATTTGAAAGGCTTGGTCATTTTGAAATTTGGACAAATCCTAAAATATTATATAAGATAATTTTTTTTAGCAATTAACGGGGCAAGCTACAAGTCTACAAACTTAAACTACACAAGTAGGACACGTGTGAATTACGTGCCCACTACTAGTATATAAAAAGAGACAGTTCCAATTGCTTTTCTACGTACTCATTCCTAATGTACCCTTCTATTTTTTTTAAAAACTAGTAATAATGCACGCTCGTTGCACATGTAACAAAAAATTGAAATAAAAAATATTTTAAATGAGTTTTAAGTAATAGATAAATGAAATGTATAACTCGTGTATAGTTTGATTATATTTTTTTATTTACTTATCATCAAATAAGCTAGATTTTATCCAATGATCAATTAATTGGCAAATCGAAATCCATCTAGGCCGAGTTTCTTCACAAATTATATAAAATAAATTTCAATTAATCTTATAGACATATTTTTTATGACATACTAAAGGACGATTCATCTGTTTCATCTACGTTTGCAATCTCATCTTGAACCTTAGCTTTCCTTCTGTACATGTATCTTACGTACTCCAAAACTTTTTGAAGCCATCTCCAACCCTACCTTCTTTCGAAACTTTCGTACCTTTTACGCTCACCTCATCATATCTTTGCTTGTTCAAGCTCTCTCTTCCTTTGATGACGAGCCCATTGCACTACAAACCCTGGAACTTATCAATGATCACTGATATTTAATGCTAAAACCTATCATTTTGTTGAATATAACATAGATTTCTTGATTTTTTCTCATCTCTAGTCTCATATTTTGTTCCACACTGCAACCACTAACAACTATAAATCCCTCGCTTGCAAGAGTTCCAAGTGCATTTCGTAATTGAATACATATTTAGAAAGAAAAAAAAACATGAAGGAACAATTATCATTCATCATTATACCACAATGAGAAAG
>JAUPMG010000004.1:2213431-2224287 GCA_031762675.1 Pachysandra terminalis | reverse complement strand
GAATTAAAATCACACATTCCTTTAATCTGTCTACTAATTTATTTAGAATTAATCTGGTAAAATTAATAGTCTAAATCACATCAGTCCTTGAGGTTCGACACCCTCAACATAGCCCTATCCTACTTGGATTCGTTCTATTGTGAGTGGTAATTATAATTGCACGTCAGAGACCTTAGATTTAAGTTTCTCCGTAGACAATTCCTTTTCATGATCAATTATCCCTATAAAGAAGAGTCATCATAGAATCCCAAAAGGTTCTAGGTTAAATAACAAACTTGAGTTATCTTGAATTGAACATAGTGAGATCAGAAATAGACATGTTTCCTTCGTAATGATCTCTTACATAAAGTGCATAAATAAGTCCAACAAGTTTGTGCTAAGGATGTCATCTGAGCATCATTAGCCCCCTGTGCAATAACAAGTTGGCCATCTGGTGTTGGTTAGCCATGATAAATGATAAATTGACCATCTTGTGGTGGTTAGCCATGAAACAATTGACCATCTTATGGTGGTTAGCCTTGAAAAATAACGAATTGACCATCTTGTGGTGGTTAGCATTGAAAAAATAACGAATTGACCATCTTGTGGTGGTTAGTCGTGAAATAAATAATGAATTGACCATCTTGTGGTGGCTAGCCATGAAAAATAACGAATTGACCATCTTGTAGTGGTTAGCCATGAAAAAATAATGAATTGACCATCTTCTGGTGGATAGCCATGAAAAATGACGAATTGACCATCTTGTGGTGATTATCCATGAAAAATAACAAAGCCAAGGCCCGAACGAAGCTTGGACGAGAAGGAAGCCCACCCGAGGGCTTTCTGGGCGAAGTCAAAGGGCCGAGGAAGACTTCCGTGCGAAGGAAGCCCATCCAGGGCAGTCCACGCGAAGGAGAATGCCATAGGAGGCTTTCGCTCAAAGGAAAGCCCACCCAAGGGTTTTCCACGCAAAGGAAAGGGCCGAAGGAAGCCTTGGCGTGAAGGAAGCCCACCTGGCCGCTGTCCGCGTATTGGATAAGGTCTTGCTTGGGCACGTGAAGCGTCCCAACCATCCACCTAAATCGTCGTGCGGCCGTTCGGACGACGCTACGCCAATCATCGACAAACATAAAATGGAAAAAATGAGTGGTTAGGAGGAGGGGGCTACCAATGTAAAAAGAAGGGGGAGATCCAATATAGAGAAGTATACAGAATTTTTACGTGGTTCGACAATATGCCTATTCCATGGGGATCTCCTCATTGGAAGACTTTTCCACTATTTAGAAGTAAAGAAGATACAGTGAACACCCCAATCATACGGGATTGAAAAAGGAAATAAGAAAGAAATGAGGGAGAGGAAGAGATACAGAGATGGAAGGAAAAAGATCTTTCCTTCAGATACAAGAAGTCTCAAATGAGAATAGAGAAAAATAGTCTTCTCTCTCCTCTTTCTACCTTTCAAATATTTTAGCTCCCTTTTGCTCTGATGTTCAGATGTTTCAGATCCTTTTTTCTTGTCCTGAAGTAGTCATTTTATAGCCTTATCATACTTGGCCTCCAAGTAGATTTGGCCTTCAAGTCTTGAATGAGGATGTGACATGTGTATGGTGAATCACCATGTAGATAGCTTATATAAAAAATATCTGATGCAGGTGAGTCACATGTAGAAAAAATATCTACTGTAGGTGAGTCACCTGTAGATAGATTGTAACAGCCGGATCGGACCAAGTTGGACCGAATTGGACCGGGTCAGATCGAATTGAACCAAGTTGAACCAGGTTGGACTGGTTGGACCATGTTAGACCAATTGGACCGGGTCAAACCGGGTTGAGTGACCCATTAGTCCCATGGTTCATTAGTCATAACACGTGGTCAAGAAGGTGACACGTGGCTACTTAATTAGGTCACTAGATCATCAGTATTAATTTTATTTAAATCTCATCCATTGAAATTTATTAAAAGTCCCTACGAAATCCCAGCCACACATTATAACTTAGAGTTATGATTGTGTGCGAAGCACTTAGTTTTCTACGCACCCCCACCACGACGAGTTATAGTCAAACATGATAACTAATTACTAAAATTGTAAATTAACCCGTATATTTTTATTAATTACCTATTAACCCTATTATTTTAGTTTGAATTATTACACTTACTCATCAATAGTCTACCATTAGAGCGGTGATGTCTTTAACTTCTATACATAAATTAACTATACACCAAATGGATGTTAAAACAACTTTTCTAAATGAAGATTTGGAAGAAGAAATATAAATGAATCAACCTGAAGGCTTTATAGCTCAAGGTAAAGAAAACAAAGTGTGTAAGCTAGTAAAACCTTTATATGGTTTAAAACAAGAACCTAAAAAATGGCATGAAAAATTTAATAGTGTGCTAGTTTCTTGTGGATATTAGATAAATGATTCTTATAAATGTGTGTGTTCTAAATTTGAAAATAATGATGGTGGATTTCTTGCTTATTTCTAGATGATATGCTCATTATGGGAACAAATCTTGAAATAGTGAAAACCAATACGAAATTCTTAACTTCCAAATTTGACATGAAGGATTTGAGAGAAGCTGATGTGAGATTAGGTATTAAAATTATACACAATGAGAATGGTATTGCCTTATCACAATCTCACTATGTAGAAAAGATTTTAAAGAAGTTTGAGCATTTTGATTGTAGTCTTGTGAGCACTCCCTATGACTATAGTATTCACTTGTGTGAAAATAAATGTGAAACCATATCACAACTAGAATATTCTAGAATCATCTATAGCCTTATATATTTGATGAACTGCGCAGGACCTGACATAGCCTATGAAGTAAGCAGATTAAATAGATATACTCATAATCCAAACCAGACCCACTACACCGCCATACTATTATAGTACTTAAAGGGGACCGTAAACTATGGCATACACTTTACTAGCTATACTTCTGTGTTAGACGGATTTTGTAATGCTAACTGTATAACATGGTATTATGAAATAAACTCTACGAGTGGTTAGGCGTTCACCTTGGGAGGTGGAGTCATTTCTTAGAAATCCACTGAGCAGACCTGTAATTCCAAGTCTACTATGGACTCAAAATTTTTAGCGTTCAAACTAGCATGTAAAGAGGCTGAGTGGCTAAGAAAATTATTGGCAGATGTTCCTGTCACGAACCAAACTTAAAGATCTCATTGGAGTCCCTAAATTTAGTTTGTAACTCTAACCCCATATCCAAATGGGTGCGGATAAACGATATGTAGCCAAATATTATTAAATTTAAGAAGGATATTATTTAGAGTTAAGTATAGGAAAGTAATGCTATAAAAATGATATCCATCCATAACATCTTTCGAACAGAAAACAACAAAAATCAAAATAAAACTAGTCTTATGCTTTAAATCAAATCCCTATTAACTAACCTATTTAACCAAGTACTAAAATTACATTGAATAAAACCCTACTATAAGATCTAGGAAAATCATCGATTAAAACTCTAATTTAGTAAAAATATTCACAACATTCTTGTTCTCCACTTTGGTCCTCATGGTCCATGTGCCCATCAACTATAGGTCCTGAAATATAGTGTACTCGAAAGCGTCAGCTACACTTGGCTCAGTAAATAGACGAATTGATCATTGTTGATAATTTGAAGTAGGGCCAAGGCCACTCTTCAATGGTAATCAGTATAAGCAATGAATTATAAGAGTCAATATGTATATAACATGTGCTGAAAGTGCAAGTATGAAAGAGATATATTCCAGACATGTAATCTGATGCAATGCAAGTAATTAATATGATATAATATGAAATGTAGTGGCTAATTCAATTATTAATGCATGCAGTGCACCTAACAAACTCACCACGTGTGATTTAACAAACAAACCTAATAGGCAATGCGGGTTACTGTATAGCATTCGGTTAATGTATGTTTCACACCCGATCAAACCCCTGGCTAAACAAGATATTATCATCCCCCGAATATACGGCAAGAATAGGGGGTTATTCCATGTGCGCATCATAGTTTCTAGGATTTGCGACCTAGAGGTCCTAATTTCCTCTCTTTATTTCCAATAATGGAGAAAATTCCCAGGACTTCACCAATGTGAAATGTTCCTTGTGAGTCATACATAAACAGATCTACTAACAGATTTTCACTCGGTTATCCATCCAATAAGACGGGAATTTGTCTCGCAAAACAAGAATCAAAATAGGTATATTGGGATTTACGGTCCCTAAACTCCAGAAATAAGTATGCATAAGTCTCCTCACCTACTGTGATTTCTAGATCATAACAATCTCCGTAAAGTCCTTAAAAATTCAGTAGTATGAACTTACATGGAAATGGTGTCGACCTATAGACCAAATCCATAGTCTTAAGGCATATGAGGTGCAAGTGATAGAGTGCACATTAACTAAGCATGCAATTGATGTGTACAATGTGTAATAAGTCTACCTATCATGCTAGAAAATAATTAAAAAATTAATACAAGGCATGTCAAAATATCATAAGATCACCAAACATAGTCAAAGGGTCCATAAAGAAGCAAGTATGTGAAATAGTTATAATTTAGCAAATCTAACATCAAGATCTGTCGAATTAGGTCAAAATAAGCATGTATGTGAAGTTTCATTAAAATCAGAGCACTTGGGGGGTTTTATTAGTGTGTTCAGAGGGCTTCTGGGTTGCTGTGAGATGAACAGGCTCGGCGGGTTCTCGGCTCATCGAGTTGGTTCCCGGTGAGTTTTCCAATGTGTTGACAGTTTTGATGTATCATCGGTAATTTGATCATAACTTGGTGTATACTTATCGGAATCACCTAAAACGTATTTTGATATAATCATAACTCAAAGAGGCATATAGGAACAATATGAAATAAATTATATAAAATTATTAGCATAGGTTACTTACTCGATGAACACAAAAGTTTATAGGTTCTGGGTTTCAGGTATTGACATAGGGTCAGTAAATAAATCATAGCTTATTGAATTCTTAATGAAATAAGTTCAAACTTTTTTTTATGTTCCTAACGAACAGGGAAATTTGAAAAAAAATACATAAAATAAATTATATAAAATATGTACATAGATGCGGAAATCAAAAGTTCATATCTCTGCAGTTTTTTCCAGTTTTAAGGCTTAAAAATCAGTCTATTACGCTCCACGCGTCAGTCGGCGCATCAAGTAGGGTCTCGGCATGAGATCCAAGGGATCAATGCTCACAGAAGGAGGCTTGGCACATATTAGGCTCATCGAGTACTCACCGAGTGCTCTTCTGGGTTCGTTCGGTGCGTGCTCGGCTTGCCGGTACTCGCCCATCAGTCGATTCTTGGCAGTTTTTCCAGAATTCAGATCTAGTTATAATTCTAATCAATTTTCTTCATTAAGTAACCTACCTCAATATTAAATTTTAAACAAAACCCAATTAAAATACATAGAAAAACGTAAGTAAATAATTAGTTGTTGAATTTCTTTGAAAACTTTGGAAACTAACATGGTTTTGGAAATCTTACTTCATACAATTGAAAAACAAACTTGAAACTTTACTTAAATCATAAAATAAGTTTGATTCGAATACTTACCTTCATGTTCCTGGGTTGAGGTAGAGAGTTCACCTCTGCTCTTCTTCTTCCTCTTTTTCTTTGCTCCAAGGAAAGTTGTGATTTTCGAAATATGCAAGACCTCTTATTTATAATAATTTAGTAAAATTCCTAGTTCTATTAGTCTTAGTTCTTGAGTTTTAATCCTGACCCTTTATTGGGATGTATTAGATTCTAAGCCATTAGATGAATTCCCAGCTCTCCTAGATCAGCATTGTTTCTATTTTTTTGAATTTTAGAGTTCTAGCAAGTTTTTATCTCCTATGAAAGTTTCTATTAGTGTCTTTTAATCTAAGCCATTGATTTAAGTTAAATGTTCCTACAAGATCCTAGCCACACATTATAACTTAAAGAGTTATGATTGTGTTAGAAGCACTTTAGTTTCCTATAGTGCTGCCCACCAATCACAAACAGTCAAAGTCAAATCTGTAGCTAACATACTAAAATATTAAATTAACCCCTATGTTAATTACACCCTAACTCCTATACTTTTATTAATTATAGATTAGTCCTATAATTTGGTTGTGTTATTAGAGTTCCTTTATTGACTAAACAAGTACCATCTGTGTCCCTACATTGTGATTGCCAAACTGCTATAACAAATTTAAAAAACAAAATATATAATGGTAAGAGCAGAAATATACGTCTAAGACATAACACAGTAAGGCAGTAGCTTACTGATGGAGTTATAACTATTGATTTTGTGAGGTTAGAAAAGAATCTAGCATAACCACTAACTAGAAAGTTAGTATGGGAAACATCGATGGAATTGAGGTTAAAACCATTAGAATGAACTATCACTGATGGCAACCGAATCTACGTGAATGTAGATCCCAGAAATAGGTTCAATGGGTATATCAAGTCACTTCAAGAGTTCGATAGCACTGAATAGTAACCTATCCTTATGATGTGTGCAGTGCTAATTGCAATGTGTGTGGATGAGTTTTTCAAACTCTTAATAAATTTCATATCCTTTTTAGGTGGTATGTTTGGCTGTAATTACATACTTAATGGATTTCACTTATAGGAGTGGGAAGTGGAGCCACTTTTGTTGATAGTTAGGTGAATTTTCTTGAGCACTCACGAAAATCCTAAATGTGTCAACCCTCTAGAAGAAGACAATGGTAGAGTGTGATGTTGGTCTCAGTATTAGATGTTTACATAAAAGAAATTAGGTTCAAGAATTTATTCCACCTCATCTCTGTAGATACTGTATTAAAAAACTCTAACGGTTAAGTCCAAAAGACACTAGTATGACTGCATCATATTATTTCAAGCATTTGACTGGCTATGTATATGGTTTTTTTGAATCATATCGGGGATTTTAAGAGAGTGATTCAAAAATCACCTCTTTCACTCCTTTGTGTTAAACCACTATTGAGTTTTTACTCTTTTTGAGTTATCTTACATTGAAATCTACTAAACTAATTTGAGAGTTTATAGGCATTCGCAAGTTCCTTATGGGTCAAAAACCCATAAAGAGAAGTGTGCATATGTGACATGAACCAACCAAAAAATTCAGAATTTTCGGATTAAGTTGCGACCTTCACCCCATATCGCTATTGAGGTGGATCAACAAACATAAGCGGAAGATTAAATAGCTCTAGTAAGATATCAGTAATTGCATATAAATGAAAAACGAGCAAATGCAAATGAAGTAAAATCCACTTCTAACTATACCATATGACAATCAGAGTACGCTACCCAAACCAAGTCTTCTTATGTCGCATCTAAGCTCCTGACCCTGAAATATTAAACAACATTCGTAAGCTGGAAGCCCGGATGAGTAAACCTTCGATGAAAGGCATTCACTCATACTCTAGTATTTGAGAAAAAGTGCAGACGTGTACAAATGTGTGATAAATATAATATGTGTGCGAAGTGTACACTTGTGTCGTACAATAGAAATTCTCTCCCATCCTCACAGAGTAATACTCAGTGGTCTGTGATCCTAAACTACATGCATTGATTTATAGTATGAGAATTAGGCCAAGTGCATCATACAAGTGGCACTCGCAATAATATCAACACCGACGTGCAATGCAAGAGAAATGTTAAGTGGTCTAAGTTGTGAAATATCGTATGATCCCACATGATCTCGATCTCTATCCGGGATGTCCCAGTAACCTGAATTCGCCCCAGGGTGTTCCAGCAACCTAAAATCATCCCCTCGTATGAACGGACTAAGGAGTAGGACAATTCTATGGGAACCGTATAGTTTTAAGGGTTTTCAACCAAAGAGGAACAATCCCCCCACTTATTTTGATCACGGGCCATTCAACCAAGACTTGCAGCCACCTGCTGTATCCCTTAGGGATTCATACATCTTCCCAACCCAAAGAGGGCATATACATGGCCTAGCTGTCTCCCAAGCTTACACCAACGTACGGATCCTTAGAATAGCGTACCATCTTCCAAGCTTACAACAACGTGCGGATCCTTGGGCAATTATCTCACCTCAAGACTGAAGAGGTTCCCTATGTGGGTTCGCTCAATCAGCTTGGTCTGACCATATTGTCCTCTCGTAGGACTGAATAGTTATCAAGTCAATATCGCAGATGTCAGTCCAGACGCTTTGTGTCATGAGGGTATAAGACCAGGCTATCACAGCAAGAAAGTTCATATGCAATATTCAACTCACATCCTTTATTAATGCAGCATTCATTAATTCATAGGCACATATTCAGGCAATCGATCAAATGGGCACAGTCCCATAACGAACTTACTAACAACAATGATGAATTTTAGAATCTAAATTACTAAGTAATATAATGTATATATCTAACTTACTATCTAATAAAAATATATAGCCTAGTTTACTAAGAGTACATATGAAACATAAAAATCAATTCCTAACTACAAGTCTTTCTAACACTAATGAAAAGAAACTAAATACAATATAAATCTACAGTAAACTTGGGGTACGTTGAGCACACTGGCATCAATTACCCATCCACCTTACTCATTTCTCATCCATTAACATGAAAGGCATCCAAGTGCCTAAACCAATGTCATTTCTATGAAATTGTAATCAAGGGCATCTCAATATGCCTAATTTCATACTTTAACAAGTAAGTAAAGCATTTCATCATTCAATTATTTCTCAACATGTGTATCATGATGGTACTAAGCTAATAGGATGGTTCGGGGGTCATGCTCACCCATTTTCCCAAAAGCTCCTATTGCTTGGCCCAGCTACTCTGATTAGATTTCCGGGTTCCAATTGGACCTGTGGAGTGGCTCGGCAGGGTCGTCGGCAACCTCTCGGTACGCCAAAATAGGTGAAAGTGTGTCAAATGAATTGACATCTCGGGGTTTGGTCCAAATGCAACTCGATAGACGAGAAGTCAAGTTGGTTTGGTCACTTTATCTTTCGGCGACCTCGTCGGTGCCCCTAAGGGAGGCATCGGTGACCTTCTTCAGTGCACCTAAGATTCTTCGGCGACTATTCCCGAGAGCCCGTTTTGGCCTCTAAGATTCGGTGACCTCATCGGTGCGCCAACGAGTCCACCGATGCTGGGGAAAGTTCTGCTGAGATTGAAATTTCGCTAGGAGTTAGGTTTCACTCCCAGGAAGGTTCGCTTTTGGTTCAATGTTATTTTCAATGGGTCTTAGGTAGGGATTTTGGGTTTTTTCCCCTTTTTCCACTACATTTAGGTTTAGGTTTTACCTCATACATGTCAAATTTGTTGGTCAGATGTTCAGGGTTCCACATACAACAAAATAAATGGTTTAAACCCCTAGGAGAAGGAGGGTATGAAGTAAATAATACTTCTCCTAGGTCCAAACACTAAAACACAACCGAAATACTCGATCAAGAGAGATTCCTCAACTCGGGGTGTAGTCGCGAGGGTCGAGGTTGAGTTGTGGCGCATTCCAGAACTTGGAAGATCACCTTTGAGCTCCAAATCTCCTTCATGGCTCCAAAATCCCAAGAGAGAGAAGAAAGAAAGTAAAATTGTGTTTTATGAGCCAAAGGCTCTATTTATAGGTAGTCTGTGAATAGTGCCACTACTTAAGGGCAAAACGGGGTTTATGGCTCTATATTTCTCGATTGGTCATATTTTCTAGTCTTGATAGAGAGATTTTGTTGTTACGGCTGAGTTGGATCTCGGAAGTCTACGAGTGTAATTAATTACTTTATCTAATTAATTAAATATTAATAAGTCCCTAAATTATCAACTAATCTTTCAAATTGTCTATCTATTTTTTTATTTTTTTACTTAACCTAACTTTTTGAGGTTCGGGGTTTAATGGGCGTAACCTAGGCTGTTAGTGGACTTAGTTTAATTATTTTGAAATTTGCTCTGTCTTTACCCTTAATTAGTTGAGTTTAAGTTTTCAAGTCATTATAGTCTAACCCCCTTAAAAGAATTTCGTCCCCGAAATTTTTCTGAGTTCTAAGGCTAAAGTGAAGATTTTCATAGATGTACATGGCGGGAACAAATTACTAACGGGAACTCAAAATAATTCACTAAAGGAGACTACCAATTCCTTACATCATCTGGGCCTAACTATAGCCCAACTCAAAAGACAAGTACAAAAATAAAATAAAGTCTGATACATCAAGGAAACATAACAAAAGGAGATGGTGGTGCTACACGGCAATGAATAGAACAGGGACACAGCTATCGCCTGCTCGATGGAGGTGGTGCTGGTGGCATGCTAGCAAGAGGTGCGGTATTTGCAACACAACCGCAGCTGAAGGTATCCGGAGGAAGTGGTAGGTAGCATCGACTGCTCTCTACAACCTGGACATCTGCCTCCGTGTCCCATGGTGCTCCTATGCAACTGCTGCAATTATCGCTCTCGTCCTCAGATCTGCTCGATAGTTCGCCCTCTCTATGGCCGCAAGCCTTGCCTCGATCGTCTGTCCTCAGCGTGGGACGTAGTCGGGTCTTGTTGCGGCAAATGTATATGCTCGGCGTTGCTGGTCAACTGGCTCCTGTCGTGGCTCATGCTCTGCCGCATGAGGCTGTTGCTCCTATGGCTGTTGCTGCTGCTACTGCTACTCAAGCTCATGTGCATATCGGGGAAGCTTCATCAGTGTGAGGTTCGTGAATGGGAAGGACCTCGCAAGCAACACCTTGTCAGGGTGGCTTGGCTGGATGCCTCACTCTCTAGCCATAGCACACATCAAGCACGGGAATGGTAGATCACCTTTCCGGGTGACCCTATAATACTTGATGATATGAGAAATCACCAAGGAAGGTGTCACGCCCCAAAACCGGTGGCCCGAATCCCAATGAGGGTTGGCACAGATCTCGAGGTGTGACCTTCGGGA